>OW203761.1:54786762-55386762 GCA_934045905.1 Leuctra nigra
CTTTTCAGCATTTAATTAGAAAAAAATTAATGCACATAAGTAATAAAATAAAATATTTTTATGTAGCGACATTCATTGTTATCAATAATAAATATTAAAAGTTAAACAAAAAAATGTAGAAAGACCCCCAAAAAATACTTATTCACCTGTCCTCAAACGAGGACGCTGGTATACTTAATGGGTTAAAACACTGAATTTACCAACACTTGGTCGTTTATGGTGGTCCTTTATAGCATCCATTGTTTATGCCTACTGCAGTATACTTCCAGGTGGAATTCCGAGACCTTCACTTTGCGCCACTTCTGCGCTGCGTTCAAAGCTTAGGACATCCTTGTACCTACTTGTACCCACAACAAAATCCAAGACTTTTCGGAGTTTCGATCAGAAATCTAAAGCCAAACAAGTCAGAAATGCAGTTCTGCATTTGTACACCAAGACCAACTTGAAGAGGTTCCAGCATCCTTGGCCGTGCTGCTTGAATGATGTCCCAAGGAAGTCATCTTAAAACCGTTACGGTGTCCAGAAACAATGTTACTCAGAAAATCGCGTAATAATAAGGAGTCTGGGACTTATTCCATGTTCTTTTCTAATGACTGCAGGTCTTCGATGGGAACGTAAGAGTCTTTTTCTTGGCATTGCATCGACTCGACTCGACATCAGCTTTTATTAAATCAGCTGAAGCTTTAATGATGCGGTACTTTTCTGCATTAGTATCGTCGTCAAGTCTGGTGGTAGTATAAAACTGATCTAAAATAGAAGCCGCATTGCTGATCAGAGTGGCAATGTTCGCCTTCCCTGCGATGTCCGTGATAAATGCCTGAGATCCATAATATTCCATTATTTTCTGTTTCATAAACGAGAATCTAAATGCATCTCCGTCCGGCAATAGGTCCTTCATTTTGGTGATTAACTCCTGAACAGTCCAAAGTTCACTGTTCCAACAGTGAACAGTACCACGTGTTATTGAAGATAGAACATTGTTTTGACAAACGCGTCATGTCGGGCAAAATTATCCGGTCTTCCTCGGGAGCACTCGCATGATGACGCCTGATCGGAAGCTGAGAAGGATGAAGGATGAAGGATGGAATATTCTTCCAGTCCTGAAGTTGGTGCTGCAGACTCGGTGATACACTGCATCAGAAGCGTGCAGGTCGTTGACATAATTAAGATGACCGAGGACCTGGTCTACCCACTCGTTATGAAGGGTCGCACAATCTCTTTAAATGCTGTCATGAATACTATCACACCTCACAGTGACAACAGGAATACTCATGTTGACACCTTTGAGATCCTTCGACCGGCCGCACAAAAAACACTTATCTTTGTAATTTAAAGTCACTTTTCGAACGTAAAGTAGGTACACTATGATATTGAGGTGCAGTGTCGGATTTAAACTTTTTATATACATGCCACCTAGGATCAACAAAATGTTTACGACAAGACACGTGAACCCCTTGTCCAACACCCACTTCAATGTCACTACTTCTAGATTTACTAATTTACTCTTTGCGCCTTTTCCACGTAAAAACACTGTTTTTTCACCATTGTCAAGAGGTAGTAGGTAACTTGCAAAAGTCACACAGGAGTGACATAGTAAAACGAGCACATGACAGGACTGACCAATGTTACACAATCTTTGACACGTGGTAGATTTTATGGGCAAGCATTTAAAATGTAATGGAGACAGAGCTAAAAATAGCTCTACCCACTCAATGAGAAAAATCTGATGAATTTTGGTTTTAGTCTTTCCGTAGATTAGAGTGAGACAAGTAATTCTATAATATCATCTTCAGATAATAGTAACCTAGTAGCTATAATTGGTGCCGATTAAATATGTATTATAAATATACTTTCATTTCACGAACAATTGTGTTATATAATAATGAGAAAGAAAAGAATATCACTTTTTTGTGGTCAAAATGTTGACATGACCTTTGAATTAACCTGAGTTACATTATAGTAATGTATTTACAATGTAATTGAAAATACCTTTCAATTGATACCCATCAAGCCACCTTTGTCAGGAAAAAAAATCACGCCGATTTTTTAAATTGATTAGTCAATTAAAGCCACTTCCGGTTAGATAATTTCGGAGGACTTTTGATATGTTATAAAGTACACATTTATGAATGAGTTGCCATCAACCGCGGTTATCCAGCTCATTAGGGGTGGCAACAACCCACATTTTTAATTACATCCATATTTTTGGTTGTTTCAACTCATTAATAGCCGTAATTAGTATTGATTTTTATTTTTATTTTTGAAATAATTTTTAATAATTAGTAGACACATTAAGCTTTCGTTTGATACCAAACTCGACGTAGTTTACTATTATAGTTTACCGATAATTAGATTTATTGATTTTTCACTAATCGATTAATTAGACCCACGCCCATTATTTTGATTTCGGAGGACTTTTACTATGTTATGTAGTTTTTTTTCTGAATCCAACGATATCGAAAACGCTTGTGTTGCAATTTGTTTTGGGTTAAGGCCTATATTTGGCTTTAGACTCTGAGTGGTAACGCTCTCAACTTGTATTCCGGAGGCCCGGGTTCGATCCCGCGGCCGTCCTTCCTGACTGGGGTTTTTTCGTGGTATTCCCTCAGTCGACAGGCAAATGCTGAGAAGGTACCCTACTAATAGGCCACGACCGCCTCCTTCCCACCTTCCAACCTTACCTACTCTTCACCATCATCATCCTATGACGAAACCCTTATCTTTTGCGACATAGAAAAACTCCCACGTGTCTTCCAATTGAATAGATAACAAATCACCTGACCTTATCATAATCTCACAACTTGCATGCGAAATACATCAGTTCTGCTTCCATCGTCGCCCGGCAACATCATGAGTACCACTGATTTCATTCTCCACGGCACCCAAGAGCTCAGTGCTCCAGTACAGCCTCTTGGAGATCTTCTCGTCGACACCTTGTCCCGATATGGCAACACTGTGGCGCAAGTTCAACAGGTATTACGAGGAAATAGCTCAGTGTAACCAGGTGCGCAGGAATGGGTGAAGGATCCCCCCCCCCCCCCCCCCCCCCCCCCCCCCCCCCCCCCCCCCCCCCCCCCCCCCCCCCCCCCCCCCCCCCCCCCCCCCCCCCCCCCCCCCCCCCCGCCACTCTGATCATATTCCTCTATCTGATTTAGGTCAATATAATATCAAATTTTACAGAGTGTTCAAATTGCGTAGAAGCGTTCTAAATTCATTCATGGAATTCAAAATGTTTTATTTCATTGCAAAATCCTTTACTATTAATGCACAGTTTCAACAATGGAGCTCTGAAATTGCGTTACGATAGACCTCTATAGAAATCGTCATTTTAGCCCAATTTTAATCAAACCCGGACTTTTCCTGTAGATCATTTCAAACCAAATAAAGTTTCAATCGCACAATTTCAATCGAATCCGTTGACTATTTCGAGAGATATTAAAAGAAAACCAAATTCGCATCGAAAAACTTAATTTTTTCGAAACTTTAGAACTATAGGAAGCCGTGAAATATTTTATTAGGCAGTGAAGAAAATAGATTCACTTAGTAAACCTTGACTTTACAACCAGGGGCAAAACAATATTTCATGTGAATAAATGCAGACATCTTGGAGTGGGTTGGGTTTGGGGGGGGGGGGGGGAACATTTCTGGCCAGAGTGAAATATTGTTACCTTCTTATGGACTTGGCTTAATTCCCATTCTACGTTTATTATTTGATCTAGGGCTAGGATGTTTAGGACCTATGAAACGTACAAAAAGACAGGCAAATAGTACCTTAAAACTATTAAAAAAGGACCATAAAGTCCCGAAAAAGGACCAATGAAATGTTATGCTTTGTAATATTTTCAAGTTACAACAATTGTTAAAGACATTTGATATTATTTCCCCCAATAATTTAAGAAAAAGGATAAAAAGACATTCAAATAGCAAATAAAGGACTAAATTAATACACATTGAGATAAATGCATTTTCAGGCAAAATAAAACACTTATATTTGAAATCAGGAACACATGAAACATATTTATGTATCAATATTAAACGTGGCTGAACAAAAAATTAAAACGGATGTCCTAACATCCCAGCTCTGATATTACTATAGACAAGGATCAATCAAGGACATATCTTTTCCGCCTGACTTCACAACTTCCCATTTTATCAAAAGATTTTAGTGTGTATGCACCTACTATAATTTATTTTATGTATTATGAATCGAAATGATGCAGAATCTTTCATTGATATGTTGATGTAAGTAGAGATGCGAACGATTAAATAATCAGGATAAGGTATGAAGTGGAAGCCTGCATAAAATCGCGTAGGTTTCTACTATAGCCTCTCGCAACCTGGAATTTCAAAGTAATTTTTGAAGATATTACATACAAAGTATAAACACACTTTGATATTACATCTCAATACCATTTTTCTTTCATTATTTTGTGCATAGGCATTTGTTATACCATTTTATTATTGACTACCCATATTTGCTTTAATTAAAATATCTGAAACATTTACTGATTTTTATTTTGGAACTTATAGATTCGATCAAAATGTCATACTTTATTCTGTCATATATTTCAAGTATTATACAAATGATATTAATTCTATATTCCATGCAACTGAAATTCTTGCGCTCATTTTTCATTGTTCATTTTTCATTGTATTTATTTATATACAATTTTTTAGAGCATGCTTAAAATGTTTTACTAATATTAAGCGGTTTACAGTATATTTAAATATTTGCCAAATGGTTACTTACACGTTTTCTTTGTTTCTTATTTACGTATACAGTGAGATTCAGAAGAAAGCGGTCGGAGTGCCCTGTGCACACTGCCTGGCACAGGGGCACTATGACCGCTTTCATCTGAATCTCACTGTACATACACTACATGGGCATTGGCTTTAGTGAACCTTCCACATATTTTTTATAATCGGATGGTAAAGAAAATTGTCACGAGAAGACAATCCCTTGCCAGCATAAGAGTATTTTAATGTTTTAATTTTAATATTGTTCCATCTTCTATTATTCTTTGCCCAGGAAATAGTGCGCTTTGGGTCATGTTTTACATGGCGGGTCTCTCAAGTTTAATATTTAATGCAATATGATGCTTAAGTGCAATATACTAACCCACAGCAAATGTCAAGTAGAAACATCTCGAATATTATGTTATTGTACTACAAACAAATAATAATAAATAAATTGGCAAACATGTCAAATGAATTGGATCAACCAAAGCTTTTCCCCCGGGGTGAATTGATGGCTTACCCCACTTTATCTAATCTAGATAAGATCTAGATATTAACGTGTATCTTATAAGCAGTGAAAGAAGTGGTTTTATTTTAAAACCCAGGGGGAAAAGCTTTGTGAATCCGGGCACTTAAGTTTTATTAAATTTGAATCAATCATTGGATTTCGAAAAATTTCTGTCTATACAAACGAAAATGTCAGACCGATCGGTGAAACTCGGCGTCACGGGAAGGTTGTGGCTGGTCTCCTGCGACAGCATGGCGTTGCCTAGCGATTCTTTGTAAAACATATCAAAAGTTCTATTAAATATCTCAAATTTTTATATGTATTTCCAGTTTGAATTTGACATTTTGGCGGGAAAATCTATGTGTGACGTATGTGAGTCCGGTGATGTCATTTCTAAGTCCACAACAATGTGTTACCATGGTGAATACTTTGTTGCCATGGCAATGCTGTGAATCATGACGTAATGACAAAATTATTTTTTTAAGCAAAGCGAAATAATTTATCAAGTCTGGGATTTCTATCAATCTTTATGAGTCAATCTTTATTATCAATCGTTATACTAGAAAACAATTTATTCAACAATATTATTGCTTTGTTTGTCTGCTTCTACGACATGTGTACTTTCATTATTTCACGTTTTTATTCCATTCTACAGCTAGAGAGAGTTCCCTAATGTGCATTTGCATAGTTCTACAAAGATTGCCTCTTGCAAAGTTTGGGAAAGAAACAAACAATTTATTCTGCCATAATTTGTATTTTATTTTGTATAATAGTACAGAGACAAGTGACAACACTATGAAGATATTTCAACAGAACAACAGATAATTGTAGTGTTGGCGCGCCTGCGCTAGGTCTTTAGAAGGCGCTGGAGTTCTATCATCAAGATGGCGACCAGCCTCGTTACTATGTATTTACCGTCATAATAAACACGCTATAAAAGTATATTGTTGTATGTGTATTCCTTACCAGTGTTCACGTTGAGGAGTAACACCACAATAATGTCCCAGACACTTGACTTTAAAACCTCCGTCATCACTTGCTGTAGATCTTGCTGGTTGATCATGCTGTTGATCTTGCTGGTAGATCTTGCTGTTGATCTTGTGGTTGATCTTGCAGTTGATCTTGATGTTGATCTTGCTGGTTGATCTTGCGTTGATCTTGCTAGTTGATCTTGCTGTTTATCTTGCTGTTTGATCTGCTGTTGATCTGGCTGATTGATCTTGCTGTTGATCTTGCTGGTTGATCTTGCTGTTGATCTTGCTGGTTGATCTGCTGTTGATCTGGCTGGTTGATCTTGCTGTTGATCTTACTGGTTGATCTTGCTGTTGATCTGGCTGGTTGATCTTGCTGTTGATCTGCTGTTGATCTGGCTGGTTGAACATGCTGTTGATCTTGCTGGTTGATCTGCTGTTGATCTGGCTGGTTGATCTTGCTGTTGATCTGGCTGGTTGATCTTGCTGGTTGATCTTGCTGTTGATCTTGCTGGTTGATCTGCTGTTGATCTGGCTGGTTGATCTTGCTGTTGATCTTGCTGGTTGATCTGCTGTTGATCTTGCTGGTTGATCTGGCTGGTTGATCTTGCAGTTGATCTGGCTGGTTGATCATGCTGATACGAAACAGTTCGTATAGTCATTGACGTCGGATTAAACTGAAGATAACGATTCAGTTGACAGGTTATTGAACCTCGACATCTCGTATAGCTGAACGGATCCACGAGAACCCTGAACGTGAACCTCAAACTAGTTGAATGCATTATCTCTGTAGCCTGAGTTCGAACCTTTCTCGTCGTATACGTGCTGCCTCCTCTCGGCTCAAATCAACTCGTATGTCTTCGAGATTGGATTGTTGGGATTCTTGTCAGGGTGTCACTTCAGCACCAACGTGCGGGATGTCTTCTAGATCTTAGATGTTCAGCTCTTCCGATACCTGACAATTCGTTTAGTTCAATACTTGACAGACGTAGAGGGCGAGGTGGTTAATGCAGTTAACTTATCCCTTATACTATTTGGTAGGTAGTGCTAGACGACCCCAAATGTAACGAGAGCGACATTTCAAGTGTTGTCATATCAACACAATAATAAAAGACTTTATTATTTTATTGACAACATTATTATTATTGACATATTATTATTATGACATTATTATTTATTATTGACAACAATAATAGAAATGCAACAATAACCACATGAGACAGGATCAAGATAAGGTGCAGAGGGTGTCTACCAAGGGGCAGTGACTATGTTTAAAACTAGGAAAACGCTCTGGGTAACGCGTTGATGAGCGAGCACGGATACGCAGAACACCTTGAACCGAAATTCTGTCTATCGAAAATATCATTAAAAGCCAATAATTCTTGAATTTCGTCAGACTTGAATAAAAATCTCTAATTATTCCTAAAATGTTAGTATCAACCTTTATGATTGAACTGTTCCTTGTAAATATTCAAAAATCACAGGATCTCTTTAAAAAAAATATACCTGGGACCACTCAAATCATATGATATTAGTGTGTACACAATATCAGATCAATCTGTTGAACGGTCATTATGAGTTTAATTTCGTTTGAAACTTTCTGCTCTAACTACCTTGCCTTGTTGAACTGAAGATTCGAAGTCGCCGTGAATTTGACAGCCAACACGCAAAATGTCCCTAAAATTACAAAAACTTTTGAAAATAACGACAGATTTGACTGAAAATTGGCAAAAATACCTTAAATGTTGGTACCAATGACCATGCAAAGTTTTTAGTTGGTCGGTCAATCGGTTCTAGTTTAAATTTCAAAAATCACAGGAAAAATGGGTTCAAATTTGAACCAATGGGAGGATTTGGCTTAAATTTATTATGATTAGGTACAATGTTGGTTGCAATGACTTTGCTAAATTTCAAATTGATCAAACCAACCAATCGAAAGATAATTTTTTTTAAATATGAACCAATCAGGGGATTTCAAAAAAATTAGGGTCTGCAACGCCCGGAAATGGTCAGTACATGTGTGCAAATTTTCAGCTTGATCGAAGAAAAACTGTGACTTGTATATCGTCAGTAACAGAAAAAAAACACACAAAAAAAATACAGAGGTTCGTGCCAAAAGAGCCAAAAGGAGACGCTCGCTTCGCTCGCTCAATTAGTTAACTAGGAAAACGCTCAGTGTAACGCGTTGATGAGCGAGCACGGGTACGTGCAAATTCTCGGACCGGAAATGCGTACACAACGCACAGAAAACATATACATCCATATTGAATTGATTATGATATCAACTTAAAAGTGTATGCTTTTCATCGAAACTTTAAAATAGCATCTAAGCACCTGGTTCATAAAGCAAATCAGAATCAATTTTCAATTGGCACTGGAAAACATTCATTTCGATACTTCATTACTGACAGATATTAAAAATGTCAATAAGTTCATACGTTCTTAACTGATTGGGATGAAATTTTGTAAAATAAGAGACAATATTGGTCTTAATGATCATGCAAAATATGAGTTTGGTCAGAATTATCGAAGACCGTTTTCATTTTTCAGCCTATCAGGAGATATTTATTTAAATTTTAACCAATGAATCTGAGTAACGCGTTGATGAGCGAGCACGGATACGCGCAACACCTCGAACCGAAATTCTGTCTATCGAAAATGTCATTAAAAGCCAATAATTCTAAAATTTCGCCACAGATTTGTATAGAAATCTCAAAACATTCCTAAAATATTGGTCCAAATAACCATGCAAAGCTTTAAGTTGATCGATTGAACCTTTATTGAACTGTTCCGTGTTAATTTTCAAAAATCACAGGATCTCCTTCAAAAAATATACCTGAGACCTCTCATATGATATAAGTGTGTCTACACAATATCAGATCGACTGTTGAACGGTCATTATCAGTTTCATTTGCGTTTGAAAGTTTCTGCTCTAACTACCTTGCCTTGAACTGAAGAGTCGAAGTCGCCGTGAATTTGACAGCCAACACGCAAATAGTCCGTAAAATGTCAATAACGTTTGGATTTAAACACAGATTAGTATGAAAATTGTCAAAAATGCAGATAATGTTGGTCCCAACCATCATGCGAAGTTATAAGTTGATCGTTCAATCGGTTATAGTTTAAATTTCTAAAAACACAGGAAAGATGGTTTTAATTTTTAACCAATGGGAGGATTTGGCTGAAACTTTGTTTGATTGGGTACAATGTTGGGGGTAATGACTTGTCAAAATATCAATTTGATCAAAACAACCAATCGAAAGTTAATTTTTTTAAAATTTGAACCAATCAATGGATTTCAAAAAAATTAGGGTCTGCAACAATCAGAAATGTTACGTACATGTGTGCAAAATTTCAGCTCGATCGAAGAAAAACTCTGACCTGTATATCGTCAGTAACAGAAAAAGAAAAAAAAAACAAAACAAAAAACAAAAAACAGAGGTCCGTGCCAAAAGAGCCAAAAGGAGACGCTCGCTTCGCTCGCTCAAAAACTAGATAAAACACCATAAATACTCCAAATTATTGAACCTATTATGTAGATTCTATTCCCCTTCTAACAACACAAGGTAGTATTTGAGCGAGTGTAGTGAGCATCTCTATTCAGCACTTTTGGACACTTTCTCTGTTTTTTTGTATTTCAAACAATAACTTGTTTGAGTAAACATAAAGTACCTACACTCGACAAAACATAAAACGGATTTTGAAGTAATCGGATTGTCTGAAAATGATTTGATTGCACCTTCCGAAGTAGTCTATTCTAACTCGGCATCTATCTCTAGAAGGTGAGCTCTCATTTCACTGATAATAATAAGGACATCACTACAGTAATTGAATTGTATTCATACCGTCTTCTGTTTTGCCGAGTGAACATAACCATAATTGATCTGCTCGTTAATTCCTCGTAATTTGTTACCACTAATTGTATCCTCTCTTTAGCCAAGACAGCCAATTTAAGCTGCTGCAAGCGCGAGCGATTTTGCCGCTTGTTGCAGGCACATTTTTGGATGCGATTGGAGGCAATATGGGTTGACGAAATGATTTGAGATTTTAATCATGATTAGATGAAATATAAACTTATGGTTATCCTTTTTCATTATATATTATTAAAGCAGATTATTTAGGCCGTATTCTGCATCCTAAATGCCATTTATCTTTATCCAAGAAGTCCCCATCGCGTAGACCTCTTCTTCTCATGGCAGTGTCGATCCCTTCTGCCCACCTTCTTCTTGGTCTTCCTCTCTTCCTTCTTCTTGACGGTACCCATGACCAGGCTCTCATTAGCTTACCTTTATCTGGCTTCCTTCTGAGATGGCAATACCACAAGAGTTGCTTCATCTCTATATAATCAGTAAGTGATGTCTCCACTCCCATCATTTCCCGTATACGGTCGTTCCTCACATGGTCGAGTATCGTAACCTTGCAGCATCTTCTCCAGTACCCCATCTCCAAAGCTCGGACTGTTTGTGCTATTCGGGAAGATAAGGTCCACTGATCCATAAGAAGCGCAGCTTTCGACGAATGAGTTGAAAATGCTTGATTTTGTGTTGGTTGAGATCGTTCCAAAGCACTTGGTGTAGTTGTCTGGTGATCGCTCTTCCCCTGCTCAGCTTGTTCAGCACATCCCTCTCATCCGTTCCGTCAGCCGTCAATGTCACAACTATAGATATTTGTACTCTGTTGTTAACCTTTAATACCGTTATCGGTAACAATGTCTTGATTTCGGAAGTAATACATTCTCTTTTGACTATTGGTATTTCATATGGATCCCTTGGTACATTTTTAATTTTTTGCTTTATAATTAGTAACAATTAGTTGAATTTTGGTGAAAATGGTATTTTTTCTTGTCTCGCTGGGTAGTGTGTGTTGTATCCAGGTAGATGGCGTGGAAGTGAGTGTGACGTACTCGGAGCTGCTGCGTCACGGGAAGGTTGTGGCTGGTCTCCTGCGACAGCATGGCCTTGGATCCGGAGACACGGTGATGTAGTGTGTGTTGTCTCCAGGTAGATGGCGTGGAAGTGAGTGTGAACGTCGAACGAACGCAGAGCTGTAAACGTACCTTTAGACGGCAGTGCGTGTTTGTGTATCCAATATGGTTCCAATATGGTCCAATATCATTCAAGATTTGACAAGCAATGTCAATGATGCTTCTCTCTGGATTATATCTTGTATATTTAGTAGCTCTATTTATGAAATATGTGAAGATTAAATATCGTGTCGCTCTGTTTCTCTACAGGGAAGATAAAGGTGGTGATCTAGGAGAGATCTGGAGCACAGATAAGATCATGAAGGAAGGTCAAAATCCAGAAACAACGCAGCAAATGTAAGAAAACGTCACCTTGAAGCAAAAAAAAGCAAAAAGCAAGAGAAACACAGCACAGCAAAAAAATATCATTTAAAAAATACTTTTTCGAACTGTCAACTACAATATAAAATATTCAATGTCCTGTATTCACAACTCCGACGCATGATATTAGAATCCTCTTCACTTTAAACATATTATAGAATCACTGCCATTGATGACATCAATGTTTCTAAAATGGCCATCTCACAAATCTACATCAAGAAAATACAATGGCTTACATAACAACTCGTATAATGAGGAACAAGAGAGGCTTATGCTAAATCTAGTTGTTTCTGATTCTCATGTTGAAATGTTCTTGATGAATTCTCACTGAACTCACAGGTTAGTTGATGTGACGTCACCGAATGGGCGGTGCAGGAAACTCAAATCCCACTTCGAAGAGTTCTGCACCAAAACTTCGCTTCATGGACTCCAGTACATCGGTGATCAACAAACACCAATAGTAGAGAGGTAACAAACTGTAAAGGTAACAGCTGTCCTCAGTGGAGAGATAAAACGTACCTAATAAGAATATAATATGAGGATGAAACATACACATTGGAATCAGTTCTGTCTGTCGATTATCGCTACAGCAATTTATCCTGTCTCGATTCCAAAATTGTACAATGGAAATTCACTATGAGCAACTACATGTTTCACAATGTATTTATGTCTAGATGATTCCAGGTTACATGTCTAAGGTTGTCAGATGCAGGAAGGTTGGATTATTGTTTAATGGCGAATTATAACCTTGTTTGTTGATCATAAAGGGTGGTCATGGACCGATCCAGGGAAGTTCGGGACTGGTGGCAATCAGTCCGGAATGAGAACAGACCGGGGACGGGAGGGTTAGGGTGTGTTGGACGGACCCGAGGGGGTTGACGTCCGTCTCGAGGGGGGGGGGGGGGGGGAGGGGACCGCGACTTCGAGGGACTCTGCTGCTCTCTGTCTGTACCTATTCTCGCATCATTGGCCTGTCCGGCAAGGGTAACCCTTGCACATAGCATACATTCTCGCCGGCTTAGCTCAGTGGATCATTGGCCACCCAAACCCCACCACCACGACAAGGTAGCAGCCGTAGGGGGGAGGAAAATTTGTTATTCCATGGATTTATGATTCATACATTCGGAAGATTTAGAATTTAATAACGTTTTTCCTATTCCATACTTCACTAACATTTGCAACACAGGAGGAAGTACGAATACAGATCATTAAACGCGACCAAGAACTTCTTATACTATCCGAAACTTGAGCCATTGGACACTGAAAAATATAAAGGGTTTGCCGAGATGTCTGAAGCAAAAGTCAATCGGCTCCAAGGCCAAGGTCTCATTGACATTGTATCCTGAACCACTGGATGATTGCAGAGTGATCTGGATGGTGGCCGTCACCTGTAGCATGCTGCTGGGCAGCACTCTGATTGGTCAAGTCTATCACAAGTGGGAAACATCTCCCGTGATCGTGTCCCTAGCAACCAGCGAGACGCCGATCAGAAAGATCCCCTTCCCAGCCGTCACCGTGTGCGACATGACCAAGGTTCGAACCTCGCTCTTCAACTGGACTGATGTGGAGGAAGGCTGAACCTTGATGAGTGGGAATCCAACTCATCGGTTACTCGGGAGGAGTGAGTACTTTGTCATGCGCTCTGAACATTTTACAAATCTGTGTGTTTCTGTCTGTCGTGGCCGTGTTTACCAGCACTGCCCATATCATACCGTTCAACCAATCGATCTGAAATTTGGCACACGATGTCATGAGAGCGGTCTCGTGCATAGTTGTTTTTAGTAGGATCATGGGAATATTTTGAAAATTTTGATAACATAATTATAATTGTAGAAGTTGTAATTGTTTGAGAGAGAATTACTAACATAGGGACTAGAAGCAAACAAAAACCAGAATAACGGAGTCAGAGCTTCATAAACACACAATGAGTATTTATCACACAATATCACACAATAACTATTTAGAACTTGGTTGGTCTGAACAGCAACAAGTGTCATTGTCTGCAGGTTGGCGCATCTCACAGCCGCCTCGTTGGTTTGTTCTTACGACCCAGACGTCGTCATGCAGAAACCCACCGCCAACAAATCTTCCCTGCGTACTCTACAAGAGGTAACAATCTCATTACAGAGTCACTATATAGTAGGCAGCAGACAATATGAGGATTAGATTTCACTTTTAAAACAAGTATTTCAAACTCCTTAGTTATCTGAACATGGAGCCTGGAACTAATAATGGAATCTAACAATGGAAATGGTTCTGGGCTCAAAGTTGAGCTAACTCAGGTGTTCATAAAACAACGGGTGTTAATCTAATCCACAGATCGCCTGCTCCTACTAATAACTGTACATTCAAAGATGGAATTATCTGAAAAGTGCACATAATGGAAAGGGTTCTATCTTGTTGAGGTGGACACTAAAATGTTGTTTTCATGATAAGACTATACACATTATGTTCAATGATATAAAAGACTACTATGAAATCAATGCATAGCAATAATATCCTAAAATTACTTAAAATTCAAATGTTGCAAACTCTTTTTGGACCATCGTCAAATAAAGACGGTGAAGAAGCAGCGATGTGATGCATGCGGTGAACATGATGTGTTCTTGTACACTCGACAATTCATAAAACGGTATTTGAAAGAAATGGATTGTCTGAAAAAATGTGATGGCATCATCCGATGAAATCTATGCTAACTTGTCATCTACCTCTAGTAGGTGAGCTTTGATTTCATTGATAATAACAAGGACTGATTGTCAAGGAACCTGACCAGCAGCCAATCCGTTTCGTTCAAATACCGTTTTAAGATTTGTTGGGTGTACCTACAGCTAGGACCGGGCTGTCAGCAGCGATGTGATGCATGCGGTGAACATGATGTGTTCTTGTACCTACAGCTAGGACCGGGCTGTCAGCAGCGATGTGATGCATGCGGTGAACATGATGTGTTCTTGTACCTACAGCTAGGACCGGGCTGTCAGCAGCGATGTGATGCATGCGGTGAACATGATGTGTTCTTGTACCTACAGCTAGGACCGGGCTGTCAGCAGCGATGTGTTGCATGCGGTGAACATGATGTGTTCTTGTACCTACAGCTAGGACCGGGCTGTCAGCAGCGATGTGATGCATGCGGTGAACATGATGTGTTCTTGTACCTACAGCTAGGACCGGGCTGTCAGCAGCGATGTGTTGCATGCGGTGAACATGATGTGTTCTTGTACCTACAGCTAGGACCGGGCTGTCAGCAGCGATGTGTTGCATGCGGTGAACATGATGTGTTCTTGTACCTACAGCTAGGACCGGGCTGTCAGCAGCGATGTGTTGCATGCGGTGAACATGATGTGTTCTTGTACCTACAGCTAGGACCGGGCTGTCAGCAGCGATGTGTTGCATGCGGTGAACATGATGTGTTCTTGTACCTACAGCTAGGACCGGGTTGTCAGCAGCGATGTGATGCATGCGGTGAACATGATGTGTTCTTGTACCTACAGCTAGGACCAGGCTGTCAGCAGCGATGTGTTGCATGCGGTGAACATGATGTGTTCTTGTACCTACAGCTAGGACCGGGCTGTCAGCAGCGATGTGATGCATGCGGTGAACATGATGTGTTCTTGTACCTACAGCTAGGACCGGGCTGTCAGCAGCGATGTGTTGCATGCGGTGAACATGATGTGTTCTTGTACCTACAGCTAGGACCGGGCTGTCAGCAGCGATGTGTTGCATGCGGTGAACATGATGTGTTCTTGTACCTACAGCTAGGACCGGGCTGTCAGCCGCGATGTGTTGCATGCGGTGAACATGATGTGTTCTTGTACCTACAGCTAGGACCGGGCTGTCAGCAGCGATGTGTTGCATGCGGTGAACATGATGTGTTCTTGTACCTACAGCTAGGACCGGGCTGTCAGCCGCGATGTGTTGCATGCGGTGAACATGATGTGTTCTTGTACCTACAGCTAGGACCGGGCTGTCAGCAGCGATGTGATGCATGCGGTGAACATGATGTGTTCTTGTACCTACAGCTAGGACCGGGCTGTCAGCAGCGATGTGATGCATGCGGTGAACATGATGTGTTCTTGCACCTACAGCTAGGACCGGGCTGTCAGCAGCGATGTGTTGCATGCGGTGAACATGATGTGTTCTTGTACCTACAGCTAGGACCGGGCTGTCAGCAGCGATGTGTTGCATGCGGTGAACATGATGTGTTCTTGTACCTACAGCTAGGACCGGGCTGTCAGCAGCGATGTGTACCATGCGGTGAACATGATGTGTTCTTGTACCTACAGCTAGGACCGGGCTGTCAGCAGCGATGTGTTGCATGCGGTGAACATGATGTGTTCTTGTACCTACAGCTAGGACCGGGCTGTCAGCAGCGATGTGTTGCATGCGGTGAACATGATGTGTTCTTGTACCTACAGCTAGGACCGGGCTGTCAGCCGCGATGTGTTGCATGCGGTGAACATGATGTGTTCTTGTACCTACAGCTAGGACGGGGCTGTCAGCAGCGATGTGTTGCATGCGGTGAACATGATGTGTTCTTGTACCTACAGCTAGGACCGGGCTGTCAGCAGCGATGTGTTCCATGCGGTAAACATGATGTGTTCTTGTACCTACAGCTAGGACCGGGCTGTCAGCAGCGATGTGTTGCATGCGGTGAACATGATGTGTTCTTGTACCTACAGCTAGGACCGGGCTGTCAGCAGCGATGTGATGCATGCGGTGAATATGATGTGTTCTTGTACCTACAGCTAGGACCGGGCTGTCAGCAGCGATGTGTTGCATGCGGTGAACATGATGTGTTCTTGTACCTACAGCTAGGACCGGGCTGTCAGCAGCGATGTGATGCATGCGGTGAACATGATGTGTTCTTGTACCTACAGCTAGGACCGGGCTGTCAGCAGCGATGTGTTGCATGCGGTGAACATGATGTGTTCTTGTACCTACAGCTAGGACCGGGCTGTCAGCAGCAATGTGTTGCATGCGGTGAACATGATGTGTTCTTGTACCTACAGCTAGGACCGGGCTGTCAGCAGCGATGTGATGCATGCGGTGAACATGATGTGTTCTTGTACCTACAGCTAGGACCGGGCTGTCAGCAGCGATGTGATGCATGCGGTGAACATGATGTGTTCTTGTACCTACAGCTAGGACCGGGCTGTCAGCAGCGATGTGTTGCATGCGGTGAACATGATGTGTTCTTGTACCTACAGCTAGGACCGGGCTGTCAGCAGCGATGTGATGCATGCGGTGAACATGATGTGTTCTTGTACCTACAGCTAGGACCGGGCTGTCAGCAGCGATGTGATGCATGCGGTGAACATGATGTGTTCTTGTACCTACAGCTAGGACCGGGCTGTCAGCAGCGATGTGTTGCATGCGGTGAACATGATGTGTTCTTGTACCTACAGCTAGGACCGGGCTGTCAGCAGCAATGTGATGCATGCGGTGAACATGATGTGTTCTTGTACCTACAGCTAGGACCGGGCTGTCAGCAGCGATGTGATGCATGCGGTGAACATGATGTGTTCTTGTACCTACAGCTAGGACCGGGCTGTCAGCAGCGATGTGATGCATGCGGTGAACATGATGTGTTCTTGTACCTACAGCTAGGACCGGGCTGTCAGCAGCGATGTGTTGCATGCGGTGAACATGATGTGTTCTTGTACCTACAGCTAGGACCGGGCTGTCAGCAGCGATGTGATGCATGCGGTGAACATGATGTGTTCATGTACCTACAGCTAGGACCGGGCTGTCAGCAGCGATGTGATGCATGCGGTGAACATGATGTGTTCTTGTACCTACAGCTAGGACCGGGCTGTCAGCAGCGATGTGATGCATGCGGTGAACATGATGTGTTCTTGTACCTACAGCTAGGACCGGGCTGTCAGCAGCGATGTGTTGCATGCGGTGAACATGATGTGTTATTGTACCTACAGCTAGGACCGGGCTGTCAGCAGCGATGTGATGCATGCGGTGAACATGATGTGTTTTTGTACCTACAGCTAGGACCGGGCTGTCAGCAGCGATGTGTTGCATGCGGTGAACATGATGTGTTCTTGTACCTACAGCTAGGACCGGGCTGTAGCAGCGATGTGATGCATGCGGTGAACATGATGTGTTCTTGTACCTACAGCTAGGACCGGGCTGTCAGCAGCGATGTGTTGCATGCGGTGAACATGATGTGTTCTTGTACCTACAGCTAGGACCGGGCTGTCAGCAGCGATGTGATGCATGCGGTGAACATGATGTGTTCTTGTACCTACAGCTAGGACCGGGCTGTCAGCAGCGATGTGTTGCATGCGGTGAACATGATGTGTTGTTGTACCTACAGCAAGGACCGGGCTGTCAGCAGCGATGTGTTGCATGCGGTGAACATGATGTGTTCTACTACCTACAGCTAGGACCGGGCTGTCAGCAGCGATGTGATGCATGCGGTGAATATGATGTGTTCTTGTACCTACAGCTAGGACCGGGCTGTCAGCAGCGATGTGTTGCATGCGGTGAACATGATGTGTTCTTGTACCTACAGCTAGGACCGGGCTGTCAGCAGCGATGTGATGCATGCGGTGAACATGATGTGTTCTTGTACCTACAGCTAGGACCGGGCTGTCAGCAGCGATGTGATGCATGCGGTGAACATGATGTGTTCTTGTACCTACAGCTAGGACCGGGCTGTCAGCCGCGATGTGATGCATGCGGTGAACATGATGTGTTCTTGTACCTACAGCTAGGACCGGGCTGTCAGCAGCGATGTGATGCATGCGGTGAACATGATGTGTTCTTGTACCTACAGCTAGGACCGGGCTGTCAGCAGCGATGTGTTGCATGCGGTGAACATGATGTGTTCTTGTACCTACAGCTAGGACCGGGCTGTCAGCAGCGATGTGATGCATGCGGTGAACATGATGTGTTCTTGTACCTACAGCTAGGACCGGGCTGTCAGCAGCGATGTGTTGCATGCGGTGAACATGATGTGTTCTTGTACCTACAGCTAGGACCGGGCTGTCAGCAGCGATGTGTTGCATGCGGTGAACATGATGTGTTCTTGTACCTACAGCTAGGACCGGGCTGTCAGCAGCGATGTGTTGCATGCGGTGAACATGATGTGTTCTTGTACCTACAGCTAGGACCGGGCTGTCAGCAGCGATGTGATGCATGCGGTGAACATGATGTGTTCTTGTACCTACAGCTAGGACCGGGCTGTCAGCAGCGATGTGATGCATGCGGTGAACATGATGTGTTCTTGTACCTACAGCTAGGACCGGGCTGTCAGCAGCGATGTGTTGCATGCGGTGAACATGATGTGTTCTTGTACCTACAGCTAGGACCGGGCTGTCAGCAGCGATGTGATGCATGCGGTGAACATGATGTGTTCTTGTACCTACAGCTAGGACCGGGCTGTCAGCAGCGATGTGATGCATGCGGTGAACATGATGTGTTCTTGTACCTACAGCTAGGACCGGGCTGTCAGCAGCGATGTGTTGCATGCGGTGAACATGATGTGTTCTTGTACCTACAGCTAGGACCGGGCTGTCAGCAGCAATGTGATGCATGCGGTGAACATGATGTGTTCTTGTACCTACAGCTAGGACCGGGCTGTCAGCAGCGATGTGATGCATGCGGTGAACATGATGTGTTCTTGTACCTACAGCTAGGACCGGGCTGTCAGCAGCGATGTGATGCATGCGGTGAACATGATGTGTTCTTGTACCTACAGCTAGGACCGGGCTGTCAGCAGCGATGTGTTGCATGCGGTGAACATGATGTGTTCTTGTACCTACAGCTAGGACCGGGCTGTCAGCAGCGATGTGATGCATGCGGTGAACATGATGTGTTCTTGTACCTACAGCTAGGACCGGGCTGTCAGCAGCGATGTGATGCATGCGGTGAACATGATGTGTTCTTGTACCTACAGCTAGGACCGGGCTGTCAGCAGCGATGTGATGCATGCGGTGAACATGATGTGTTCTTGTACCTACAGCTAGGACCGGGCTGTCAGCAGCGATGTGTTGCATGCGGTGAACATGATGTGTTATTGTACCTACAGCTAGGACCGGGCTGTCAGCAGCGATGTGATGCATGCGGTGAACATGATGTGTTTTTGTACCTACAGCTAGGACCGGGCTGTCAGCAGCGATGTGTTGCATGCGGTGAACATGATGTGTTCTTGTACCTACAGCTAGGACCGGGCTTTCAGCAGCGATGTGATGCATGCGGTGAACATGATGTGTTCTTGTACCTACAGCTAGGACCGGGCTGTCAGCAGCGATGTGTTGCATGCGGTGAACATGATGTGTTCTTGTACCTACAGCTAGGACCGGGCTGTCAGCAGCGATGTGATGCATGCGGTGAACATGATGTGTTCTTGTACCTACAGCTAGGACCGGGCTGTCAGCAGCGATGTGTTGCATGCGGTGAACATGATGTGTTGTTGTACCTACAGCAAGGACCGGGCTGTCAGCAGCGATGTGTTGCATGCGGTGAACATGATGTGTTCTACTACCTACAGCTAGGACCGGGCTGTCAGCAGCGATGTGATGCATGCGGTGAATATGATGTGTTCTTGTACCTACAGCTAGGACCGGGCTGTCAGCAGCGATGTGATGCATGCGGTGAACATGATGTGTTCTTGTACCTACAGCTAGGACCGGGCTGTCAGCAGCGATGTGATGCATGCGGTGAACATGATGTGTTCTTGTACCTACAGCTAGGACCGGGCTGTCAGCCGCGATGTGATGCATGCGGTGAACATGATGTGTTCTTGTACCTACAGCTAGGACCGGGCTGTCAGCAGCGATGTGATGCATGCGGTGAACATGATGTGTTCTTGTACCTACAGCTAGGACCGGGCTGTCAGCAGCGATGTGTTGCATGCGGTGAACATGATGTGTTCTTGTACCTACAGCTAGGACCGGGCTGTCAGCAGCGATGTGATGCATGCGGTGAACATGATGTGTTCTTGTACCTACAGCTAGGACCGGGCTGTCAGCAGCGATGTGTTGCATGCGGTGAACATGATGTGTTCTTGTACCTACAGCTAGGACCGGGCTGTCAGCAGCGATGTGTTGCATGCGGTGAACATGATGTGTTCTTGTACCTACAGCTAGGACCGGGCTGTCAGCAGCGATGTGTTGCATGCGGTGAACATGATGTGTTCTTGTACCTACAGCTAGGACCGGGCTGTCAGCAGCGATGTGATGCATGCGGTGAACATGATGTGTTCTTGTACCTACAGCTAGGACCGGGCTGTCAGCCGCGATGTGTTGCATGCGGTGAACATGATGTGTCCTTGTACCTACAGCTAGGACCGGGCTGTCAGCCGCGATGTGTTGCATGCGGTGAACATGATGTGTTCTTGTACCTACAGCTAGGACCGGGCTGTCAGCAGCGATGTGTTGCATGCGGTGAACATGATGTGTTCTTGTACCTACAGCTAGGACCGGGCTGTCAGCAGCGATGTGATGCATGCGGTGAACATGATGTGTTCTTGTACCTACAGCTAGGACCGGGCTGTCAGCAGCGATGTGATGCATGCGGTGAACATGATGTGTTCTTGTACCTACAGCTAGGACCGGGCTGTCAGCAGCGATGTGTTGCATGCGGTGAACATGATGTGTTCTTGTACCTACAGCTAGGACCGGGCTGTCAGCAGCGATGTGATGCATGCGGTGAACATGATGTGTTCTTGTACCTACAGCTAGGACCGGGCTGTCAGCAGCGATGTGATGCATGCGGTGAACATGATGTGTTCTTGTACCTACAGCTAGGACCGTGCTGTCAGCCGCGATGTGTTGCATGCGGTGAACATGATGTGTTCTTGTACCTACAGCTAGGACCGGGCTGTCAGCAGCGATGTGTTGCATGCGGTGAACATGATGTGTTCTTGTACCTACAGCTAGGACCGGGCTGTCAGCAGCGATGTGTTGCATGCGGTGAACATGATGTGTTATTGTACCTACAGCTAGGACCGGGCTGTCAGCAGCGATGTGATGCATGCGGTGAACATGATGTGTTCTTGTACCTACAACTAGGACCGGGCTGTCAGCAGCGATGTGTTGCATGCGGTGAACATGATGTGTTCTTGTACCTACAGCTAGGACCGGGCTGTCAGCAGCGATGTGATGCATGCGGTGAACATGATGTGTTCTTGTACCTACAGCTAGGACCGGGCTGTCAGCAGCGATGTGTTGCATGCGGTGAACATGATGTGTTCTTGTACCTACAGCTAGGACCGGGCTGTCAGCAGCGATGTGTTGCATGCGGTGAACATGATGTGTTCTTGTACCTACAGCTAGGACCGGGCTGTCAGCAGCGATGTGATGCATGCGGTGAATATGATGTGTTCTTGTACCTACAGCTAGGACCGGGCTGTCAGCAGCGATGTGATGCATGCGGTGAATATGATGTGTTCTTGTACCTACAGCTAGGACCGGGCTGTCAGCAGCGATGTGTTGCATGCGGTGAACATGATGTGTTCTTTTACCTACAGCTAGGACCGGGCTGTCAGCAGCGATGTGATGCATGCGGTGAACTTGATGTGTTCTTGTACCTACAGCTAGGACCGGGCTGTCAGCAGCGATGTGTTGCATGCGGTGAACATGATGTGTTCTTGTACCTACAGCTAGGACCGGGCTGTCAGCAGCGATGTGATGCATGCGGTGAACATGATGTGTTCTTGTACCTACAGCTAGGACCGGGCTGTCAGCAGCGATGTGTTGCATGGGGTGAACATGATGTGTTCTTGTACCTACAGCTAGGACCGGGCTGTCAGCAGCGATGTGATGCATGCGGTGAACATGATGTGTTCTTGTACCTACAGCTAGGACCGGGCTGTCAGCAGCGATGTGTTGCATGCGGTGAACATGATGTGTTCTTGTACCTACAGCTAGGACCGGGCTGTCAGCCGCGATGTGATGCATGCGGTGAATATGATGTGTTCTTGTTCCTACAGCTAGGACCGGGCTGTCAGCCGCGATGTGTTGCATGCGGTGAACATGATGTGTTCTTGTACCTACAGCTAGGACCGGGCTGTCAGCAGCGATGTGATGCATGCGGTGAATATGATGTGTTCTTGTACCTACAGCTAGGACCGGGCTGTCAGCAGCGATGTGATGCATGCGGTGAACATGATGTGTTCTTGTACCTACAGCTAGGACCGGGCTGTCAGCAGCGATGTGATGCATGCGGTGAACATGATGTGTTCTTGTACCTACAGCTAGGACCGGGCTGTCAGCAGCGATGTGATGCATGCGGTGAACATGATGTGTTCTTGTACCTACAGCTAGGACCGGGCTGTCAGCAGCGATGTGATGCATGCGGTGAACATGATGTGTTCTTGTACCTACAGCTAGGACCGGGCTGTCAGCAGCGATGTGTTGCATGCGGTGAACATGATGTGTTCTTGTACCTACAGCTAGGACCGGGCTGTCAGCAGCGATGTGATGCATGCGGTGAACATGATGTGTTCTTGTACCTACAGCTAGGACCGGGTTGTCAACAGCGATGTGCTGCATGCGGTGAACATGATGTGTTCTTGTACCTACAGCTAGGACCGGGCTGTCAGCAGCGATGTGATGCATGCGGTGAACATGATGTGTTCTTGTACCTACAGCTAGGACCGGGCTGTCAGCAGCGATGTGATGCATGCGGTGAACATGATGTGTTCTTGTACCTACAGCTAGGACCGGGCTGTCAGCAGCGATGTGTTGCATGCGGTGAACATGATGTGTTCTTGTACCTACAGAAAGGACCGGGCTGTCAGCAGCGATGTGATGCATGCGGTGAACATGATGTGTTCTTGTACCTACAGCTAGGACCGGGCTGTCAACAGCGATGTGTTGCATGCGGTGAACATGATGGGTTCTTGTACCTACAGCTAGGACCGGGCTGTCAGCAGCGATGTGATGCATGCGGTGAACATGATGTGTTCTTGTACCTACAGCTAGGACCGGGCTGTCAGCAGCGATGTGATGCATGCGGTGAACATGATGTGTTCTTGTACCTACAGCTGGGACCGGGCTGTCAGCAGCGATGTGATGCATGCGGTGAACATGATGTGTTCTTGTACCTACAGCTAGGACCGGGCTGTCAGCAGCGATGTGTTGCATGCGGTGAACATGATGTGTTCTTGTACCTACAGCTAGGACCGGGCTGTCAGCAGCGATGTGATGCATGCGGTGAACATGATGTGTTCTTGTACCTACAGCTAGGACCGGGCTGTCAGCAGCGATGTGATGCATGCGGTGAACATGATGTGTTCTTGTACCTACAGCTAGGACCGGGCTGTCAGCAGCGATGTGTTGCATGCGGTGAACATGATGTGTTCTTGTACCTACAGCTAGGACCGGGCTGTCAGCAGCGATGTGTTCCATGCGGTGAACATGATGTGTTCTTGTACCTACAGCTAGGACCGGGCTGTCAGCAGCGATGTGTTGCATGCGGTGAACATGATGTGTTCTTGTACCTACAGCTATGACCGGGCTGTCAGCAGCAATGTGTTGCATGCGGTGAACATGATGTGTTCTTGTACCTACAGCTAGGACCGGGCTGTCAGCAGCGATGTGATGCATGCGGTGAACATGATGTGTTCTTGTACCTACAGCTAGGACCGGGCTGTCAGCAGCGATGTGTTGCATGCGGTGAACATGATGTGTTCTTGTACCTACAGCTAGGACCGGGCTGTCAGCAGCGATGTGTTGCATGCGGTGAACATGATGTGTTCTTGTACCTACAGCTAGGACCGGGCTGTCAGCAGCGATGTGTTGCATGCGGTGAACATGATGTGTTCTTGTACCTACAGCTAGGACCGGGCTGTCAGCAGCGATGTGTTGCATGCGGTGTACATGATGTGTTCTTGTACCTACAGCTAGGACCGGGCTGTCAGCCGCGATGTGTTGGATGCGGTGAACATGATGTGTTCTTGTACCTACAGCTAGGACCGGGCTGTCAGCAGCGATGTGATGCATGCGGTGAACATGATGTGTTCTTGTACCTACAGCTAGGACCGGGCTGTCAGCAGCGATGTGTTGCATGCGGTGAACATGATGTGTTCTTGTACCTACAGCTCGGACCGGGCTGTCAGCAGCGATGTGATGCATGCGGTGAACATGATGTGTTCTTGTACCTACAGCTAGGACCGGGCTGTCAGCCGCGATGTGTTGCATGCGGTGAACATGATGTGTTCTTGTACCTACAGCTAGGACCGGGCTGTCAGCAGCGATGTGATGCATGCGGTGAACATGATGTGTTCTTGTACCTACAGCTAGGACCGGGCTGTCAGCCGCGATGTGTTGCATGCGGTGAACATGATGTGTTCTTGTACCTACAGCTAGGACCGGGCTGTCAGCAGCGATGTGTTGCATGCGGTGAACATGATGTGTTCTTGTACCTACAGCTAGGACCGGGCTGTCAGCCGCGATGTGTTGCATGCGGTGAACATGATGTGTTCTTGTACCTACAGCTAGGACCGGGCTGTCAGCAGCGATGTGATGCATGCGGTGAACATGATGTGTTCTTGTACCTACAGCTAGGACCGGGCTGTCAGCAGCGATGTGATGCATGCGGTGAACATGATGTGTTCTTGTACCTACAGCTAGGACCGGGCTGTCAGCAGCGATGTGATGCATGCGGTGAACATGATGTGTTCTTGTACCTACAGCTAGGACCGGGCTGTCAGCAGCGATGTGTTGCATGCGGTGAACATGATGTGTTCTTGTACCTACAGCTAGGACCGGGCTGTCAGCAGCGATGTGTTGCATGCGGTGGATATGATGTGTTCTTGTACCTACAGCTAGGACCGGGCTGTCAGCAGCGATGTGTTGCATGCGGTGAACATGATGTGTTCTTGTACCTACAGCTAGGACCGGGCTGTCAACAGCGATGTGATGCATGCGGTGAACATGATGTGTTCTTGTTCCTACAGCTAGGACCGGGCTGTCAGCAGCAATGTGTTGCATGCGGTGAACATGATGTGTTCTTGTACCTACAGCTAGGACCGGGCTGTCAGCAGCAATGTGTTGCATGCGGTGTACATGATGTGTTCTTGTACCTCCAGCTAGGACCGGGCTGTCAGCAGCGATGTGTTGCATGCGGTGAACATGATGTGTTCTTGTACCTACAGCTAGGACCAGGCTGTCAGCCGCGATGTGTTGCATGCGGTGAACATGATGTGTTCTTGTACCTACAGCTAGGACCGGGCTGTCAGCAGCGATGTGATGCATGCGGTGAACATGATGTGTTCTTGTACCTACAGCAAGGACCGGGCTGTCAGCAGCGATGTGATGCATGCGGTGAACATGATGTGTTCTTGTACCTACAGCTAGGACCGGGCTGTCAGCAGCGATGTGATGCATGCGGTGAACATGATGTGTTCTTGTACCTACAGCTAGGACCGGGCTGTCAGCAGCGATGTGATGCATGCGGTGAACATGATGTGTTCTTGTACCTACAGCTAGGACCGGGCTGTCAGCAGCGATGTGTTGCATGCGGTGAACATGATGTGTTCTTGTACCTACAGCTAGGACCGGGCTGTCAGCAGCGATGTGTACCATGCGGTGAATATGATGTGTTCTTGTACCTACAGCAAGGACCGGGCTGTCAGCAGCGATGTGATGCATGCGGTGAACATGATGTGTTCTTGTACCTACAGCTAGGACCGGGCTGTCAGCAGCGATGTGTTGCATGCGGTGAACATGATGTGTTCTTGTACCTACAGCTAGGACCGGGCTGTCAGCAGCGATGTGATGCATGCGGTGAACATGATGTGTTCTTGTACCTACAGCTAGGACCGGGCTGTCAGCAGCGATGTGTTGCATGCGGTGAACATGATGTGTTCTTGTACCTACAGCTAGGACCGGGCTGTCAGCAGCGATGTGATGCATGCGGTGAACATGATGTGTTCTTGTACCTACAGCTAGGACCGGGCTGTCAGCAGCGATGTGTTGCATGCGGTGAACATGATGTGTTCTTGTACCTACAGCTAGGACCGGGCTGTCAGCAGCGATGTGATGCATGCGGTGAACATGATGTGTTCTTGTACCTACAGCTAGGACCGGGCTGTCAGCAGCGATGTGATGCATGCGGTGAACATGATGTGTTCTTGTACCTACAGCTAGGACCGGGCTGTCAGCAGCGATGTGATGCATGCGGTGAACATGATGTGTTCTTGCACCTACAGCTAGGACCGGGCTGACAGCAGCGATGTGTTGCATGCGGTGAATATGATGTGTTCTTGTACCTACAGCTAGGACCGGGCTGTCAGCAGCGATGTGATGCATGCGGTGAATATGATGTGTTCTTGTACCTACAGCTAGGACCGGGCTGTCAGCAGCGATGTGTTGCATGCGGTGAACATGATGTGTTCTTGTACCTACAGCTAGGACCGGGCTGTCAGCAGCGATGTGTTGCATGCGGTGAACTTGATGTGTTCTTGTACCTACAGCTAGGACCGGGCTGTCAGCAGCGATGTGATGCATGCGGTGAACATGATGTGTTCTTGTACCTACAGCTAGGACCGGGCTGTCAGCCGCGATGTGTTGCATGCGGTGAACATGATGTGTTCTTGTACCTACAGCTAGGACCGGGCTGTCAGCAGCGATGTGTTGCATGCGGTGAACATGATGTGTTCTTGTACCTACAGCTAGGACCGGGCTGTCAGCAGCGATGTGATGCATGCGGTGAACATGATGTGTTCTTGTACCTACAGCTAGGACCGGGCTGTCAGCAGCGATGTGTTGCATGCGGTGAATATGATGTGTTCTTGTACCTACAGCTAGGACCGGGCTGTCAGCAGCGATGTGTTGCATGCGGTGAACATGATGTGTTCTTGTACCTACAGCTAGGACCGGGCTGTCAGCAGCGATGTGTTGCATGCGGTGAACATGATGTGTTCTTGTACCTACAGCTAGGACCGGGCTGTCAGCAGCGATGTGTTGCATGCGGTGAACATGATGTGTTCTTGTACCTACAGCTAGGACCGGGCTGTCAGCAGCGATGTGTTGCATGCGGTGAACATGATGTGTTTTTGTACCTACAGCTAGGACCGGGCTGTCAGCAGCGATGTGTTGCATGCGGTGAACATGATGTGTTCTTGTACCTACAGCTAGGACCGGGCTGTCAGCAGCGATGTGATGCATGCGGTGAACATGATGTGTTCTTGTACCTACAGCTAGGACCGGGCTGTCAGCAGCGATGTGTTGCATGCGGTGAACATGATGTGTTCTTGTACCTACAGCTAGGACCGGGCTGTCAGCAGCGATGTGTACCATGCGGTGAATATGATGTGTTCTTGTACCTACAGCAAGGACCGGGCTGTCAGCAGCGATGTGATGCATGCGGTGAACATGATGTGTTCTTGTACCTACAGCTAGGACCGGGCTGTCAGCAGCGATGTGTTGCATGCGGTGAACATGATGTGTTCTTGTACCTACAGCTAGGACCGGGCTGTCAGCAGCGATGTGATGCATGCGGTGAACATGATGTGTTCTTGTACCTACAGCTAGGACCGGGCTGTCAGCAGCGATGTGTACCATGCGGTGAATATGATGTGTTCTTGTACCTACAGCAAGGACCGGGCTGTCAGCAGCGATGTGATGCATGCGGTGAACATGATGTGTTCTTGTACCTACAGCTAGGACCGGGCTGTCAGCAGCGATGTGTTGCATGCGGTGAACATGATGTGTTCTTGTACCTACAGCTAGGACCGGGCTGTCAGCAGCGATGTGTTGCATGCGGTGAACATGATGTGTTCTTGTACCTACAGCTAGGACCGGGCTGTCAGCAGCGATGTGTTGCATGCGGTGAACATGATGTGTTCTTGTACCTACAGCTAGGACCGGGCTGTCAGCAGCGATGTGTACCATGCGGTGAATATGATGTGTTCTTGTACCTACAGCAAGGACCGGGCTGTCAGCAGCGATGTGATGCATGCGGTGAACATGATGTGTTCTTGTACCTACAGCTAGGACCGGGCTGTCAGCAGCGATGTGTTGCATGCGGTGAACATGATGTGTTCTTGTACCTACAGCTAGGACCGGGCTGTCAGCAGCGATGTGATGCATGCGGTGAACATGATGTGTTCTTGTACCTACAGCTAGGACCGGGCTGTCAGCAGCGATGTGTTGCATGCGGTGAACATGATGTGTTCTTGTACCTACAGCTAGGACCGGGCTGTCAGCAGCGATGTGATGCATGCGGTGAACATGATGTGTTCTTGTACCTACAGCTAGGACCGGGCTGTCAGCAGCGATGTGATGCATGCGGTGAACATGATGTGTTCTTGTACCTACAGCTAGGACCGGGCTGTCAGCAGCGATGTGATGCATGCGGTGAACATGATGTGTTCTTGCACCTACAGCTAGGACCGGGCTGACAGCAGCGATGTGTTGCATGCGGTGAATATGATGTGTTCTTGTACCTACAGCTAGGACCGGGCTGTCAGCAGCGATGTGATGCATGCGGTGAATATGATGTGTTCTTGTACCTACAGCTAGGACCGGGCTGTCAGCAGCGATGTGTTGCATGCGGTGAACATGATGTGTTCTTGTACCTACAGCTAGGACCGGGCTGTCAGCAGCGATGTGTTGCATGCGGTGAACTTGATGTGTTCTTGTACCTACAGCTAGGACCGGGCTGTCAGCAGCGATGTGATGCATGCGGTGAACATGATGTGTTCTTGTACCTACAGCTAGGACCGGGCTGTCAGCCGCGATGTGTTGCATGCGGTGAACATGATGTGTTCTTGTACCTACAGCTAGGACCGGGCTGTCAGCAGCGATGTGTTGCATGCGGTGAACATGATGTGTTCTTGTACCTACAGCTAGGACCGGGCTGTCAGCAGCGATGTGATGCATGCGGTGAACATGATGTGTTCTTGTACCTACAGCTAGGACCGGGCTGTCAGCAGCGATGTGTTGCATGCGGTGAATATGATGTGTTCTTGTACCTACAGCTAGGACCGGGCTGTCAGCAGCGATGTGTTGCATGCGGTGAACATGATGTGTTCTTGTACCTACAGCTAGGACCGGGCTGTCAGCAGCGATGTGTTGCATGCGGTGAACATGATGTGTTCTTGTACCTACAGCTAGGACCGGGCTGTCAGCAGCGATGTGTTGCATGCGGTGAACATGATGTGTTCTTGTACCTACAGCTAGGACCGGGCTGTCAGCAGCGATGTGTTGCATGCGGTGAACATGATGTGTTTTTGTACCTACAGCTAGGACCGGGCTGTCAGCAGCGATGTGTTGCATGCGGTGAACATGATGTGTTCTTGTACCTACAGCTAGGACCGGGCTGTCAGCAGCGATGTGATGCATGCGGTGAACATGATGTGTTCTTGTACCTACAGCTAGGACCGGGCTGTCAGCAGCGATGTGTTGCATGCGGTGAACATGATGTGTTCTTGTACCTACAGCTAGGACCGGGCTGTCAGCAGCGATGTGTACCATGCGGTGAATATGATGTGTTCTTGTACCTACAGCAAGGACCGGGCTGTCAGCAGCGATGTGATGCATGCGGTGAACATGATGTGTTCTTGTACCTACAGCTAGGACCGGGCTGTCAGCAGCGATGTGTTGCATGCGGTGAACATGATGTGTTCTTGTACCTACAGCTAGGACCGGGCTGTCAGCAGCGATGTGATGCATGCGGTGAACATGATGTGTTCTTGTACCTACAGCTAGGACCGGGCTGTCAGCAGCGATGTGTACCATGCGGTGAATATGATGTGTTCTTGTACCTACAGCAAGGACCGGGCTGTCAGCAGCGATGTGATGCATGCGGTGAACATGATGTGTTCTTGTACCTACAGCTAGGACCGGGCTGTCAGCAGCGATGTGTTGCATGCGGTGAACATGATGTGTTCTTGTACCTACAGCTAGGACCGGGCTGTCAGCAGCGATGTGTTGCATGCGGTGAACATGATGTGTTCTTGTACCTACAGCTAGGACCGGGCTGTCAGCAGCGATGTGTTGCATGCGGTGAACATGATGTGTTCTTGTACCTACAGCTAGGACCGGGCTGTCAGCAGCGATGTGTACCATGCGGTGAATATGATGTGTTCTTGTACCTACAGCAAGGACCGGGCTGTCAGCAGCGATGTGATGCATGCGGTGAACATGATGTGTTCTTGTACCTACAGCTAGGACCGGGCTGTCAGCAGCGATGTGTTGCATGCGGTGAACATGATGTGTTCTTGTACCTACAGCTAGGACCGGGCTGTCAGCAGCGATGTGATGCATGCGGTGAACATGATGTGTTCTTGTACCTACAGCTAGGACCGGGCTGTCAGCAGCGATGTGTTGCATGCGGTGAACATGATGTGTTCTTGTACCTACAGCTAGGACCGGGCTGTCAGCAGCGATGTGATGCATGCGGTGAACATGATGTGTTCTTGTACCTACAGCTAGGACCGGGCTGTCAGCAGCGATGTGTTGCATGCGGTGAACATGATGTGTTCTTGTACCTACAGCTAGGACCGGGCTGTCAGCAGCGATGTGATGCATGCGGTGAACATGATGTGTTCTTGTACCTACAGCTAGGACCGGGCTGTCAGCAGCGATGTGATGCATGCGGTGAACATGATGTGTTCTTGTACCTACAGCTAGGACCGGGCTGTCAGCAGCGATGTGATGCATGCGGTGAACATGATGTGTTCTTGCACCTACAGCTAGGACCGGGCTGACAGCAGCGATGTGTTGCATGCGGTGAATATGATGTGTTCTTGTACCTACAGCTAGGACCGGGCTGTCAGCAGCGATGTGATGCATGCGGTGAATATGATGTGTTCTTGTACCTACAGCTAGGACCGGGCTGTCAGCAGCGATGTGTTGCATGCGGTGAACATGATGTGTTCTTGTACCTACAGCTAGGACCGGGCTGTCAGCAGCGATGTGTTGCATGCGGTGAACTTGATGTGTTCTTGTACCTACAGCTAGGACCGGGCTGTCAGCAGCGATGTGATGCATGCGGTGAACATGATGTGTTCTTGTACCTACAGCTAGGACCGGGCTGTCAGCCGCGATGTGTTGCATGCGGTGAACATGATGTGTTCTTGTACCTACAGCTAGGACCGGGCTGTCAGCAGCGATGTGTTTACATGCGGTGAACATGATGTGTTCTTGTACCTACAGCTAGGACCGGGCTGTCAGCAGCGATGTGATGCATGCGGTGAACATGATGTGTTCTTGTACCTACAGCTAGGACCGGGCTGTCAGCAGCGATGTGTTGCATGCGGTGAATATGATGTGTTCTTGTACCTACAGCTAGGACCGGGCTGTCAGCAGCGATGTGTTGCATGCGGTGAACATGATGTGTTCTTGTACCTACAGCTAGGACCGGGCTGTCAGCAGCGATGTGTTGCATGCGGTGAACATGATGTGTTCTTGTACCTACAGCTAGGACCGGGCTGTCAGCAGCGATGTGTTGCATGCGGTGAACATGATGTGTTCTTGTACCTACAGCTAGGACCGGGCTGTCAGCAGCGATGTGTTGCATGCGGTGAACATGATGTGTTTTTGTACCTACAGCTAGGACCGGGCTGTCAGCAGCGATGTGTTGCATGCGGTGAACATGATGTGTTCTTGTACCTACAGCTAGGACCGGGCTGTCAGCAGCGATGTGATGCATGCGGTGAACATGATGTGTTCTTGTACCTACAGCTAGGACCGGGCTGTCAGCAGCGATGTGATGCATGCGGTGAACATGATGTGTTCATGTACCTACAGCTAGGACCGGGCTGTCAGCAGCGATGTGTTGCATGCGGTGAACATGATGTGTTCTTGTACCTACAGCTAGGACCGGGCTGTCAGCAGCGATGTGTTGCATGCGGTGAACATGATGTGTTCTTGTACCTACAGCTAGGACCGGGCTGTCAGCAGCGATGTGTTGCATGCGGTGAACATGATGTGTTTTTGTACCTACAGCTAGGACCGGGCTGTCAGCAGCGATGTGATGCATGCGGTGAACATGATGTGTTCTTGTACCTACAGCTAGGACCGGGCTGTCAGCCGCGATGTGATGCATGCGGTGAACATGATGTGTTCTTGTACCTACAGCTAGGACCGGGCTGTCAGCAGCGATGTGATGCATGCGGTGAACATGATGTGTTCTTGTACCTACAGCTAGGACCGGGCTGTCAGCAGCGATGTGTTGCATGCGGTAAACATGATGTGTTCTTGTACCTACAGCTAGGACCGGGCTGTCAGCAGCGATGTGTTGCATGCGGTGAATATGATGTGTTCTTGTACCTACAGCTAGGACCGGGCTGTCAGCAGCGATGTGTTCCATGCGGTGAACATGATGTGTTCTTGTACCTACAGCTAGGACCGGGCTGTCAGCAGCGATGTGATGCATGCGGTGAACATGATGTGTTCTTGTACCTACAGCTAGGACCGGGCTGTCAGCAGCGATGTGATGCATGCGGTGAACATGATGTGTTCTTGTACCTACAGCTAGGACCGGGCTGTCAGCAGCGATGTGTTGCATGCGGTGAATATGATGTGTTCTTGTACCTACAGCTAGGACCGGGCTACGAGATGTTCGACTACAGCGTGTGGAACGACACAGAGTTGAACATCACTCACAGCTTCAGACCGATCCTCACAGACGAGGGAGTCTGCTATACGTTCAATCTGTTGGACACTGCACAGTTCTACACAGACACAGTGTGAGTATTGTCACAGGAAGGTATATACTAGACAACCGCTGAACATTGATATTCGCTCTAGTGCTGTAGCGGAAGCGCTGAATGTTTTCGTCAATGTTATCGTATTCTGGTTTTATAAACAAATATTATTCAATCTATTTTCGATCATGATATGTCTGTATATTTAAAATACGTACACTACAGAAAAGAAGCATATTATTGTTGTTCACACTGTCATGTGTATTCCTTTATTGTCAGAAAATGTAAGGCAATGTCAGCCGTAGGGATGAGGATTTGACTTTGGTCCATTAAGATAACACGAGGCTGAGCTCTTTAACTGTATACATCGACGGCTGCGTTACCTATCCCTAACAAAGATAGTGTTTTATAACGCCAGTTCGTAATACATTTTCAAATAAGTATACCAGCCACATCTTCATGATTTAATGTTTATGAATGTGGGGAGATCCATGTGGTCGAGCGCATCGTCAGATCTTTGAAGAATCCTCACTTGATGATTGAGAGGTCACCATCAACTTCTAATAATAAAAAACAACCCATAATGATGCACTCGAAATGCTTTTACGTCTGAAAATAGAAGTATACCTATCTGTATAAAAGCGTTCACACACTATCTTCGAGCCTGCAGGCACTCATTCCCTGAATAACGTTTTCTTTCATGCAGCCAAGTCGACCCGGCGTTCGTCAAGTCTGGTGAGCCTGCGCAATGGAGTCTGTCGTCATTTTACGATGAGCATGCAGAGCTTGACACTTTTCCGCAACGAGCATTATTCTCGGGAGCTGAATTTGGACTCGTCATTAGATTGAAGTCGCAGGCTGAGGACCACGACTTTCTCTGCAGGGGCCGAGGACAGGGGTTCAAGGTTTATACACTCCATATCAAAAATATTTCAATTTAGAATTTATTTCAAATAAAGTAATCTCAAGACTTTGCACTTAGCAGAAAAATTTGAATTTCCGAAATTCGTTTTGAAATTTTGATATTTAAACTTTGATGCCGTATTTAATTATGTTCAAGTTTGCAAAGCAATTGATGGCATGAACTACCACTTATTAAATGTATCTCTATGGTTGTTAACTCTCAATTTTAGAATTCAGGACAATTTGCAAAAGTAAATGAAATATTTCGTGCTTCAGTTGGGAACTTCCTTACCTTTGATGGGAAAGTTCTGATGGTGGATATCTTCGCTGTCACCAGACAGACTTTTGTAAACATGCAGCGCTCTTCATTTGCGTATTCAACAAGTACCTCGTCTACTTGTTCAAGGTCATGCTCCACAACCCTTCAGAGCTGCCCGATGTCAACACGCAGTTCGTGTTCGCGGAAGTCAACAGGGTCCTTAACCTCGCCGTCACGCCCAGCATGATCGAGACGAGCGACACTCTTAGAGACTACGCTCCTGACAGGTGCCGTGCCTACTCCAGATGTTATTCGCACTTCTCGTATCAGTTCCTGGAGTCTGAAGGACACCCTGGATTCACCAGTTGGAAATTGAACTTGAAGAGAAATAATAATACATTAATATCATGTATTCTTTACAAATGAGTTTAGGTAAATGCAAGACAACGCTGGAATTTACTCAATGTAACTTTCCTGGACAACATTGTGGATGTTTTCTTAGTAATTTTTAATGGCAGCAGTAATATATCTTTAAACCACAAAATGAGGAATTATTACAGGAATAGGAATCAACTTCCACCAGATCGGAATTGGAGGAACAGATTGAATTATTCAAATTAATTTCAAACACATATTGAGTAACTCCCTACTCCATGTATTGGTTAAGCCCTTAGTAAACCCTTCCAAGTAGTTTATTTGTGTTGTGTATTTATTTAGCTACCTAGCTGTAGGTCTAAACCCGTCTCGATGACGATAGTCAAGGGTTTACTTCTGCCTCTTCAAATTCCAAGAATTGGGCCTTCGGTCACGTCAGAATCAAACCTTAACTCTAACTGGAAATGGATAACATCGATTGCTTTCTGAATTTGTTATGTCCCTACTCCCTAAGTAATAGTATGTAAAGATGTTAAATCGATGTATTTCCAGACGTTACTGCCACTTCCCAGCCGACCGCCAGTTGCGCTTCTATCGCGAATACACTCAGAGAAAATGCAACTTCGAGTGTCTCACCAACTACACATACAGAGTGTGCAAATGCGTAGCTTACTTCATGCCAAGTATGGTATCAGAGTAAATATAAGCATGTGCGTAGGAAGGGGGTGGCGAATGGGGGCAAAATCCCCCCGCCCCTCTTATTCAATTCCCCATCCCTATTTCATTATACAAATTTATATGTCAAGATAAAAATATGCTAAAAAAGTGTTAAAATAACATAGAAATTCACCAAATTCATGCCTGAATTTGGCATTGAGCCCCATGCCAAATTCCCGGAGCCTTGAGCCACATTCCCGGAGCCAAATTCCCGGAGCCCCATTTTGCTGGGGGACCTTCCCCCAGACCCCCCATTGTCTTTGTAGACACTAGTATTTCAGGCTCAAGTTCTTTTACAATATTATCCCCCCCCCGCATATTTAGTTCCTACGCGCCTGAATATAAGATATCCGGTACCAATTACATCTATAATAACCATTTTTCAGGGTCAAAGGGCATGAAGATTTGTGGACCACTAAGCAAATATTGTATGAAGATCGCAAGACGTGAGTAGAACTTCTCCACGAATGAAGTGATCTGATCATCTGTGGTCCTGTACAGTCGATCATGTATCGTATGTTGCAGGAGATCTCGTGTCCAAGAGTCTGTTGGCTTTTGCACGAGGAGGATCACGCCGACACGCCGGTGGACGTCGACTACGAAGACGAGGTCCTCGATGTCGTTGACGTCTCCTGCAGCTGTCTGCCCGCCTGTACGGATCTCAACTACAACGTGGAGACCACCAGTAGAGCGCAGGACATGGACAACCTCAGGAGATACGACTATGTATCCTTCTCGGACTCGCAAGTATCACCTGTTGCAACATCACAAGTGCACTCTGCATGAGTGTATGTGAACTTCTCCTGCAGCTGTCTGCCCGCCTGTACAGAACTCAACTACAACGTGGAGACCACCAGTAGGGCGCAGGACATTGTCAACCTCAGGAGATACGACTATGTATCCTTCTCGGACTCGCAAGTATCACCTGTTGCAACATCACAAGTGCACTCTGCATGAGTGTATGTGAACTTCTCCTGCAGCTGTCTGCCCGCCTGTACAGAACTCAACTACAACGTGGAGACCACCAGTAGGGCGCAGGACATTGTCAACCTCAGGAGATACGACTATGTATCCTTCTCGGACTCGCAAGTATCACCTGTTGCAACATCACAAGTGGCACTCTGCATGAGTGTATGTGAACTTCTCCTGCAGCTGTCTGCCCGCCTGTACAGAACTCAACTACAACGTGGAGACCACCAGTAGGGCGCAGGACATTGTCAACCTCAGGAGATACGACTATGTATCCTTCTCGGACTCGCAAGTATCACCTGTTGCAACATCACAAGTGGCACTCTGCATGAGTGTATGTGAACTTCTCCTGCAGCTGTCTGCCCGCCTGTACAGAACTCAACTACAACGTGGAGACCACCAGTAGGGCGCAGGACATTGACAACCTCAGGAGGTACGACTATGTATCCTTCTCGGACTCGCAAGTATCACCTGTTGCAACATCACAAGTGGCACTCTGCATGAGTGTATGTGAACTTCTCCTGCAGCTGTCTGCCCGCCTGTACAGAACTCAACTACAACGTGGAGACCACCAGTAGAGCGCAGGACATTGTCAACCTCAGGAGATACGACTATGTATCCTTCTCGGACTCGCAAGTATCACCTGTTGCAACATCACAAGTGGCACTCTGCATGAGTGTATGTGAACTTCTCCTGCAGCTGTCTGCCCGCCTGTACGGATCTCTACTACAACGTGGAGACCACCAGTAGAGCGCAGGACATTGTCAACCTCAGGAGACACGACTATGTATCCTTCTCGGACTCGCAAGTATCACCTGTTGCAACATCACAAGTGGCACTCTGCATGAGTGTATGTGAACTTCTCCTGCAGCTGTCTGCCCGCCTGTACAGAACTCAACTACAACGTGGAGACCACCAGTAGGGCGCAGGACATTGACAACCTCAGGAGATACGACTATGTATCCTTCTCGGACTCGCAAGTATCACCTGTTGCAACATCACAAGTGGCACTACACCATTGTATATGAACTAATAGAGGAGACAACTGATTATATTGTATCAGTTCAGAGAGCATTCAAAACAATTATGTGTGTTAGAGTGAAGTCCGGTATTGCCTCACGTACAATGCAATGTTTGGTGTTATACTTTTGAAGTTTTTAAAGCTGGCCATATTCATGGGCCACAGATATGTACGAAAAGCGTAAGCCAAAAGGCACATCTCCCGTAAGAAGTCAACCATAAAGTTAATTTCATGTCCAATAACATCTTTCGTTTACCCATTTTCTTCGATCCACAAATCTCTATAAACATTCTTCTACTAGGTACTTCCATTTATCTTAATTGTTTTATTGAGAAGGGTTTGTTTTCATGATATATCCACTTCATGTTAGTAATTTTAAATTGATATTCTCATTTGTCTTTTGTTGGTTGGTTTATTATTTGTTGGTGTGGTTCTACTGAGGGGCAATCGTTTTATACTGAGAGTGTTTTATCATAATTAATAAAAGTTTTCTCTCTTTCAACCATCTTGTCTCTGCCCAAGAATTTACTGAATGCTGATTTTGGTTTTCAGTACAAGTTTAACAACTCTGCGGATCTATTTGAAAGTGGATCAATTCATCGCAAGTCATCGCAGCGAGCTGTTCGGAATGACTGAGTTCATAGGTTGGTCGATAATATTTACAATTCCCCTAATGCTCATCGGGTGGCGCAATCGAAATTGCCCCTGTTTGAGAGGTGACTATAACAGAACCATAGAAAGAAAGATATGAAACTTTCACACATTTTAGAACAAATATGACACTGTTATGTGTGCACTTTTTAGAAATTGTTTATTAATGGGAAAAAGGTACAGACATTTGGATAAGGACGTCGACAAACCGTTTATACCAGCGTTATTAAATTTGAACAGAACTTTAACAGCCACTCAAACAAAAATAAAAGATTCGTGCACCACTAATTGCGGTATTACAGATCTTTTACTATGGAAATATCGTTCGTGTATGCATAGTTCACTAGAAAAAAGGTGGATCAAACAACAAAGATTCACCTAATTCCCACGAAGTAGCTCCAAATGTATCCTTCAAACAAGTAAATACTCTGGTTTATTTTCTTTTCAACTGTAAATCGAATTTTTCTAACTTCTTTCCAATTCAACAAAAATGTTTTAAACTGTTTTGAAACATTTTTGTTGTTTTGTTTGGCAATGTTTTGCGCCACCCGGTATTGATCAATAGAGGGTTTGTGGCTTGTTGAGACATTGTATCGTCTTCTTGCAGCCTACTCTGGCGGCTTGCTCGGCCTGTTCCTGGGGTTCAGCATCTTGAGTCTGCTGGAAATTGTCTACTTCTCCACTCTTCGCGCCATCCGCACATTCCGTAGGAGAGAAGAGTAGTCCAAACACTCAACATAACACATCATTGACACCTCTGTAACTAGATCTTATTCAACAAGTTCCAACTTTTGAACTAAATGCGAATGTCAATTTCATAATTTATACATTGTTGTTCCTTAAAAAAGGAAGGACGAGTTACCCAGCTGCCGTTTTAGGGATTTTGACCGACTCGATGATGGACGATAAATGTGGACAAAATGAATTACTCTTTGAAAGTGAGTATAACTTTCTTGAAAACTTTAATATTAAGTCCTACAGAATGTCAATGCTTTTTAAAAACGTCTTGTTTTCTCTTGATTGTTTCAACATTCAACGGTGAAAACGGTGAAATCGACCTTAAAACAGATTGGCATTGCATGGCGTTATCATTGCGTATTTGGCATAAGCATTCCTACTCAATTTGTTTTACCTTGGTACGTGCTACCTAGTTGCAGAAATACGCATTTTGTGTAACTTCCATTTTGTTTAATATTTCTGCAATCATTTGTACGTTTCGTTTTATTTAAATATAGTATAGTATAATATAGTACAGTTGAGAATCTTCAATTATTAACTTCATTATTATGTTAATGTTCGTTAAGATTACCTCTCAAACAGTAGCATCACATGTTGAGCAGCACTTCGCTGAAGCCATCAATTTAAGACGGCTGGGTAGTGAGTTTGACATTGAAGAGTTTTTTAATCGATTTTTATCAATATCTTTTACCAATGTAATTGTTTACAAAATAAGGCTTTGTACGAGTATTCAGAACAGTTCATTGAAAATAATTCCATAGCTTGTAATGGTTTATTAGATTTACTTTGTCCTACAGATGTTTAGTGCCCGAAAACTAGTCAAATTATGGTACTAAATATCTGTTAGACAAAATAAAGCTAATAACTTATTCCAAACTATAAAATTATTTTCATCGAACTGTTCTGAATACTCGTACAAAGCCCTATTTTGTTAACAATTATATTGGTAAAATATATTAATAAAAATCGATTAAAAAACTCTTCAAGGCCCCGCTCACTACCAAGCCCTCTTAAATTACTTAAAGGATGTACTCTCCAGTGATTTGGGGAATCTAATTTCGATTAAACTGTAGTTGTGTGCAGCATCAGACTCGATCGTGTCGTCTTAGTTTAACCAAAGATGTTATGAAAACTCCCGTTGGGTTTAACCAACAAATTTCTGATAGAGAATAGTAGTCAGAGAGAAAAAAATACGGTCAGGTGCAGTTATTGTCAGTTTTATTTTGTATTTCTACCTACTAACACACATTAATGCAAACTTGAAATAAAATAGATAGTACAACTTTTAATTTAATTAGTTATAATATTATGTTTATATCATACAAAATCTTAATGTCTAAGATCTAATCGTATCACTCTAGTAGATATAGGTGAGCTTTTATTTCGTTTTAACAAGCATTGATTTTCTAGGAGCCTGGCCAGCAAAACTTGCCATCTATAAAAATATGATTTATTGGTCAGATATAAAATTCAAAATTCTTTATGTTTCTCGATTATTTTGAGCGAGCGTTCCTTTTTTACTCTTTTGGTACAGTTATAGGCAGCACCGTTTCTCCGATCGACCTGAAATTTTGTACTCGGGTGAATTTCGCATCATATTTTTTTAATCCGTTGATTAAATTAGATCAACTTGTCAACTGAGATGGTGAGATTTGATTATATTCCTCTCCCTCAATGCTTGTTGTCTAAAATATTCTTCTCCGTTCGGTCTGGAACTGGTCGAGGTGCAGGTTCCTTGCATGCCGCTGGTGGATGTCTTGGTCAAGTGGACTTGGAGCAAGAGCAAGGAGAGATTCCACAACGCCGACACTTCGGAACATCGGACAACGAAGGACTTGCTCTGGATTTGGTAGAGCTGTAGGAGCCCACCATGTCATTGGAGGTCGCTGTACTTCCACTAGTGGACTTGGAGCAAGTGCAAGGAGAGATTCCACAACGCCGACACTTCGGAACATCGGACAACGAAGTTCCACCACGGCTAAAAGAATAATTGTCAGACATTAGAAAACGAGATTTGTGCGGGATACTCTCTGTATGAGTTTGACAAACTTTGTTCAACTTCAAATTTAAGTTTAGTATGAGAATATAAACTATTCTCCTAAGTAGACTCCTTAGTTTATCTCCTTTAAACTAAACTTATCATCTTTTAATGGAAATCTTATCTATTCCAAGTGTAGTATCATTGACAAACAAATTGGGAAAGTCATTATTCAATTATTTTACAAAATAGTTAATAATAAGTACTGTTACTTTAAAATAAGTTCGCAATTGGTGATCAAGGCACCTAATGATTGATTCTATTACATACTATTGTATACTTATTGCACTTCTCATGATTTTATTTGTAATAGCCACCAGCAAGGACCACCAGGGCAACCAGGCAGGACCAATATACCAATTAGTGGTCTTGGACCCTTTAGAGCTAGACGTATTCCATAACATCCCGATAGCAAGACGTCTGGTGCCTGAGAGCTTACACCAAGTTGACCCTTGACATGGCTGTGGCTGCTTACCTAAAAAATATCCCCATGTCTGAAAATGAAAACACCAATGTGTCACCCATCGTCGGAAACAAGTAATAACATGTTCACACAACCGTACAACATAGGATGCATTCCGAAACCTATACTGAATATAGATTCGTGAGTGAGTTTAGTATACGTAACGGACCACTGCAAAGTAAAGTGTTTCAAATATGGCGGAATTTGTCACATGCAATTTGAATTAAAAATAAATAGTTATAATGTTATTTTTGTAAAAAAAAAATAAAAAAACTTTCTGAGACTTTTCATAGAAAGTTCAGATGTCTTCGTTTCAGTTCTTTCCAAGATCTGTACAGCAGAAACTTGCAAACGCAAATCAGTTCGATGAAAACAAGTAGGTACCTATTACTTGTGTCCACTCGATTTAAAACTGAGCACACATTGCACTGTGGAGTGTTTATCTGTGTAATTAATCTGAACTCTTATTGCATTGCATGCACGATAAGATATGCCGCTGGTAAGTATGGGTGCTAAACTTAAAGGGAGCTTTCCCCCTCCTTTATGTCAGAAAAGCATAACATTTTTGTGGTGATTTACGTATCATTTTGTAAACAAAAAAAATTTAAAAAAATTAAGTGTCAAAAAAACAAAAAATGCCTCGCGGGGCAAGGAGACCACCACAACGGTATCGAACGTTATTTTTTTTGAATATTTCAATAAAATACACAAAATCCATAAAGTCTCAAAATTGATTTCAAAGTGTCCAAAAACCAAAAAACGCTTGCAGGGCAGGGTCAATAAAAAACCAATCAAAAATTGTTCTCTTTGCCTGGCAGAAATCCTGCGGACGCCCAATATGATACCCGATAAAAATAATTATATTTTCAAATATGTTTCAATTTTGTACAGCTTAAGAAAGGTACATTGTTACCCACCTGTTAAAGAAGGACACTGATGTTCTTCTATTGCCGTCACACTGAGGGCAATGTTCTTCTTGACACATTCGTTTCATCTTTATTAGTTGGGCGTACTTGAGAATGAAAGGGGTGATAAGACAATGCTATCTTTATTTTACAGTAATTGCACATCGACAAAGTAATCCAAGTTTACACATTTATTAGATTCTTTTATCTTTGGTTTGTTCGACATTATTAAATTTAATTCATATTTTATTGCTGATCTACAAGTGTAGGCTAAGGGCGATGGATGAATGATTATGATGAAAGGAAGTTGATAATATAGAATAGAGCGCAATAGGACTAAACAAATAGAGTTTGTATGTCAATTTCACATATTTATACAAAATGACAACTCCCTTGTCGAAGCGACAAGTTTCTCATCTCAATGTTATTCACGGCTTTCTAGGGACTTGTCACCGGGACAAGGAAGTTGTCATTTTACACGATCGCAGCCCTGCAGTACGGCGACAATGCTGTTTGGAGTTGAAGAGTAAAAGTTTTAACGGTTTATGTTGTGTAAGAGTGTGCGCGCCGTACGACTTGGCTGAGTGGAGCGACCGCTCCACTACAGATAAGATGTGTCACCTTATTGCATTTTTCAACATTATTGAAATAGCTGGAGTTTCGAAGCGGTGCGTCTATCGTGCCATGTTGATTTTAACAGTTGCTTCAAAACAATGCGGGGGGGGGGGGGGGGGCCTTTAGAGGGTTGTCGAACGAGCGTCTCCATTTCTCCCTTTTTTCACTGCCGGTATAAAGATCGGATCGTTTCTCCGATGGACCTGAAAATTTGCGCACAAGGACCAACTCAGCTCGTTTTTGAAATCCGTTAATTGGTACCAATTTTAAGTCCATATTCCACTATACAATTCAAATTGGACAATTTCAATCAAAAACCAATTGGATTTCAGAGTTTCACTCAAAACAATATTTCATTGGCTAGAATTTCAAATTGTCCAACTTGAATTGTATAGTGGAATATGGACTGTAGACAAATTATCTTCTGATTGGTTGATCCGATCAATTTGAAATTTTGCTTAGTCAATAAGAACAACAATTTATATAATTTTACACCATTTGAGCCAAACCTGCCATTCAGTTCAAATTTTAAAAAAACACGTTTTAATTGGTCGAAATATAAACACAAATGATGATGATATCATTCATCATCATTTTGTATGATGAACAATACCAACATTCTCTCATGGCATATTTAATACATTTTCAGCCCAATCGGTCAAGTATTACCATAACTTGTTGCTATTTTAAGTATTTTGAAATAGCTGTCTTACACACATGTCACTTCCAGCACATGGATCTGTTATCCAATTATTCCTTAGAACATGTTCATAGAAATTGGAAATTAAGATGAAAATCAGAAGATAATTAATGTGGTAGATACATAATTTTGATTAGTGATCGTGTTTGTTTGGAAATATTGCGTTACACTGAGCGTTTTACTATAGTTATATATACGAGGGCTGTTTAAAAAATACGCGGACTGATTTAATTGCGCGGCAATGGAGCGTAGGAGAGCAGTGCGGTTGGCAGCATTGTTCAGCACTAGGAAAACGCTCGGTGTAACGCGTTGATGAGCGAGCACCGACACGCACGACATCGCCAATCATAGCACGATCCAATTAATCAAAGATAACTAACTATACATTATTTATTACCAATTTTCCTTGCAACTTTTCATAAACACTCTGGATCAATTAAATAACAGATTATTGTACTGATATTTTTCCATCAATCTCTTTGGACAGATATTCAAACACAGCAATAAGTCTGTAAATTCTTGACCGATTGTGCTGGAAATGTGTAAAATATTATGCTATCTAGTCAAAACGTTGTTATCATAACTGTGAAACACAATCCATATCGTAAAATAAATTATTTTAGATAAGGTATACCTATACCTATGTATATGAAATACCTACATTACATTTTGACTACATTATGTATTGCAATATGATCCACTAATAAAATAATCTGTCTTACATTGATATTGATAATAGCCCATCTATAAACTTTGCTTTGCTACATAGAGCAACCCAGAATGCAGTGGAATTTCTGTTTTGAAATGTCATTTCTGACAGTTATTAAAACTGTCAATAAGTGCATCTATGTTCTTGACTGGTAGGGCTGAAAATTTGTAAAATAAGAGACAATGTTGGTCTGAACGACCATGCAAAATATGAGTTTGATTAATCAGATTAATCAAAGACCATTTGATAGGTCAAATGGTGGTGTGGCTATAGGCCGTTTTAAATTAAGTATACAAATGTCAGTAAAATGTCTATTCATAGCCAACTGACATATTATCGTGGATGAAAACACCACATCAGCCTTCTCCAATCGCGTATTTTCTAGGATTCAATTTTTGTATTAGTGTTTGTCTTTTTCCGCAAATAGCGCTAGGTACCGACGCCGCCGTTTTTTACCAACAGATGGCATCACCAAAGTTAATTGGTCCTGAAGATGCATCTTATGTATTATTAATAATAATCAATGCAATGGACGGCAAGTGAAATGATTTGTATGCGAGTGAAAATCTAGTATTATAAGCAAATAAATCAAGTTAAAGATGAACCTGTACATATCCAGTCGTATACATATAATAAATAATATATTTAACAACAAATGATTTTGTCTACACACGTGTGTAATCCTTATAGTAGGGGGCCAAGTGGTATCCCGTAGGATCGTCGTGAAGGGAAGGTGCCACCTATCTCACTAAATGCATATATAGGTCCAAAACACAAAATTTTTTGGTGCCACCCCCAGACCCCTGGCGGGGGCTGGGGGCTGGGGGCTAAAGTTATTCATTCCTGTACCCTACACGAAAAGACATAGAGGATTAATTTTTTTTATTTAAGTTCAAAACTGAATGCCCTATTGTAAAAAAAAAATTATTTAAAAAAAAATTGGCCGCCATCTTGGAAAAAAAATTTGAAACATTAAGAATTTATATACACTATAAATCGGTCATTGGACGAACAAATGTCTCAAACAAAAGTTATAGTACTCATAAAATGCAATAACTTTGTAATTTAACATTTTTTTCTATCACCAATATTTTATGAGTAAGAGCCGATTTAGTGCCGTTTTTCGGAGCGGGATAGGGACTACACAATGTTAATTGATCTCGGGGGGCCTTGAACGGAGTGAATTTTACCGCTTTTTTATGACATCGTAGCGCCGAAACCGTTCATCCGATCTAAAAAATCTTTGCGGCATATGAAAGGTACATTCTTTAGGTCAACTTTCCCGAATTCGCAACAATCTTCTGTTTTCCATTGTTGAGAAAAAGCAATATTTCTTGAATAGAAATCGAACTTATTTTCAATTCGTTTTTATGGAGGAAGTACAGGCACAAGTGAATTATACCGTAAAATTTTTGTGAAGGGGGCTGGCACCAAATGCCATTTGATAAAGGATGCTTTGAGATGTATGAAAAGTCATGGTGCCAACCTCGCAACCCTGGCCGGGGGCGGGGGCGGGGGGCATTTTCCAAAAAATCGACGGTTTCAAAAAAAAATCTGAAAAAATTGGCACACATAAATTCGATTATGTAATTTGAAAAAAAGAAAACAAAAATGTCCAACGCCGCCATCTTGGGGAAAAAAGGTTACAAAAAGAGCTTTTTATACATACTGAACAACGTGGGCCGGTTATTAAATTCCGGTTGGCACAAGAAAAGGTGCAATGGGCGAGATATCGCTGTGATGAAACTTCTTCAGTAATTTGGCTGAACATCTCACAGTCACATATTATAACAAACATACCAAGGTTTGATGTGTGAAAGTTTCAAAAACATTACTTTTGTAGAAAAAAGTAACAGCTGTTCGAATTTGGTTATCGAAAAATCAATTAAACGGATCTCAAATTAATCGACTTTTCGATAACCAAATTCGAGCAAAGAGACCCCCGACCAGACTGCTGCAAGGAGATACTCAAACAATCAACGCAATACCCGCTCTCGTGCAGCGGGTATTGCCGATTGACCGACCAACTAAAAACTTCGCATGGTAATTGGTAGCAACATTTAAGGTATTTTTGCCAATTTTCAGTCTAATTTGTAGTTATTTTCAAAACTTTTTGTAATTTTAGGGACATTTTGTGTGTTGGCTGTCATATCATATCATATGAGTGGTCCCAGGTATATTGTTTGAAGGATATCATGTGATTTTTGAAACTTAACAAGGAACCGTTCAATCAAAGGTTTAATCGATCAACTTAAAACTTAGCAAGGTTATTGGGACCAATATTTTTGGAAATTTTGGAGATATTTATACAAGTCTGTGACGAAATTCAAGAATTATTGGCTTTTAATGACATTTTCGATAGACATAATTTCGGTTCGAGGTGTTGCGTGTATCCGTGCTCGCTAATCAACGCGTTACTCAGAGCGTTTTCCTAGTGTAGTCCCTATCCCGCTCCGAAAAACGGCACTAAATCGGCTCTTACTCATAAAATATTGGTGATAGAAAAAAATGTTAAATTACAAAGTTATTGCATTTTATGAGTACTATAACTTTTGTTTGAGACATTTGTTCGTTCAATGACCGATTTATAGTGTATATAAATTCTTAATGTTTCAAATTTTTTTTTCCCAGATGGCGGCCAAAATTTTTTAAAATAATTTTTTTTTACAATTGACCAATGTAGATCTGACCAAACTACTTCGTCATAAAACAAAAGTCAATGTTTGGTCACAACCAAAGAGCTTATATACACAACAAATTGTACACATGATATTATTAGAATAATGTTGAATTCGTACAGAATTTAACAGTTTTACAATCAACAAATTGCCGTTAATAATAGTATTGCTTTAAGCTATCTACTTGAATATTGTTTAGTCTTAATTAACTTCTCATAAGAGAGGAAGGACCTTTTTAAGTTGACGAAACTATCCAGTGACAGACGCCATTAAAAAGTAAAACGCTTTGGCAACATACCTGGCAAAATATAATTTGTTTCGTTGTAGCATCCGTAAAAATTGTCCAGCATATCATCAAACATGATTTATATGAGTTTAAATATATTGATTGTACTATTTCAAGTAATAAATTAAACTAGATTAACACCTGTTAGCTATTTCTTTGATCTTTCTGAATTTCATTTGTTTGAATGAAAAATTGTTATTTTCTAAGAATTCTGGAGTTGCCATGGTAATACTTTTGTCTTTCAAAAGGCAACGCCCACCTACATTGGTCAATAGGGCATTCAGTTTTGAACTTAAATAAAAAAAAATAATCCTCTTTGTCTTTTCGTGTAGGGTACAGGAATGAATAACTTTAGCCCCCAGCCCCCAGCCCCCGCCAGGGGTCTGTTGGACCTATATATGCATTTAGTGAGATAGGTGGCACCTTCCCTTCACGACGATCCTACGGGAGTTTAAATCGACCTTTTGGCCCTCTACTATTAATTTATTCACGTTGACAGCCAGAAATTTGTTTGACAATAGACAACATCACAAACCTACTTCGCATGCGCGGAAACCATAATATGGCGGTGCATTTGGGGCGTGACTAACCTACAGTCTTCAGCTCCAGAGCAGAATGCTCGCCTCTCATTGGCTGAGGAGCGTCATTCAAAAGGAAATTCACCATTATCTCATTAATTGACGTGGAAATGTCCCGATATTATATTTTATTCGTAATTATTGGATTTGTTTACATCTAAGAACAAGTTGTTCAAATAGTTTTCATTTATTCAATCTCGTACAGACTTGAATTTATACCTAATCATATGAGATGTATACAGACTACGCGTAGAGACTGCAGGTTGGGTTGAACCAGGTACCCGATAGGCAATGCGCGCCGATATTTCTCCCCCCAGAGAGCTCTGATAGTTTATGATGTTGTCTATTGATGATGGAAACAAAACGAACAGCTAGAAAATCACGTTTTAAGTGTGCCGTGATCAGAAAAGCGATTTGTTTTTGTAGTTATTTTTGGAGAGTAATCTCCGTGTAAATAATGTGTTTAGTGTAAATTATTTGTTATGAAACATTGTTGATATGCAATTAATAAAAGTATAATCAATATTACGCTGCAACTTTGAGTTTGAGCCCGTCAAAAGAAAGTGTGGATTATTTCATAAGGTGAGGTTAAGACATGACAGTAAAAGCACGTTGGTAAAAGTGGCAATGAACGCATACAAATAATTTGTCAACGTCTATATTTTGCCCACCCAACAAAAGGACGGTAGGTGGCGCCCTCGGGATCCTGCTTTACCATTGGAAATGGGTTCTTTGGAGAAGGCTGATGTGGTGTTTTCATCCACGAAATGTCAGTTGGCTATGGTCTATTACTCTTGAAGCTCATTACAGATTTGTAAAAAATCACTAGGATCGCAAGGAAGGAACTGAAGCCAAAGAAGATCGAGGATGCATCTTTTGTAGAGATCATCGAGGTATTGACTGCTTTGTACGTGGTAAAGCCAAATGAGATTGTGGCCAATTTCCAGTTTCATACCCGAAGACAAGGAGAGGGTGAGCCGTTTGGGGTGTTTTTAGATGATCTAAAAAAATTAGTAGAAGGATGCAACTTTCTGGAGGTAGAGAGAAAGATGCGAGATCGAATAGTTTGTGGAATAGAAGACTCCAGGTTACAGGAAAAGTTGTTGGCTTGCAGAGATTTGACTTTTGAGCAAGCTGTGCGTGAGTGTAAGGCAAGCGAGTTGATCAAGAGTCAAATTAAAACTATATCATCAAGTTCATCTCATGCAGAGTTACATGTTGTTTCAACTGGTACAAGAAGCACGCGGTTTTGTTACAAGTGTGGTGAGAATAACCACACTGCGAAGGAATGTACAAGACATTTGGAACAAATAGTTTGTCACTTATGCAAGAAAACGGGCCATTTGCGAAAGGCTTGTCTGATGGGAAGAAAAGGAAAACCGTCGGCTGGAGGACCAGGTTCAGGCGTCAACATGGTGCAACAGGAAGATGACTCGAGAAAGCTGGAAGATATGGTAGCTGCATTGAATACGTTACATCACGTAAATGGAACCATCAAGGGGAAAACGGAGGCTGTGATCGTTTCCGTCACATTGGATGGCAGAAAACATGACATGAAGTGGACTCTGGAGCAAGTAAGAGTATCATTAGTGAGGCTAATTTTTTGAGGCTATGGCCTAAAGGTACTAAACTTACACCTTCGGATGTCATTCTAAGGACGTGGACAAAGGAAACAGTGGGGGTGCTAGGATCCATTGAGACGACTGTAGTTTTGAAAGACAAAAGGGCAATGTTGACACTACTGGTGGCCCTAGGGGAACGATCTAGTTTGTTAGGTCGCGATTGGTTTCCGTTTTTGGGAATAGCTATTACCGGGGTGAACCAGCTTGATAATTCAGCTACATTCTTCAGGAAACCTGAATTTGATGGAAGTGAAAGGCCGATTGCTTATGGCTCTAGGACATTACACAAACATGAGAGAAACTTTGCTCAAATCGATAAGAGGCTTTATCTATTATGTTTGGGTTAACAAAGTTTCATCAGTTCGTGTTTGGAAGAAGACCCCGAACCCACAAACCATTATTAGGTTTGTTACACCCAGAGAAGAGAATGCCCGAGGTCATGTCCCCTCGCATGTTTCGCTGGAGTTTGCTGTTAGGAACGTATGATTATGAGCTGGAGTTCAGACCAGGGAAGCAGCACGGAAATGCTGATGGGCTTAGTCGTTTACCTCTAACGGTTAAGGATGTTGGAGTGAAGAATGTGGAACCAACCGAAGTTTTTTTTTTACAATCATCATTGGATGCACCCATCAGTGTAACTGAGATTGCACAAGAAACAAGAGGGGAGGAAGATTTGAAACGGGTGTTGCACTATACGTTGCAAGGTTGGCCGGAGAAAGTACATCCAGATCTAAATGGGTATTTCAAGAAAAGAAATGAAATGACAGTCATTCAAGATTGTTTGCTTTGGGGTAATAGGGTCATTATTCCAAAGTCGTTACGACAACAAGTGTTGCAGATGTTACATTCGATACATCAAGGGATGACGCAGATGAAGGCTGTAGCCAAGGGCTACGTATGGTGGCCAGGAATTGATGCAGAGTTGGAGAGTATAGTGAACAGTTGCCAAACATGCCAGAAGAATAGGAATAATCCACCTAAGGCACCGGATCATCCGTGGTTTCCCGCCAATGCACCCTGGTCCAGAGTTCATTTGGATTTCGCAGGTCCGTTTGAAGGTAAGACCTGTTTGCTGGCCGTAGATGCATTTTCCAAATGGCCGGAAGAAAAAATAATGTCATCTTCTACTTCCACGGCTGTCATTAAGGTTTTGCGAGAGATGTTTGCTACTCACGGGTTGCCAGATACCATTATGTCAGATAATGGGTCAGCATTTACTTCGTGGGAGTTCAAAGAGTTTCTGAGAACGAATGGAATAAAGCAGAAACTTGCACCAGTCTACCATCCGGCATCGAATGGTCAGGTGGAAAGAATGGTGGGAACAGTAAAACAGAGTTTACGGAAGATGGAAGAGAAAGATTGGTACATAAAGATTCCGAGACTTTTGTTGTCCCTAAGAAGAACTCCGTCAGCAGCAACAGGTTTAACTCCAGCAATGTTACTTATGAATAGGGAGCTGGAAACTGTCATTGGACGGATAATTCCAAAACCAGAAGTTAAAGATGACCGTGGTATCGATACCAAAACAAGGAAATTTTCAGTTGGGGATCGGGTCTCTTTCCAAGGATACCTTAAACAATCAAAATGGAGGAATGGGAAGATATTGGAGCGAAGAGGCACACGAATGTACGTCATCAAAAATGAAGAACAAGGGCAACTAGTACATCGACACGTGGACCAGATGCTGCTACAAAAGAAGTAAAGATCTTAAAGTTTTTTGGGGGGAGATGTTGTATAGTGGGACCTTGATCAGAGTGGAGAAGAGTGTTATTGAACTGTCTTTGTCTTGATCTGTGTTCTGTTGCTTTTGACATGAAATGATGTAAGAGGTTTGAATAAAGAATACAATAAAAATCAACGAACCTTCCCTCTGGAATTACGCCATATATTGTGGACCCATCCTTTAAAAAGATCATCTCAACTCAATAGCTTTGTAAAGTCTATTTATCTTGTGTATTTGTTTCAATAAAATTAAAAAAAATAAAAGATTATTGACAACATTAATTTTGATTTTCCAACCTGCCTACTAAGCAACCGATCTGTGGATTGGGATCTTCTTGAAAAAACAGTATTTTGCAAACCCCTTAGGCTGGAAACACACTGGGCATTTTTTTCCTGCCCAGACGCGCGATTTTTCGCCCTGGGGAGGTTTACACGCGCGTCTTGTGTGTTCGCTTCCATAAGACTCAATGCTACCTATCTGCTCGGCGTTTCGCCGGCGTTCGACCGCTTCGGCTGGGCGTGTAAAAAAACACCCCGTGTGTTTGCAGCCTTAGCGAGCTCAACCCAAGAGAAGGCTCGGCATAACAATGGGGCATGGTGCCACTGATCTCCATGTACTTTTACTTCGTTGCGTGGATTGCTCATTGAATCCATTCAGCATCGGTCCCAGTGAAATCGAAAATACATTTGAAAAATGTTCCTAAAATGTTCTGTTTTCAGTCATCAATTTTATAACAGCCTTTAACTTGATCTGAATCTTTTCTAAAATCACTTTGAATCTACTGGATTATTACATTAGACATTTTGTTAACTAGTTAATTAACACCTTTTACTTAGATATTAGTTATAATTTGTTTCAAATCCACAAAGTTATTACGGCGGCGACTAAGAAACTGTTGACTTCACTCGCATAGCACTGATAAGCAATCCACGTTTTACATATCAGTACTACATGGTGCGCACGCAGGTAACTGGTAAGTAAGGGGCCGGGAAAATAAAATTGCCCTTTTCCAATCCACAGATCGACTGCTGCTTACTTTACCTAGGAGTGAGTACAGCCAACTTTATTTTACTTGATATCATTATACCTAACTACTACCTATATTTTGGGTTCAAAAATAATTTAATGGAAAGCATTGTAAAGCCAATTTATATGGAGAAATTTCTTGTTCAACTTTTTTGACACACTTCTTGATGGAAATTAGAACCTGTTCCAAATGATATAAAAGTTGAGCCCAAGCTCTGTGACAAGAAGTTGCTTCGTGTAAACACAAAATAGCACTAGTGAGAATGTGACACAGAAGTTGTTGAAAGAATTGTACTGTGTAAATCAGGCTTTAAGAGTAGCGTCACACAACTACTCCCTGTAGTGTATGTAATGGACGCCACTTGTTTTTGAATCTCTGAGTAAATCTGAAACCTGTTGTTGACCTTTACCTTGCAGCGATGAGTTATCTTGCCGAGAACATTCCTCGAGGTCAGCTGGCATAGTACTCGGAGAGTTCTCTCGAGGTAGGTAGTACTCGATGTTGATGGCCGAGTACCACAAGTTCTCAGTCGAAAGAGTTCCAGTGACATTCAGTTGTTGAGACACATCTTAAAACACAAGGATACATTCGTTGTCACAGTTCGCTTCAAAACCACCTACTAGGTGGGTGTTTATTATTATTAATATTAAGCCTATATTCTCAACAGGGCCGAGGCTCCACTAGTGAGAATGTAATAGAGAAGGGAGTATTTGAAACCCGGTACTGGCATGTATTCTCAACAGAGCCGAGGCTTCACTAGTGAGAATGTAATAGAGAAGGGAGGAGAGGAAACCCGGTACCGGCATGTCACTTACTCCTTCGAAAGATACCAAGAAGGCCAACTAAACGTCCCATCCAAAGGACGGTGTGACATTCACAGCACGGGCCTCCACAACCCGCGCTGTCGAGGGACTGATAACAGGTGGAGGGAGGTCGTCACACTAACCCCCAAACACCGCAGTCTCTCTGGCCCAACGGCAGCAACTGGCAAGCCAGAGTTGAATGGCACCCATCCAACCGCTGACCGCGCTCAATGTTGCTTAACCTCGGTGATCTTACGGGAACCAAGGTATCCAACACACCAGCCGTTGGTACCTACTTATTAGTCAGGGTTTCAGGGTAGGTAGGTATAGTTATTAAACACTAATTAACATTACCAAGGAGTAACAACCCTTAGAAATAGGTAGGGTATACCTTCTTACTACGCCGACTCAAGCCCATAGTTAACGCCCATTCCCTCAAACTGGTCTACCACGCTCATTTCCATTCCCATCTCTCCTATGGACTCCTCTTCTGGGGCACCTCTCCCGGTGCCAACCGCATTTTCATCCTGCAGAAACAGGCAGTCCGCATTATTGCCGGCATCGCTCGCCGCAAGTCTGCCAAACCGGAGTTCATTAAGTTACACATCCTGACTCTCACCTGCACTCTCATCCGTATTGCCAGCTCCTTTGCTCGTGAGCACCCAACCCTCTTCCCCCTAAACTCGTCAGTTCATCAATATGGCACTCGAGGGAGAAACTCCATACGTATCCCCACTCACTCTCACTCCTCATTCACTAGCAGCCCCCACTATATATGCACAATTATCTATAATAAGCTACCCGTCCCCAGCACATCACCACCTCTTCCACCTGGGCCAGCTTCCAATCCAGTCTCAATGCCTACCTCCTCCTAAACCCATTCTACAGCCTGCAGGAATTTCTAGACTCATAACTGTACCAGCAATTCAGTGTCAATCATCTTAACCTCAAGCACTCTCGTTCCATTGTTCTTCCTATTCAACTATCGGCCACGTTGTCTTAGCCGAGGCGATTTATTCATTTATTTATATTTATTCTATGTAATCATTTTTATTTTTATTTTTCTTAGGTATAAATATTACTATTATTAGTTTTATTATTTACTGTACATATAACTGTCATTGTAAACATTGTGACTTGTAAACATTTCTGACTTTGTCATAACTTGTACATACATTCTTGACGATACCCATAGTACATGTATTATGTACTTGGCCACGGGATGATAATAAAATACAATACAATACCTACCTAAGTTTATATACGGAGGTTACTACCTATTTAGCATTTCTCATTCAATGAAAACAAACTTTTTTGCAAGGAAAATTGAAACTCCAGGCCTTTACTCTGATCATAATGTATGAAGTATATTGGGTGTGTTTTCACTCCTTCGCCACTGTCTTAATATTCTCACGACAAGAATGTTCAACTAATGTGCTAGAAAGTTGATGGTAACCTTGCCTTGGATAGGTACTTCCATTGAGCTAAGCCAGTTATTTCATTAAAGGTAGGTAGGTCCCAGCAAACACAGGAGCTCCCTGGGAGGTCCTAATATTAGGATGATGCTCCTTAAATAGGGATATCCTTACAAGGATGTACTGGGGACCTCCCTGGTACATCCTAGTAAGGAGGACTATTCCAAATTCAAGATGGCTTATTCTAAAAATGGCAACTGCCTAATTTAGGGAGGGTTATCCTAAAAAAAGGCAGAATTCTTCCTAAAAAAGGCAGAATACCTCCTAAAAAGAGGCAGACCTTCCTTTTTTAGGACGGTCCTCCCTAAATTAGGCAATTGCCTTTTTTTAGGATATATTACACTAAAAATGGCCGCTATTGAAATATTTATATAGGTTTCGTTAGCTGTCAACAGAGTACTCTGCCTTTCAACTTCAATATAGATTTATGTTTTACTCAGATATCTTTATTGTTTGTTTGAAGTAGGTAAGTTTTATTATTACCAAAATCTGGCAAAAATTATAAGAATTTGTAACAAAATGAGACACGTTGCTTTACATGATAGGACAAATGTGTATTTCCTCTTTAGTAGTTGTCCCCTGCAAGTTGTCCCCTGCACTCCGATCCATATTATTTGTAGGTATGATGCATTCAACTATAAATGAATAAATTCCTTCAAAGAAATGATTAATAGCAGCTGATCTGACGCTTTTGGTGGAGTGAGCCTTGTATAGACGTTGGAGTGAGCCTACCCCTGTCCTGTCAGTGTTAGTGTATATCTATCGATCTATATATTATATCGCTCTGTCGTGTATTACATATATTAAATAAGGCATTTTGAAAAGGCACTCATCGTAATATCGTGGAAAATGATCTACCTAATCTAGGAAATTATGTCCTAATTTAGGAGATGGATATCCTAAAAAAGGCAGGATTCTTCCTAAAAAAGGCAGAATTCCTCCTAAAAAAAGGCAGACCTTCCTTTTTTTAGGATGGTCCACCCTCCCCAGGATGTACCTGGGAGCCATTTAGGAACCCCATTAGGAAGCTGTGGGGAGGCTTTTAGGATCATTTTAGGAAGGACTGGGGATATCCTACATCCTTAATTAGGAGGGACTGGGGAGGTCCCAGGTACAACCTTGTGTTTGCTGGGGTATTCAGTTCGGTAATGTTGATCACATCATAGGCGATTGTCTGTTAAAAAGATAAACGTTTAATAAAACTAAAAAAACACAATTATTGTACAGACATTATGAAAAGAACACAGCACGCTACAAAAACAAGGTCTGTCAAACGTCCTTTTTGGCTTTTATGAGTTTTATTGATTTGGGTTCATTCAACCCTAGATTCAACAGCTGATTTTTATGTGCACGAATTAGTGGATATAGCAGTACATTCGTGTATATAGACACTAGCCATTCTCTTTGGACACTAGCATGAGATTGCAACAACCGAAAGTGAGGTTATGCTGATTGCTGTGTTTGACAGGTTACGGAGTGTGTTGTGATTATTTTTCTTGTTAATTTTTATTATGATACAGATTGATTATGACATATTTCTTTTATGCCAACATTTGCTCAAACTGACAGTCAAGGCAATGCAGTGGCAGTTTTACCTTATATTCGGTAATGTCGACGTTTGTGATCACTCGTGTGTTTGTCTGTTCAGTGTTTGTACCTACCTAATAAATAAAAAAGTGTTTGATGAAACTGTAAAACTACTCTGATGAGTCCACCCTCACTCTTTGCCGGTAGCTTTTCCCCATCCCTTTTGTCGCAGAATTAAACATTTATAGGTACGTAAAATTCAGGACAATTTTAGTAAGCATTTTAGTTCTCTTCTCACCTTGCTTTTAATAAAATATTCGCAAAAGAGGACTCAAACATGAAAGTTTTTCTCCGTGCCTTCTCCTCGCAACCCGTGCAAACCACGGTAAGATATCCTGTGTTTGTCCTTTCAAATGCATTTTCGGTTCCGATACTGAGAAGCTGTCAAACTTTTTGCATTTCCATAGAAATCTTTCAACCTGACATCCGTGTTCAGCACGATAATATGACAAGAAAAAGTATTCGAGAAAATAAGGAACACGACTGACCTCTGGTGGATTCTTTGGTACTAGGATAATGGAGGATATAAAGGGTTTATTTATGTAAATAAATGATATAAAATTTGCTTTGGTTGTTTGTTATGGCTAAAAAAGTAAACTTGTAACTAAATCTAAATTTAATTTGTTTCTCCTTTTTCACTGCCCTGTGGAAACACGAACATCAAAATAAAAAAGTGCATCTAAAAAGTTTCCTGCCAGAAGTGGCTCCATCACGTATCGCTTATTTGTTCGAATAGGTACTAGTCTATGTGAACTAACGAGATGAGTAGGTATTCCTACCACTACAAAGTACCTAGGTAACATCTTCCTTTTGGACACACTACCAACTTGACGCTCTGCTTTTTCCAGGGACCCGAACCTTTATTAATAAAGGTTCCGGTTCCGGTTCCGGTTCTACAATTTTACTTTATAAAGGTTCGGGTTCCGGTTCCGGTTCTTAAACAAATAATCTGAAAGGTTCGGTTCCGGTTCCTGCATAAAGGTTCCGGTTCTCAAATTTTAAATCAAATTAGATTATAACACTTCAGTATTATGTCAAATTTAATGGAATTATTGGATTTGGATTTTGTCCTATGAAGGAAGCACTGGTGTAGTGACTGTAATATGCGTGCAGAAGTCACAGGATGGTGCGCAGACTAAATCTCAGAGTCAGAAAAGACAGTGGCGGCAATTTTCTCCATAAGACGGCGTAAACATTTATTTTGCCTGAGCTATCATATTCATAATTGTCAGCAATGCAGTTCTCATCGCAGTAGTCAGATTCAAAAATTGAAAACACGAGCATCATTTGAAAATGAAAGATTTTCAAGAATTAAAAAGTCTACAAAAAATACTATACATTTTATCAAAATATAAAACTTTTTACAACTTTGGGAATAATATTTTTGAAAATATCATAATATTATTATCCAATTGTTAAAAAATTAAATCATACATGTTTCTTTTATTAAAGAAGGAACCTTAATGAACCTTTAAGAACCTTTAAGAACCTAATTGATTATAAAGGTACGGGTTCCGGTTCCGGTTCTTGGGGAAAAAAGTATAACGGTTCCGGTTCCAAAATAATAAAGGTTCATACCGGTTCTAGGTTCCGGTTCCGGTTCGGGTCCCTGGCTTTTTCCATCATGAGCGGATAGTGAAGGGTATTATCTTTGGTGGAGAGGCAAGTAATGTCACGTGACAGCTGTCAGCCAATCAGAGAGCTGCTCTTCAGTCTGCTTTCACCATTGAAAAACAATTCTTTGTTTGTGATTTGCAGCTCTATCCTCAATGTTTGCTGATAAAGCCTCGTTCTTACTTATGGTAAAATTCTTCACGCGTCCGGCTGAGATGGTCTTAAGCCCCATTTACACGGTGCAATTTCTTGAACAACTTCTGTGTCACAGAAGTTCTGCACAGGTGCAGATTCCCTTTATCATCTCAAAAGTGATACTGCGCACGAGCAGAACCTCTGTGGCACAGAAGTTGTTCAAGAAATTGCACCGTGTAAATGGGGCTTTACATTTCACCAGATTGCAGGGAAACCTGACATAGTAGGTACAACAATATGCTTCTGATATAGTCGTAGGTATATTGCTTCGTAATGTGAATTCGCAGACAGAAATTATAATATCAGGTTCAAACCCGACTCTTGTAAAAGAGTACGTCCTTCAACTTGGACGAAAATATTTCATAACTTCAGTCAGTCTCGAATCCCAGAGAGCGAATGTAAATGCTTTTACTTGATATTGAGTCCTGCGTTTTACCTGCTTTCCCACATGTAGATTTCATTGAGTGGTAGGTATAGTTATGGAAATATTCGGTAAACGCTCATCCCCCTTTCCATGCATTTACATTACTTTAGGCTCCTCCCCCTTGTCCCCTAACATAGGCAAAGTTGTTTGATTGTGGTGGGGGGTGATTGGAGCGTTTACCGAATATATTCCCCTGTCTGTACAACCTCTAGGTGTAGTTTGTAGTCGGTATTTCATTTTAACAATTTCTATGTTTGTGGACTGGAAATACTGAGCTACCTGTGAGGGTTTTACTGCCTTCTTTCACCTTATTTTATTAGGTACATCAGAGGTAGAAGGCCAGAAGTCTATTTATTCTATTTTTGATTTCACACTTTCGGAATCTAGGTCAAATCACCAAAACAAACACACACACAAAACACAAATTGTGTTTAATTAAGGTGTAGAAATGTTGCCCTTAAATTAAAGTAGTATTGAAGTATTCTGAATTACCATCACCATTGATACATTCCTTCGGACAAGTAAATGATGGCGAAACAATCTTCTAGTCATTGTATTATTTGCAAATTTGTGTAAAATGTAAGAAGACCAATTAATTAGGGTCTAATTCCCTTACAAAAATATCCTATAGATTACTTCAGCAAAATCGAAGTACAAATACTATAGTAAAATTTCTATAGTAGACTTTAGGATTATTGACACTTACTACAGTAGAATTACTGCAGGAATTGTCCTACAGCTTATCGCAGTATACTGCTGTACATTTACTTCAGTTACTTTACTATAGTTTACTTTAGTATTATTACTCATAGAAAAATAAAATTTTCCTTAGATATGAGTACTCATTTGCATTCGGGAAACCTCCTCTGAAGTAATGGACAAGGTTTGATTACACATTTCAATTATAAAATCCCGCGGAGGCGCCGTGCCTTGAACTTGCGATCTCGTGGTCCGTAGTCGAGCATCTTACCGAGTAGGCCACCAGTGCAGACAAAACTTCGTTGCGCTAATAGTCATCATATTGAGTTTTCATATTTAAGTGAACATATTTATATTATTTGGTGGATCATAAAATTGTAATTAACATAATAGATAGGAGAAACGATAAATATTAAGATTTATTTATAAAGTAATATTATCTGTGATATTTCCCCCATAAAATATATCAGCTCACGCTCTGTAGTATAATTAATTACTATAGTTTATTTTACTAGGTGGTGTGGTGCAAATTTTCTGAGTCAATAAGTATAAATTCTGTAGTTTATACTTTACTTTACTACAAATACTATAGTAATTAGGGTATTGGGCTAAATATACTACAGGGTGATGTGGTGCAAATTCTCTAAGTCAATGAAGTAAAAATTCTGTAGTTTATATACCATACTTTACTACAAATACTGTAGTAAAAAGTCAATGAAGTACATATACTACAGAGTATACTACTGTAAACTACAATATAAATGGGCTGTAGTAAACATACTGTAGATTACACTTTTCTTTACTACAGGTACTATAGATTTTCAATGAAGTATATATATACTATAGAACTTACTATAGTAAACATATTATGTCTGTAGTCAAAATACTCTAGCTTGATACTTCGAATTACTACAGTGAAGTACGTTCCCTATAACTTTACTATAGTAAACTGCAGTATATATCGTCTGTAGAAAAAATACTATAGTACATACTTTGAATTACTACAGTAAAGTATATTTACTCCAGAGTAAAAAATAGTATTTTCAGCTGTAGTAAAAATACTGTAGTTTATACTTTAGTTTACTACCGATACTGTAGAATTTACTTCAGTGATCTATAGTACTTTTTTCCTGTACTTCAAGTACTATAGCACAAACTATAGTTTACTACACGTTATTACAGAATACTTTGAAATACTTCAAAATATACTATAGGTAATTTTTCTAAGGGAATAGTAATTGAACAAAATTATTATGACTAGGACCTATCACCCTGTGGGATGTAAACTTTCAATATGTAATCATCTATAAACTCATTCCCTGTGATTTCTTGTAATGTAAATGTGACTGCAAGAGATGTACTGTACTATTTCTACCGCACTGACTTGACTGGCGCTGATCAATTATATTATCTATCTATCTACTTCGACTTCAATTCCTTGTCTCTTTCATCTTCCTATTATTTTATTAACTCCTACATTTATTTTCAATTTTGAATTGCATTAAGAACGTCTGCAAAAGCCAGGTTTAATGTAGTGAGTGGATTTTATAATTAATATAAACAATTAGACTTGGCACAACTAAAATTGATCGGAGAACAAATGTGTAGGTATGACATCTGGGGTGTCATGTACGTTTTTAGTCTCTTAACACAGCTATCGTATCGTAAATTTTGTTTACTCCAATGTTAACGCCCATAACAACGGTAGCTAGGTACTCTCTTAAAATTTACCATAAGAGAGTGAAAATGCTTAGGTACAGGAATTACACACCTAATCATGTTCCATACCAATCAATGATTATTATTATTGAAATGTGAGGTCACCTGCTAGAGTGAGACGAGGAGATCGCTTGGACTCACTTCTGATGGTGCCATCTAACATTCAGGCAATCAAGAGTTTGGATCGTGCCAAGTTCTAATCGCTCCTGTCCACAAATGTGTGATGAAATATATTCACTGTACCTAAGAATGATTGACCTTGGAATATAATGGTCAAGCCATATTGCCATCCAGCAATCTATTAACGAAATAAAAATAGTAATTAAATTATTACAGTGTTAAAATTATATTCAAAATTGAGCAAAATGACTGTGGATTGACAATAAATGTCAAGGTTTCAGTAACTTTATCTCCTACCATGTGAAGTGGGTTGTCAATTGTCTTGACTTCATCAAGGAATATTTTCATCTCCAACAAATTACCCGAGTCACTTTTCATGACAAGGCACTTACTTGTTGTAATGTTGATCGATGAGCGAGTGTTTGATACGTCTTTCCGAGCCTGCGTTGTCATGCGATACGCAATCTCAACACGTGACCGCGCTCGACCAATCAGCTTCCTCGCGTCGAAACTACGGGGCTGGCGGAAATGTTTAGCTGACCTCAACTTTTCTACCTGTGTTTATTTGCGATTTTACCGCAAATAGAACTTCTCTCATAGTTCATATTTCTACCACTAAACACTCTCGAAATAATAAAACAAATCATTATAGCCAGATTCTATGTGATATTGATTATCGTTATCGACAAAGTGAACTATGTTTATCGTTGAACAACCCTTTTATAGAGTAAACGTTGAAAAACTACTTACTTGAATGGATTTTAACAAATATAACTGCAAATTTGGAATAATTGTATTTTGTGAACTTGAACTTTTGCTTTCTTGTCCAAAACTAAACTAAATGGACTTGAGCTAATTCTTTCAGCACAACTTCCCTAACAGTGTATTATGAAGAGATGGGCAGAGACTTACAGTCTGTCAACTACTGGAAATGGCGCAATAACAAAAGGATCGAAATGAAGGATAAACCGCTCATTAATAATTTAATCAAGGATTAAATAAAAGTAAACTACCTACTTCAACATTACAAATATAATGACAAAACATTGATTAAATCATAGAGATTCATATACCTACTTATTAAATGGACATAATAATACTGTAATATGAGAATTAATATAGCAATAAATAAATAACTATGGTAGGTAACAATGTAATATCATAAAAAGACTACAATCAACACAATCAACCATCACCACATAATGATAATAATAAAAAAATTGGCAACAATTGCTCATAACTAGTAACAAAACTCTTTAAATATAATTAATAATTAGTATTACATAGAACCTGGATATTGAATATTTCGGTATTTTTCGATCCATTACTCCAAGTTTTCCAGAGAACTTGGAATCTCCTGAAATGACATGTTTTGAGTTTAACAAACTTAAAATATCCCACATAAAATGCATGTTTGCGGATAAAACATTTAACTTGAACAGGCATTTTGCTACTGATTTACTGACAAACTAATACAAGTGGAAATAAGAATACAAGTGACCAACAGCTGGTCTGATACTTGTAAATATCTGATGAGAAATATCAATAATCCAATACAATTGGCCTCGATTCACATGGTTCCGCATTCCAGCATCTCCCCCAACCCCTATTGGACAGTGCAAGTGAGGCAATGAATTATTCTGCCGCATTCCATCAGCTCCCCACCCCCTTTAGTCCGTGACCCTGTGTGCAATCAACTGCCTGGGTTACAACCCGTAAATGAAACTGGTGATTCATATTAGACACCATCCTCTATCAATCAAGTAAATTCAACAACAAGCGACAACAGAACAGCAGTTAAAATGTTTGATACTCTAAAATGTACTTTCTGAAATTACTGAATTAAATCACATTCTTTCTCTGAATGTATTATTCATTGACTCGGCAAGTGACATAAAGGTACCTCTTAGCTGTGATTCACATTGCTGTAAGCTAGGTCTCTATGTTCAAGCGTCATTGTCTGCAAAGTTGACACTTTTATTCTATTAAAAAAAAAAAACGTTATAGGTATATTCTTTGAATTTACCTAAGTTGGCTGACACAGAGGTACCCCTTCCAGCTGTGCTGCTGAGCTAGGTCTCTGTGTTCAAGCCTATTTGTTTCAAGGTGTTTCACTGAACCTCGATCAAGATTCACAAGTCATATGACTTCACCCACTCTCTAAGACTGCTTGCTGTCCACTTGACATTTCTACGTCGACTTCATGAGAATTTACACGTGAAAGTTGGCTTGGCTCACAACACAGTCATTGACGAATGAATTGACTTACAAACTCATAAATAACTTGTCAATTAAATGAACCACAATGAACATAGGAAGTGAAAATATTGGAATACATATGTTATTTCTTCATTTGGCACGTTTCCATGGCAACAAAGTCTTTTCCATGGCAACACATTGTTGAGACTTGGAAATTACATCATCATCTTGTCATACATCTCATACAGGTTTTCTTGCCAAGATGTCACATAACATTTCAATTTGATTTAAAATAATGATTTGAACTCTTTGGGTGATTGAGTTTGTCATTACTACATGGTACTGATTTTTATAAAAGTAGAATACAAAATTAAAGGAGACTTCTCCATTGCGTGTAAAAATCACTGTAAATTCTCTGAAATAACAGTGTCACAATTGATAAGTTAGTTCATGGCATGTTAATAATGAAGATAGCAAGAGCATAATACTGTAAAAGAAACCAACACAGAATGAACACTTTCTTTGTTCTTTTACTTGATTTGTATGAATGCATTTTTTTATTTGCATACTGACAGATTTTTATAAATTCACTTTTTTAAACTTATGTTGGTATTATAAAAAAATTAATGAGATCACTCCATGTTTATAAAAATGACAGTAAACTGTTAACTAAGAGAGTCACAATATTCACAGTTGATAAAGACCAGTTATGGCAAATGTTAATAATAGAGTTAGCAATAGCAATATAATAGCACCTATCACAGAGAAAGCATCACAGAATGGGCAAAACCATTCCAAATGATTGCACAAATCACCTGAGACTACTTGACAACAATTGCAATTGGAAAATCACAGTTTAAAATACTTTTTCATGCCTTGAATAAGTCAAAAGGCAGTTTATGTTGAGAAATGAAAGGTGTCTGAGGCACCATTTTGAAGTGATGAACATCATTGTTGTCTTCATTGCCATCATCATTGTTGGAGACTTGGAAGTTACATGATAATCTTGTCTTACATCACATAGTGGACCACAGTTTTCATCCCAATATGTCACATGACATTTACATTTGATTTTTATGAATTCATTTTCTTGGTATTATTTTGATCTTTTGCTTGATCCATTTTTTTAATGCATCATCTTTTTGTTTTCACTTGTATTGATAGATTCGTATGGATGCATTTTAATTTTTTTATTTGTTTTTCACTTATGTTAATTGTCATTTATGGGTGCATTTTTGTTTTTTGCTTATACTGATTGATTTTTATAAGTGCACCATCTTTTTATCTTTTGCTTTAACATTGATTGTATGAATATTATAATTTTAACATGTGTTGATATTTACAAAATGTACAGTTAACAATTAAGTTAGATTTCTCCATTACTTAAAATAATCACTGTAAGCAGTGAAATAACAGAGTATTTTGGTTTACATGAGGCCAGCCATGGCAAAGATGTACATAATAAATTGAGGTAATACTTCAATTAGCATAGTGCATATAAAATCACTGAGTAAGTTTCATAACGGATAGGACAAGACGAAAGACTGTACAAATCTCCTTTACAAACTTTCAGGCAATAATTGTACTTAAAAACTCAGTATAAACAGTGAAATAACAGAGTATTTGGTATAAAGCCAATATTGGCAATTATTCACAGTGGAATCATCAAATATTAAATTATTATTTTTATTTTTGTTGATTGATTTGTATGTTTGCATTTTCTTTTCCTTTTTTACTTGTATTGAATGACTTATAATAACAAATTCATTTTTTTTAACTTGTATTGATATTTTTTAACTGCCAATAAAAATTAATGGGTCTTCTTAATTGATTTATTACTGTAAACATTGAAATAACAGAGTATTTAGTTTATTATAATAGGGGCCAATTATGGCAGATGATATAACAAAGATAGCAGTAGCCAGATAGATAATACTATCATATCAAGAAAATCAAAGAATGGACTCGACCATACTAATAGCTTCTGCAAATCACATTAGCAACAATTGCATTTGTAGAATCTCTGCAATCAATGATCATAGTTTGAAAGATCGGTCATGGCTTGAATAAGTCAAAGGCCAGTTGATTTTGAGACTTGATGTGTTTGAGACACCATTTTAATTCAACAAGTTACATTAATTCTATTATTACGCAAGTAAATGCGTTGCTAAATGTTGTACTTTGTTTGTCCATTCAATTGAATTCCGATTTATTTGAAAGTGTTTCTTGAAAGCTGAACAAGTACCTATGTACAATTTACATGTGATATAAATACTGGGTGGTCCCAAAATATACATTCAATGGGCGAGACTTGGGCTGATTTGATGTATGTTAATAATATTGATATTTTATCAATATTTCTATTGTAAAAAACTACGTTAAATTTCTTTGAATGTACACAAGTTGGCTGACACAGAGGTACCCCTTTCCATCTGGGTTGGTGAGCTAGGTCTCTGTGTTCAAGCCTATTTGTTTCATGGTTTTTCTCTGAGCCTCGATATTTCGACAAATTAAAGAGACACAAGTCTTCTGACTTTTCCCTCTCTCTCTAAGACTTATTCATGTGAATTTACACGATAAAGTTGGCTTGGCTCACAACACAGTCATTGACGAATTAATTGACGAACAATCTCATAAATAACTTGTCAATAAAATGAACCACAATGAACATAGGCAGCGAAAATATTGGAATAATGTAATTTCTTTAAGAGCTTATAAGGTATACTTCTAAGTAGGACATTTGGCACCTTTCCATGGCAACAAAGTCTTTACCATGGCAACACATTGTTGGAGACTTGGAAATTACATCATTTTGTCATACAGCTAATACAGGTGTTCTTGCCAAGATGTCACATGACTTTTCAATTTGATTTAAAATTAATGATATTTGAACATTTTCAGGTGATTGCGTTTGTCATGTGTTGATATTTATAAAAGTATAATACAACATGAATGGAGACTTCCCCATTGCGTGTAAAAATCACTGTAAATTCTCTGAAATAACAGAGCACATATCAGTGTCATATTTGATGAAGTTAGTTCGGCATGTTTCGGCTAAAGAGGGGACCATTGTCACCCTACACTAGCCATTCTGTTTTAACAGGAAAATTACAATAAATAATAAATAATGGCATGTTAATATAATAGAGATAGCAAGAGCATAATTATGTGATATAAACCAACACATAATGAACACTTTCTTTGTTTTTTACACAATTGTGTAGATTGATTAGTATGAATGCATTTTTTTATTTGCGTTGACAGAATTTAATAACAGCACTCTTTTGTACTTGTGTTGGTATTATCAAAAAATTAATGAGATAACTCAGTGGTTATAAAAATGGCAATAAACTTTTAACTAACAGAGTAACAATACTCACAAATGATAAAGACCAGTTATGGCAAGTGTTAATACTAGAGTTGGCAATAGCAATACTGTGCTAACATCTAACACAGAGAGAGCATCACAGAAGTGACACTCCATTCCAAAATGCTTGTACAAATAACCTTTACCAACAATTTTTGCATTGGAAAATCACATTTTAAAATACTTTTTCATGCCTTGAATAAGTCAAAAGGCAGTTTATGTTGAGAAATGAAAGGTGTCTGAGGCACCATTTTGAAGTGATGAACATCATTGTTGTCTTCATTGCCATCATCATTGTTGGAGACTTGGAAGTTACATGATAATCTTGTCTTACATCACATAGTGGACCACAGTTTTCATCCCAATATGTCACATCACATTTACATTTGATTTTTATGAATTCATTTTTTTGGTATTATTTTGATCTTTTGCTTGATCCATTTTTTTAATGCATCATCTTTTTGTTTTCACTTGTATTGATAGATTCGTATGGATGCATTTTAATTTTTTTATTTGTTTTTTACTCATGTTAATTGTCATTTATGGGTGCATTTTTGTTTTTTGCTTATACTGATTGATTTTTATAAGTGCACCATCTTTTTACCTTTTGCTTAAACATTGATTGTATGAATATTATAATTTTTACATGTGTTGATATTTACAAAATGTACAGTTAACAATTAAGTTAGATTTCTCCATTACTTAAAATAATCACTGTAAGCAGTGAAATAACAGAGTATTTTGGTTTACATGAGGCCAGCCATGGCAAAGTTGTACATAATAAATTGAGGTAATACTTCAATTAGCATAGTGCATATAAAATCACTGAGTAAGTTTCATAACGGATAGGACAAGACGAAAGACTGTACAAATCTCCTTTACAAACTTTCAGGCAATAATTGTACTTAAAAACTCAGTATAAACAGTGAAATAACAGAGTATTTGGTATAAAGCCAATATTGGCACATATTCACAGTGGAATCATCAAATATTAAATTATTATTTTTATTTTTGTTGATTGATTTGTATGATTGCATTTTCTTTTCCTTTTTTACTTGTATTGAATGACTTATAATAACAAATTCATTTTTTTTAACTTGTATTGATATTTTTTAACTGCCAATAAAAATTAATGGGTCTTCTTAATTGATTAATTACTGTTAACATTGAAATAACAGAGTATTTAGTTTATTATAATAGGGGCCAATTATGGCAGATGATATAACAAAGATAGCAGTAGCCAGATAGATAATACTATCATATCAAGAAAATCAAAGAATGGACTCGACCATACTAATAGTTTCTGCAAATCACATGAGCAACAATTGCATTTGTAGAATCTTTGTAATCAAAGATCACAGTTTGAAAGATCGGTCATGGCTTGAATAAGTCAAAGGCCAGTTGATTTTGAGACTTGATGTGTTTGAGACACCATTTTAATTCAAAAGTTACATTAATTCTATTATTACGCAAGTAAATGCGTTGCTAAATGTTGTACTTTGTTTGTCCATTCAATTGAATTCCGATTTATTTGAAAGTGTTTCTTGAAAGCTGAACAAGTACCTATGTACAATTTACATGTGATATAAATACCGGGTGGTCCCAAAATATACATTCAATGGGCGAGACTTGGGCTGATTTGATGTATGTTAATAATATTGATATTTTATCAATATTTCTATTGTAAAAAACTACGTTAAATTTCTTTGAATGTACACAAGTTGGCTGACACAGAGGTACCCCTTTCCATCTGGGTTGGTGAGCTAGGTCTCAGTGTTCAAGCCTATTTGTTTCATGGTTTTTCTCTGAACCTCGATATTTCGACAGATTAAAGAGACACAAGTCTTCTGACTTTTCCCTCTCTCGCTATGACTTATTCATGTGAATTTACACGTGAAAGTTGGCTTGGCTCACAACACAGTCATTGACGAATGAATTGACGAACAATCTCATAAATAACTTGTCAATTAAATGAACCACAATGAACATAGGCAGCGAAAATATTGGAATAATGTAATTTCTTCAAGAGCTTATAAGGTAAACTTCTAAGTAGGACATTTGGCACCTTTCCATGGCAACAAAGTCTTTACTATGGCAACACATTGTTGGAGACTTGGAAATTACATCATTTTGTCATACAGCTCATACAGGTGTTCTTGCCAAGATGTCACATGACTTTTCAATTTGATTTAAAATTAATGATATTTGAAAATTTTCAGGTGATTGCGTTTGTCATGTGTTGATATTTATAAAAGTATAATACAACATGAATGGAGACTTCCCCATTGGGTGTAAAAATCACTGTAAATTCTCTGAAATAACAGAGCACATATCAGTGTCATATTTGATGAAGTTAGTTCGGCATGTTTCGGCTAAAGAGGGGACCATTGTCACCCTACACTAGCCATTCTGTTTTAACAGGAAAATTACAATAAATAATAAATAATGGCATGTTAATATAATAGAGATAGCAAGAGCATAATTATGTGATATAAACCAACACATAATGAACACTTTCTTTGTTTTTTACACAATTGTGTAGATTGATTAGTATGAATGCATTTTTTTATTTGCGTTGACAGAATTTAATAACAGCACTCTTTTGTACTTGTGTTGGTATTATCAAAAAATTAATGAGATAACTCAGTGGTTATAAAAATGGCAATAAACTTTTAACTAACAGAGTAACAATACTCACAAATGATAAAGACCAGTTATGGCAAGTGTTAATACTAGAGTTGGCAATAGCAATACTGTGCTAACATCTAACACAGAGAGAGCATCACAGAATTGACACTCCATTCCAAAATGCTTGTACAAATAACCTTTACCAACAATTTTTGCATTGGAAAATCACATTTTAAAATACTTTTTCATGCCTTGAATAAGTCAAAAGGCAGTTTATGTTGAGAAATGAAAGGTGTCTGAGGCACCATTTTGAAGTGATGAACATCATTGTTGTCTTCATTGCCATCATCATTGTTGGAGACTTGGAAGTTACATGATAATCTTGTCTTACATCACATAGTGGACCACAGTTTTCATCCCAATATGTCACATGACATTTACATTTGATTTTTATGAATTCATTTTCTTGGTATTATTTTGATCTTTTGCTTGATCCATTTTTTTAATGCATCATCTTTTTGTTTTCACTTGTATTGATAGATTCGTATGGATGCATTTTAATTTTTTTATTTGTTTTTCACTTATGTTAATTGTCATTTATGGGTGCATTTTTGTTTTTTGCTTATACTGATTGATTTTTATAAGTGCACCATCTTTTTATCTTTTGCTTTAACATTGATTGTATGAATATTATAATTTTAACATGTGTTGATATTTACAAAATGTACAGTTAACAATTAAGTTAGATTTCTCCATTACTTAAAATAATCACTGTAAGCAGTGAAATAACAGAGTATTTTGGTTTACATGAGGCCAGCCATGGCAAAGATGTACATAATAAATTGAGGTAATACTTCAATTAGCATAGTGCATATAAAATCACTGAGTAAGTTTCATAACGGATAGGACAAGACGAAAGACTGTACAAATCTCCTTTACAAACTTTCAGGCAATAATTGTACTTAAAAACTCAGTATAAACAGTGAAATAACAGAGTATTTGGTATAAAGCCAATATTGGCAATTATTCACAGTGGAATCATCAAATATTAAATTATTATTTTTATTTTTGTTGATTGATTTGTATGATTGCATTTTCTTTTCCTTTTTTACTTGTATTGAATGACTTATAATAACAAATTCATTTTTTTTTAACTTGTATTGATATTTTTTAACTGCCAATAAAAATTAATGGGTCTTCTTAATTGATTAATTACTGTAAACATTGAAATAACAGAGTATTTAGTTTATTATAATAGGGGCCAATTATGGCAGATGATATAACAAAGATAGCAGTAGCCAGATAGATAATACTATCATACTAGGAAAACGCTCAGTGTAACGCGTTGATGAGCGAGCACAGAACATGCAACATCCCCATAGTAACGATGCACGACACGGCACAAGACGATTTTCTCTGCAATTTTTTTAATCTCCATAATACTCTGGATGAATAACAGATCCATTGTGTCGTGAAGTCTTACCTACATACCTTCTCCAGAAATCTCTTGAGACATCCCATACTAAACTCGTAAAATTACAATTAATACTTGACTGATTGGGCTTACAATGTGTAAAATTTAATATTAAGTTGGTCTTGATCACCATGCAAAATTTGAACTTAATGTGAACATTTTGATTGTCGACCAATCAGAGACATTATTTAAACTTAAACCAATTAGAGGATTTGGCCTTCGTACTGCATCCGATTTTATGCGCTAGCTCAAAAATGCTTTCATTTTACTGTTTGTGGATAGCTTGGCTGCTCTACAGGCCTTGCCTTGGAACAGAAGCTTAAAGAAGGCAGGGATGACAATTTAGTATACATTTTTCAAGATTATGGAATAAAATGACCTTAAAATGACAAAAATTTTGAAAATAACGACAGATTAGACTGAAAATAGGCAAAAATACCTAAAATGTTGGTACCAATGACCACGCGAAGTTTTAAGTTGATCGGTCAATCTGTTCTAGTTAAAATGTCAAAAATCACATGAAAAATGGTTTAAAATTTGAACCAATAGGAGGATTTGGCTGAAACTTTTTATGATTGGGTACAATGTTGGTTGCAATGTTTTTGCCAAATTTCAAATTGATTGATGCAACCAATCGAAAGATATTTTTTTTTAAATTTGAACCAATCACGGGAGCCCGTTCAAAAACGATCCCAGGGACCGCATAGAGTACGTTAGTATGTGTACAAAATTTCAGATCGATTGCTTGAGCGGTTTGATCTCGGCAGTGCCGACAAAAAAAAAAAAAACACACAGAGAAAGTGCCATAAGAGTACCGTGGTGACGCTCGCTCCACTCGCTCAATCAAGAAAATCAAAGAATGGACTCGACCATACTAATAGTTTCTGCAAATCACATGAGCAACAATTGCATTTGTAGAATCTTTGTAATCAAAGATCACAGTTTGAAAGATCGGTCATGGCTTGAATAAGTCAAAGGCCAGTTGATGTTGAGACTTGATGTGTTTGAGACACCATTTTAATTCAACAAGTTACATTAATTCTATTATTACGCAAGTAAATGCGTTGCTAAATGTTGTACTTTGTTTGTCCATTCAATTGATTTCCGATTTATTTGAAAGTGTTTCTTGAAAGCTGAACAAGTACCAACGTACAATTTACATGTGATATAAATACTGGATGGTCCCAAAATATACATTCAATGGGAGAGACTTGGGCTGATTTGATGTATGTTAATAATATTGATATTTTATCAATATTTCTATTGTAAAAAACTACGTTAAATTTCTTTGAATGTACACAAGTTGGCTGACACAGAGGTACCCCTTTCCATCTGGGTTGGTGAGCTTGGTCTCTGTGTTCAAGCTTATTTGTTTCATGGTTTTTCTCTGAACCTCGATATTTCGACAAATTAAAGAGACACAAGTCTTCTGACTTTTCCCTCTCTCTCTAAGACTTATTCATGTGAATTTACACGATAAAGTTGGCTTGGCTCACAACACTGTCATTGACGAATGAATTGACGAACAAACTCATAAATAACTTGGCAATTAAATGAACCACAATGAACATAGGCAGCGAAAATATTGGAATAATGTAATTTCTTCAAGAGCTTATAAGGTATACTTCTAAGTAGGACATTTGGCACCTTTCCATGGCAACAAAGTCTTTTCCATGGCCACACATTTTTGGAGACTTGGAAATTACATCATTTTGTCATACAGCTCATACAGGTGTTCTTGCCAAGATGTCACATGACTTTTCAATTTGATTTAAAATTAATGATATTTCAAAATTTTCAGGTGATTGCGTTTGTCATGTGTTGATATTTATAAAAGTATAATACAACATTAATGGAGACTTCCCCATTGCGTGTAAAAATCACTATAAATTCTCTGAAATAACAGAGCACATATAAGTGTCATAATTGTTGAAGTTAGTTCGGCATGTTTCGGCTAAAGAGGGGACCATTGTCACCCTACACTAGCCATTCTGTTTTTAACAGGAAAATTACAATAAATAATAAATAATGGCATGTTAATATAATAGAGATAGCAAGAGGATAATAATGTTATGTAAACCAACACATAATGAACACTTTCTTTGTTTTTTACACAATTGTGTAGATTGATTAGTATGAATGCATTTTTTTATTTGCGTTGACAGAATTTAATAAATGCACTCTTTTGTACTTGTGTTGGTATTATAATTTTTTTTTTTTATTATTATCATTTGTTTTCATTGCTTATTTCCCCTTGAATTGATTGATTTTTATGAATGCATCATCTTTCTGTTTTTTTCTTCAATTGATTTATTTTTATGGATGCATTTTTTTGTTTTTTCCTTTATTAATTGATTTTTATGAATGCATCATCTTTTCGTTTTTTTTCTTCAATTGATTTATTTTTATGGATACACGAGTTTTTTATTTGTACTTGTGTTGATGTTTTAAAATGTACAATAAACATTTAAATGAGATTTCTCCTGCGCTGATACAGTCACTGTAAGCAGTGCAATAACAGTATATTCTAGTATTCTAGTTCTAGTAATGAGCATTATATTTTATTATGCATTATAAAATTAGCAAATATATATATTATATAATTAGAGCATTATAATAAAATTACTAATAGCATTTAAGGTTTATAATATTTTACAGCATAGTGTATAATAAAATAACTGAAAAATTATCACAAAATTGACAGGACCATACCAATGGATACTTCAGTAATGACATTAGATTACTTGGCATTGACAACAAATAAAAAATACTGTACACTCCGAAGTAACAGAGTATTTGGCATGAAAAAATAATCAAGCCAGTCGTGGCAAATATTATTATAGAAATAAATAGCCAGATAGATAATTCTGTGACATTATAATAAATCACAGAGATAGCATCACAATATGGGCACAACCATAACACAGGCGTTTACAAATCACATTTAACTATTATTTGGCAACAATTGCACTTGCAGTGAATCACAGTTTGAAAGATCAGTTATGCCTTTAATAAGTTAAAAGGCTGTTGGTATTGAGAATTAATAGGTGTCTGAGGCACGATTGTAATTTAAATACATTACATTAATATTATTATTATTCTGCAAGTGAATTTTGAATTGTTGTAAAATGTTGTTTGTCTGTTCAGTTTAATACAGTTTATAATTTTGTAAGTGGTAAACATCATAGTTGTCTTCATTGCCATCCTCATTTGAATGCATTTTGCTTTTCTTTTATAACATGTATTGATATTTTTAAACTGACAATAAAAATATAATGAGACTTCTCAATTGATTAAAAAGATCTGTGTTAACAGTAAAATAACATAGTATTTGGTATATTATATAAGGCCAATTATGGCAAATGTTATAACAAAGATAGCAAAATCATATTAAGAAAATCAAAGAATGGACACAACCATACCAAAGCTTCTGCAAATAATCAATTGCATTTGAAAATGTTTGTAATCAATGATCACAGTTTGAAAGATCAGTCATGGCTTGAATCAGTCAAAGGCAAGTTGATGTTGATGACTTGATGTGTGTTCGAGGCATTTGTCATTCACAAAGTAAAGTAACATCAATATTATTATTATTAAGTAAATACGTTGCTACATGTTAAAACGTGGTTTGTCCACTCAATTGATTTTAGTTTTATTTGAAGTGTTTCTTGAAAGCTGAACATACGTACATTTTAAATGTTATATAAATACTGGGTGGTCCCAAAATCAATGGGCGAGACTAGGGCTGATTTGATTAATGTCAATTATATTGATATTTTTCAATATTTCTAAGTGGTAACGTAACACATAGGTAATAGTGTCTTCATTGACATCATCATCATTGGAGACTTAAAAAATACATGATTATCACACACTTTTTCATTGCTAACATGTCACATGACATTTACCTTTGATTTTTATAAATGCATTTATTTTTGTTATTTTGCTTAAATTGATTGATTATTTTGAATCCATCATTTTTATTACATTTATTTATTATTTTTATGGGTGCATTTCTTGTTTTTTTCTTGTTTGACTTTTAAGAATGCACCATCTTTTTGATTTTTTAACTTGTTTTGATTGATTTATATGAATGTACAATAAACATTCTATAGGATTTCTCAATGGCTTATAAATGTCACTGTAAACAGTGAAATAACAGTATATAATACATAAGGCCAGTCAGAGCAAATGTTATAATACAATAAGCAATAGCATTTAAGGTATATCACAGAGAAAGTATCCCAAAATTGACAGGACAATATCAAATTCTTGTACTAAAAAGTAATCACATTAGATTACTTGGCATTGACAACAATTGCACGTAAAATGACTGTACACTCTGAAGTAACAGAGTATTTGGCATCACAAATTAATAAAGCCAGTCGTGGCAAATATTATAATAGAAAGGAATAACAAGATAGAATAATACTTTGACATTATAATAACTCACAGAGATAGCATCACAGAATGGACACAGCCATAATCACAGGCGTTTACAAATCACCTTGGACTATTTGGCAACAATTGCACTTGCATTTTAACTTGATAAGCAATCACTATAAACCGTGAATCACAGTTTGAATATCAGTTATACATTGAATAGGTTAAAAGGCCAGAGTTGATATTGAGAATTAATAGGAGTTGATGCACCATTTTAATTCATCAATTTACATTAATATTAATATCCTGTGAGAGAATGAGTTGCTAATTGTTGAAACTTAGTTTGTCCATTCAATTTAATTTAGATTTCATGATATATAAATACTGGGAGGTCCAAAAATAAACATTCAATGGGCGAGACTAGGGGGGATTAATTAGTATCAATATTATTGATGATTTTCAATATTTGAAAGTAGTAACACATAGTATAGTGTCTTCATTGTTGGTCTTCATTGTCTTCATTGTTGTCTTCATCAGTATTACATACGGTTTCATTGCTAAAATATGTCACATGACATTTACATTTGACTTTTTTTTAATAAATTTTGTTTTCCTTCCTTTGTTTTTTTGCTGTCTTGATTGATTTTTAAGAATGCAAGAATTTTTTTATTTTTTTCTTCAATTGATTTATTTTTATGGATGCATTGTTTGTTTTTTCCATATTTGTATTGATTTGATTTTTAAGAACGCATCATCTTTTTGTCTTTTTCTTCAATTGATTTTTTTATGGATACGTTTTTATTTTTTCCATATATTGATTGATTTTTAAGAATTCATCATCTTTTTGTCTTTTTCTTCAATTGATTTTTTTATGGATGCATTTTTATTTTTTCCATGTATTGATTGATTTTTATGAATGCATCATCTTTTTGGTTTTTTACATCAATTGATTTATTTGTATGGGTGCACGTTTTTATACTTGTGTTGATGTTAACAAATGTAGTACATCATACATTTAAATAATATTTCTCCATCGCTTATAAAAGTCATTGCATTAACAGTGATATAGCAGTACAGAAGGTAACAGTACACAGTATTGGCAACAATTGCACATAAAAATACTGTACACTCTGATGTAACATCGTATTTGTATTACAAATTAATAAAGCCAGTCGTGGCAAATATTATAATAAAAATGAATAACAAGATATATAATACTGTGACATTACAATAAATCACAGAGAAGCATCACAGAATGGACACAACCATAACACATGCGTTTACAAATCACCTTGGACTATTTGGCAACAATTGCACTTGCATTTTAATCTGAATAATCACTATAAGCAGTGAATCACAGGTTGAAAAATCAGTCATGCCTTTAATAAGTCTTAAAGACCAGTTGGTATTGAGAATTAAGAGGTGTCTGAGGCACCATTTTAATTTTAAAAATTACATTTATATTATTATTCTGCAAGTGAATGCAAGTGAATGTTATTATAAACAGTTTTATTTGAGGCAGGTTTGCTTGACAACTAAACCTGCAGGCAGTACATACATTCGGTGGCAACCTTGACATGCAATTAAATAACACTTACTGGGTTTTCCCAGTAACACATTTCATGGGCTCAATCCACATAAGTGAAATTCGATCAAATTCGAGAAAACAAAAAATCAATGTCACTCTATTCCTAGGCGAGACACAATGTTTAGATTCAATTATTGCACGAGGAGCTCAGAATATCACGTGATATTATAGAAGATGTAATAATTGAGTAGTTTCTTAAGCGTATGAAACACTTTCCTCTCGTAGGAAAGATGTAGTATTATGACTATTTTAATTGAAACGTAGATGTTATCAGCTTGACAATGGGTGATTTTAACTGTGAACACACCATTGAATAAACTGCATGTTTAAATCTGCAAGTAGCACGCGAAGACTCTGTGTGAAAACCATTGAAATTGCGTTAAATGTTAAATTGGAATGTAAAATGTCAGTTATAATAATATTCAGAAACTATCTTGAATCTTTCTGTCTAGACTACACATTTGACAGTTCGTATCCACAATAACAATTTAGCGGTCTGACATAGTTCTTAGAGTGAGAAACTCGTTGAAAACATGATACAAAACAATCATAAAGTTTTAAAACTTGATCCCGGCCGTTGCCCTAAGAAATAAGTAGGCAAGGAGCTAATTTTCACCCAAGAAAACATATATTTATCAGTCACTACGTGGCCTGGATTTTTGGGGTCAAATGGCATTAGGTGGAAGGGAACTGAACAATATATATTTTTAAATAGTTATGTAGACGTCATAAATGTATATTTTCCCAATTATTAAAATTTGAAAATATCATAATGTAATATAATTTAATATTGGAAACCATGACTATGTCTAATCAATTTGAATTTAAATGTTAAAATTGCATTGCATTACCAAATCATTCAGTTTGATACGTCACACGATATGTTTTGATTTGTTTAAAATCAATTAATCATATAATTATTGATTAATTGAACTATGAACGACACTACTTTGTTGCTTCGCGATCACGTTGCACCACTATGAAGGGAATGTTTAATTTTCCTTGGCTTTGGATGAATGTCAATATTCGAGTAAAACTTCTAAGGATCCACGCGACCATGTACCTAGGTCAAAGCATAAACATTTCCCTCCATCACTCATCTGAAGGAGCTCGAACTGGCGAGGCTCAGTTGTTTTTAAAACAATTGCATTTATCAAGAAGAAAGCAACAACAAACCTAACTCACAACTTGGCCCCTGATAATACTCCACGCTGCGTACCTTCCCTCAACATTCAAAACTTCAGAATTTCCGCCCTCACATCTGGACCTGATTTTCTGTGATGTGGAATTTTAGGCCACCTGCACAAAAGCGCATTCCAATCACGCTGTGCATGCTTAGTGACAGTCAAAACAAGTGCCGCCAGGGCTGCTATTGGCCACTATTTTAAGTAAAGCCACTATTTTTCACAAAATAAGCAAGAAGCCACTATTTAGCCACTTTTTCAGTTATTCTATAATTATTTTCTGGAATTGTATTAAAATATAGTTTTTTTGTATTATTTCTAATATATTTTTTAAAACATTTAAGTAAAAATGCTGAATTTCGCTGCACAGCATATCATTCGATTATTTTCGAATATAAATTAAGACTGGATTGTATATGTTCCCTTATTAAATATACATAAAAGTGAGGCCCAGGGCAGAAATTCAACAATTTCGCTGCACAGCATATCATTCGACTATTTTCGAATATAAATTAATACTGGATTGTCTATGTTCCCTTATTAAATATACATAAAAGTGAGGCCCAGGGCTGAAATTCAACAATTTCACTGCACAGCATATCATTCGACTATTTTCGAATATAAATTAAGACTGGATTGTCTATGTTCCCTTATTAAATATACATAAAAGTGAGGCCCAGGGCTGAAATTCAACAATTTCGCTGCACAGCATATCATTCGACTATTTTCGAATATAAATTAATACTGGATTGTCTATGTTCCCTTATTAAATATACATAAAAGTGAGGCCCAGGGCTGAAATTCAACAATTTCGCTGCACAGCATATCATTCGACTATTTTCGAATATAAATTAAGACTGGATTGTCTATGTTCCCTTATTAAATATACATAAAAGTGAGGCCCAGGGCTGAAATTCAACAATTTCGCTGCACAGCATATCATTCGACTATTTTCGAATATAAATTAATACTGGATTGTCTATGTTCCCTTATTAAATATACATAAAAGTGAGGCCCAGGGCTGAAATTCAACAATTTCGCTGCACAGCATATCATTCGACTACTTTCGAATATAAATTAAGACTGGATTGTCTATGTTCCCTTATTGAATATACATAAAAGTGAGGCCCAGAGGGCTGAAATTCAACAATTTCGCTGCCCAGCATTTTTCATAAACATTTCCCAATTGTTATTAATTTGCGTTGGTCTGTTTCACTTTATTTAATATGCACCCGAATAAGTTTGACTGTTACAAAAGGGCTGAAATTCTATTATTTCATTGCGCGGCATTTGTAAATAAATCGCCGAAAATTGTGTGCCAAAACGCATAGAAATGCTCCGAATTAAGTTATGAAATTCAAAAGTTTCCCGGGCCTGTGCGGACCGGACCAGCATTTGACTGGGGGGTCCCCCCCCCAGTCCCTCCAATGTTCTCGAGCGCAATCGTATTTCCGCAAAATACCAAATTTCCAGGGGAAAATGTGAGTATGCCATACCTTATGAAAAGCTCTGCGCACGCCTATGATTAGGTTATTCATAAAAAGTATTTGATACGTAAAGATAATTATAATAATTTGTGGTGTACACACTATTTAAGATGGGTGTTGTTAAATCAAATAGTTACGCAAAACATGATTAAAACAAGTTAATTATTCACAATGTTTAAAAGTGTTATTTTGGTCTTTACGGTAAAATTGCGTTTTCTTAAATGAAATAAATAGCAAATGCATTGGTGGGCTTTTTCATGGTTCAAAATCCATACCATCATCTGCCTTCAGCCACTATTTAGCCACTATATATGCAATTTTTGCCCACTATTTAGCCACTATTTCATCCATCACAGGCCACTTTTGCCACTTGTTTTGGAAGGTATCGTCAGTAGCAGCCCTGAGTGCGTCATCAGTTCGCCCCCTCACTTGCACTTGGCCAGCCCTGCCGTGGCATGGGATAAGGGCGTAGAATTACATGCAAGCCATTCTTACTGGGAGGGAATTCGTAGAAAATTTGTTTTCCACATTGAAAAATTACAGCCAGAATTTGTGTTTTAACAAATTGACTGCATTTCCGGTAATAAAATGGTCAAGTAACTTTTAAAGGAACTTTTTGTTGAAAAGGAACTTCCAGTTCCTCAGATTAGTCGAAGAACTTTAACTTTAACTAGTTCCCTTTTTTGGAAAGTAACGTAACTTATTTTGTGTAACTTGAATTCGCTGACGCTATTGGCTATGCTAATATGTAAGCAGTTAGTGCAGACATAGGTCCATATTCAATGAAAATATATTTATGTGCTTTTTTTCTTTACTTGGGTGCGCAGTGGCCCGCTAAGGTTTTTGCGACTTCCTTCACTTTATTTCTCGATTTATTTCGATAAAATGTTATTGAAGTGTTTATTTTTTAAAGTTAGGTTTTAAAAGGAAAATTATTAGTTTTCGGAGAAAATCTGATACCAAGGTCACGTCAAGATTATTTTTGAATTGTAAGTTGCCATCTTAAGATTATCACAGATGAATTCCCCTGCCTAAATCGTAAAGTAGAACAGACGGGTATTGCATCTCGGGAGAACTGAACTTACAGACAATATGACTGCTGACTAGGCAATGAAATACAAAGCCATCTGGGACCCCATTCCTGAAAAAAGTGAGAGTGTGAGAAAAAATAGTGACAAAATTGTTATCAACCAAATAGAATCCAGCAGGCATTCTATTGGCTGATAACGATTTTCTCACTATTTTTTCTCATACTCACTCCCACTTTTTTCAGAAATAGGGCCTTGCTTCGATATCACCTGTTAAATGAGAAGCGTCTCCTCTCCTTGCATCCGGCCATTACCACTTCCAGTATTTCCGAAGACGTCAATTGCCCGCGTAGAAGTTCAAGCTGCTAGATGCAAATCACATCGCTTGCCATGAACATTGCCAAGGCAAAGTGCAGCGTTGGTGCGGATCCCAAAACCAGCCCTGCACAGTTCCAATGGGCCGAACTACTGTCAATGCTTCCTCAAGTGCAATTCCAATCCTTTCCTGTGATTGGCCATCGCAGTGAAGTGATAATGACCTTGAAAACTGACGTGATGTGTTATGACCCGTGAAACAAGGAGTGTGAATAGCCTCTAGATTAAAATAGAATAGCAAACTAGAATAAACTAGAATACTAGACTAGAATAAAACTAGAATAGCCACGTGTAGCCACTACACGTATTCCATTACACCACTTTCACTTGAGAAGAAGTATCACATCTAAAAGAAGAAGATGAAAGAAGACGAAGAAGGAGGAGGAGGAGAAGGAGGAGGAGGAGGAGGAGGAGGAGGAGGAGGAGGAGGAGGAGGAGGAGGAGAAGAAGAAGAACCCAGCATCAGCAGCTGAAATAAAATGAAACGACGAAGAGGCCCAGCGACAGGAGCTGAGAGATGAACGGAGAAGAGGCCCAGCGACAAGAGCTGAAGAAGAACGGAGAAGAGGCCCAGCGACAAGAGCTGAAGAAGAACGGAGAAGAGGCCCAGCGACAGGAGCTGAGAGATGAACGGAGAAGAGGCCCAGCGACAAGAGCTGAAGAAACACGGAGAAGAGGCCCAGCGACAGGAGCTGAGAGATGAACGGCGAAGAGGCCCAGCGACAAGAGCTGAGAGATGAACGGAGAAGAGGCCCAGCGACAAGAGCTGAAGAAGAACGGAGAAGAGGCCCAGCGACAGGAGCTGAGAGATGAACGGCGGAGAGGCCCAGCGACAAGAGCTGAGAGATGAACGGAGAAGAGGCCCAGCGACAAGAGCTGAGAGATGAACGGAGAAGAGGCCCAGCGACAAGAGCTGAGAGATGAACGGAGAAGAGGCCCAGCGACAAGAGCTAAAAGAAGCACGGAGAAGAGGCCCAGCGACAAGAGCTGAGAGATGAGCGGAGAAGAGGCCCAGCGACAAGAGCTGAGAGATGAACGGAGAAGAGGCCCAGCGACAAGAGCTAAAAGAAGCACGGAGAAGAGGCCCAGCGACAGGGGCTGAAAGAAGAACGGAGAAGAGGCCCAGCGACAGGTGCTAAAAGAAGAATAGAGAATACGCCCAGCGACAAGAGCTGAAAGAAGAACAGAGAAGAGGCCCAGCGACAAGAGCTGAAAAAGAAGAAATAAAAAGGGGCCCAGCAACAGGAGCTTTTGACGAAGAAGGAAGAGTGTTTTTCATCTTCATCGTCTGCTCTTCATTTCTTCGTCTCCACCGTCTTCCAAGATGTAGTGAAAGAGGAATTACGATTGCGACAGTCAGTTCGATTATCAGATGGAACTCACACTGTAATTGAGAAGCTTGCGGACCAAACAAAACTAACCCAACACACATTTAAGATCTAGTTAACTTTGCCTGCTCAAATCAATTTTAATTGTTCAAAAAATCTGATATTGGAACTAAACATACATTAGTATAATCTCAGAGTAGTAGCTGGCCACACTGACTACTCTGAGGTATAGTAATTGTGTATAATATACTATTTCAAAGTGACTGATGTTTCTTATCAACAGTTTTTTTGTGATAATTATTTAAGGGGATTAGCTTTGCATTTTGTTCCCAAGCTCTTCAATTGATACTCAAAACCATACTCAACTAGATACTCTACTAGATACTCTACTAGATACTCTATTAGATACTCTACCCAACACCACTCTCCTCTCATACATACTCTACTCTCTTACATTCTCTACTCTCTTGCAAACACTAGAAATGATACTTGAACTGACACAATCGTAATCGTAATCAACCCCGCTTCTTCACTACCTCTGCGAAGACGATGGAGAAGATGATGATGGAGAAAAATACGATAAATATGAAGAAGACCCTTTCCGACATCTTCACTTCACAATAAAACGAACGACGAAGGGGCCCAGCAGCAGTAGCTGAAAGAAAACGAATAAGGGGCCCAGCGAGCGACAGGAGCTGAAATAAAATATCAAATAGGAAGGGCCCAGCGACAGGAGCTAAAATAAAAAGAACGGAGATGGGACCCAGCGACATGAGCTGAAATAAAAAGAACGAAGAAGAAGAGCCCAGCAACTGCAGCTGAAATAAAAAGAACGAAGAAGTGACCCAGCAACTGCAGCTGAAATAAAAAGAACGAAGAAGAGACCCAGCGACAGGAGCTGAAATAAAAACAAACAAGCACCTACAGACAAACCACCTTGTACCTACAGACAAACCACCAGTACCTACGGACGAACAAGTGGCGACGTAATGGAATCATGTAATATCAAACGTGGTGCCTTCCAACTCGATGTTTCACAAGCCAGCAAACACATCAAACGTCCGTTTTCAAGGCCAGTAAACCACTTCACTGCGATGTAATCACAGGAAAGTGTGGAACTTGCACGAGAGGAAGTGATGACAGTAGTTCGATCCATGCCGGAACCAATGCAGTGCTGCATGGGATCCACACACTTGCCACACAATGCCCTGACAAGTTCAGCAAGACGATGCGAATTGCAAGTAGAAACTCGAACTAAAGACGGCTGGGCAGTGAGCGTGGTCTTGGAGAGTTTTTAAAACGATTTTTATCAATATCTTATACCAATGTAATTTGGTAAAAGATATTGTTAAAAATCGATCGAAAACTCTTCAAGGTCAAACTCACTACTCCGCCGTCTTAACGCCAGCAATCCACATCTGCAGAAACACTGCAAAATGGGAATCAGCTGACTACACGGAGAGAAAGTCACTCCTCATCGTAAAGATGACATCGAACATGATGGCATGATATATCATTGCCTAGTCGAGCAGTCGATCATCTAATAAACTCAGTCCCCCGAGACACAATACTTACGATACGGCCCTTATTCTATAATAAACACAAACCATCTCAGATCAATGATATTCTCATGGCCGTGAAATGATTTCGCGTTCAATTTAGAATAAGGGTTCAGGAGAATAATCTTTCCACCTTCGAATGCAACGCTATTCTTCATGACTAGACCCAACCATATGCATATAGAGAATAGAATATGCAAATGCATTATTGAAATATGTAATCAAAGAAGTGCAAAACCGTAAATACATTCTGTTTTTGCTGCCTTGATTTCAAAAAATTTCATTTTGCACATTTGGCAGTCTTGGGTAGTGACGTAACGAAAGTAACGCGTTACTGTAACGATATTACTTTATTGGGTAACGAGCCAGTAATTTCATTACAAACATTTGATGGTAACGTCCAAGTAATTTAACTACTTTTGTCAATGTAATTTGAGGTAAGTAACGCTCTACAAATTGCCTCGCACCCAATGTTGTTTCGTACATATTTTTATAAATTATGGGACTGCATTTAATATGAGTAAGGTTGGGTAACGAAGCGTCGTAAAGTATTTGCGACGTGACACCTAAAAAATAGTGTCAAATAAGTCGCAAATGTCGAAAATTTGCGTCGAAAATTCAAAATATCCCGCCCTAAAAATAAATACTGGCAGCCTTTATTTTAAAGGTACATTCATTTTTGACATAATTTGTTTTGAAACAGGTGGAAGATGGAATACGAAGCTCTATTTTACCCTATTTGTAAACTGATCAATGTGTGACAAACACAAAATGCTACATTGGCAGATGTCACCGAGGAGATGCCTCGGATGAAAACTTCCGTCTGGTTATTACAGACCAAGAAGAGTTAGTTGGAGCTAGGAGATTTAAAGCCGTAAGTACGTGGTCTATAGTTGCTAACTTCCGAAGTATCTTGGTGCAAAATTCACTGAACAGCAATTGGATGATGTGGATGATTTCTTCTGTTGGGAATTAGACATGAATGGCTTTGAGGACCTCAATGCATTCAAAAATCATCTCGGTATTTTTGGAACATTGATGGCAAAACAAGAACAGCGGCAGGCAGGTGATGCAACTGTTAAAAATATCTCACCTTCTGCCACGTCACTAGCTGCAATTGCTAACAAACTGAGCAATATTCCCGCAGATCAGCGCAGCTAGAGCGTATTTTTACCAACTGGTCGTGCATAATAACATTAGAAACAGACTGACGTTTGAAAGATCAAAAAAGTTGGTGCATGTCTACTGCTCCTTAAAATGAGTGCCACACCATCAGATGAATATTAAACATTGTAATATCATAAATCATAACAATATTTTAATAATAATGACGTAAAATTATTGTATAAGTGTGTATATAGTATATACACTACATTTTACTGTCTAAATTCCGTCAACTTTCTTATTAATTTTCGACGTATTATTTAAGTCGCAAAACATTAATATTCTACGTGTAATATTCGTCGCGTATGATACTAGGTAATATACTCATTTGCGACGTCGAGTATTATTCCTACCCAACCCTGATTGAGTAAGGTGAATTTGAACCTAAATTGATTTTCCTTCTTTCCTTTGGACGTTATTATTGAATTCGCATCACATTGAAATATAGGATTAAAGTAGATATTTTCACCAAATTGGCATGAGAATTGATTGGCATGCTGGTTGTATAGGATAGGCGCCATTTTTGACTTTGGGTAGTGTAGGTACCTTGTTTTGAAAACGCTGAAGCATGATAAATAATTAATTTACCTTTCATTTTAACGTCGAAGTAATTTCGTTACTTTTTTTCATGAAAATAAAGTAAAAACAATCAAGTAATTTTACTATATTTTAACCCATGTAATTTGTTACGTAATTCTATTACTTTTTAAAAGTAATATACCCAAGTCTGATATTTGGGCATATGTGATGTTATTTAATTTAGTTTTATTTGTATTCTCACAAATTATCTAATCATGGAATAATCCCTGGAACTGACCGAAGAGAAATTCTTCTTGACGTCCTACAAGAAGGCCATGGAAAACAAATCGACTGTCAAATGCTGCTCGTCGGGAATATAAGTTTTATAGTTGAAGATAATAAACACATTACTCAACATGTGTTTCTACGGAAATGTATAACAATTTGATTCAATTGTACACACAGAGCCTTGTTGTGTTGGCAACCATTCTGTTATTTCACGATCACTGAACTCGCTTGATTTCCGTGCCATGAATATTCTCGACCACAAGAATTAGCGACATTTCACATTTACCGTCGAATTGTGCAGATCGCATATAAAACGAAAGTATTTAGTTTGTATCCATGACTATGTCTTGTCATAGCGACTAGTAAAGACTAGTGATAGTTTGCATGTCAAAGGCTCCACCGAATGTATGTACTCACCTCCAGACCGCCAGCCAAGTCTTTATTTCTTCAACTTTAATATTGTTGATATCTTGCCCTTTATATAGTGCATTGCTTGGCGAAGAGGGCGACAGATAAATCCGTCCCTTACTGCAGGGCGATGGGCGGTCTGGTAGGTGGGCCGGCCGAGGGGAAAGTGGACCCCTAGCTGATGGGCCCGCCTGATATGTGCCCTCATGTCCCCATGGTAAAGTGGTGGTGGGGCCTGTGGCCGGGCCTGAAGCGGGCCCCGTGGTGCGCCATGTGGCGGGGCCTGGGCCTGGGCTCGTGGTGCATCTGCAAAAGACAACACAACCTTGAACCTACTTATAGCTGGAGGCCATTTCTAAATTAAACTTTAATCATACTCTGAAACCAACGTGCGATCTGTGGATTGGACGTTTCTTATAACCCAGTGTTTTGTTAGCTCTCTAGTGAGGTTAACCTATATTGTGCGCACGCAGGTAAAGTAAGTGACGTAAAACAAAATAGATAACCCGTTTCTAATCCACAGATCACTTGTTCCCTAAGTTTCCTAAGATCACATGATCCCTTTGGAAAGTTTCAAGAAGTTCCAAAGTTTCGAGTTTTCAATATCGACACTGATGACGAAACACAAAATAAATTGTTTTTTTAATCGACGTATCCGCGATAGCCGAAGTGCACATTCTAAACTCACGCTTGTAAATAATATCATACACTGGAGTAGGTACAACCCAGAAAAAACACTCCGTGTAAAAAAAGGCAGCCAAGTCTCTTTACTTTAAAAAAATCAGCACCGAAAAGGAGTGATATCAAAAAAGGAGCCAAGTCAATGACATTTCCAAATATTTAATCGTATCTTTGAAATAAAAGTATAACACCGAGAAATACTTTACAAAAGAACTTGGCGCATCGTTTTTTTAAAGACATCATTCTATCCTAAAAGTGGATAGAAATTTACAAGTAGGTAAATTTTCCTCTTTCTTTAGAGCCAGTATCTATGAATCAAGCTACTTTTAGTAATGGCTATTTTATAGTTTTGTCAATGGCGATAGAAGAAAGATTTCATGTTGTAATAGATAAGTAATATGGTGAAAGAATTAAATAACAAGGAAGTGGGCTCATATATATTCTTATAGCACTGTTAATATGGTGATATTAGAAGGGTATATTTTCACAATTTGATCTTGACTGAGGGAAATCATAAAACGTTGTCAAATAATTACTAACTATCTATGGAACACTATTATATTATATTTTTGAAGTGTCAAGTGTATAAAGTTAAAATGTTTAAACAAATTCAATGTGACTGTGTACTTTGTGAAATGTATTAATGTAAAATGTGGATTAATTGAAATGTATTTCATGAGAAGGTATAACGCATGAGACTTAATTAATATGTTGCCACGAAACAATTTTAAGAAGATAACTATTGTGAATTTATAGAAAACATAGACAACCAGTTTCATCGCGTATATATTCAAATAGAAAATATTTTACAGTAGGTATGTATAATATGTAATTGAAAGTTGTGTCCCTATTATTCTAAAAATTCTTAATGACTGTTGTATATACATGGCTTATGCTTATGAAGAGAAAAATGTCTTTAAAAAAACGATGCGCTAAGTCCTTTTGTAAAGTATTTCTCGGTGTTTATTCTTTTATTTCAAAAATACGATTAAATATTTGGAAATGTCATTGACTTGGCTCCTTTTTTGATATCACTCATCTTCGGTGTTGAATTTTTTTAAAGTAAAGAGACTTGGCTGCCTTTTTTACACGGAGTGTTTTTTCTGGGATATCATTTCTTTTGTTAGTTTATTCATAAAGCTTGTAACACATGTCGGAGGAAGGGACTAATTACTTTAAAAAAATACGCCTCAATCGATTTGCTTACTAAGAAAAGTTACGTTTGGAATAAGCTTAAAATGATTATCCAAGGAGAAAAGCCTAAGTTTCGTTACAATCGGTCCAGCCGTTTTCGATATCTGACGTCACTTCCGGTTTAAAAAATGGCGCCCGATAATACTGCCGCCTTGAATTCATAATTATAAGTGCAACATAATTGCATAATTAAGCTGAAATCTGTGCAGCTGTTTTCGATATATGACGTCACTTCCGATTTTGAAATAGCGGCCAAAAATAATGTCGTCTTGAATTCATAATTATAAGTCCTACATAATTGCACAATTTGGTTACAATTAGTACAGCCGTTTTCGATACATAACGTCACTTCCGGTTTTGAAATGGCGGCCGAAAAAAATGTCGTCTGGAATTCATAATTATAAGTCCTACATAATTGCATAATTTGTTTGTAATCAGTTCAGCCTTTTTCGATATATGACGTCACTTTCGGTTTTGAAATGGCGGCCAAAAATAATATCAACTTGAATTCATAAATTTATAAAACCTGCATAATTGCATAATTTGGTTAGAATCGGTACAGCCGTTTTCGATATATGACGTCACTTCCGGTTATGAAATGGCGGCCGAAAATATTGTGTCTTGAATTAATATTTATTAGTCCTACATATTTCCAAATTTTGGTTTCATTCGGTACAGCCGTTTTCGATATATGACGTCACTTTCGGTTTTAACAATGGCGGCCGAAAATTATGTCGTCTTTAATTCATAATTATTAGTCATACACATTTCCAAAATTTGGTTGCAATCGGTACAGCCGTTTTTGATATATGACGTCACTTTCGGTTTCAAAATAGCGGCCGAAAATAATGTTGTCCTAAATTCATAATTATAAGTCCTACATAATTACATAATTTGGTTGCAATCGGTACAGCCGTATTCAATATATGACGTCACTTCCGGTTTTAACAATGGCGGACGAAAATAATGTCGTCTTGAATTCATAATTATTAGTCCTACATATTTCCAAAATTTGGTTACATTAGGTACAGCCGTTTTCGATATATGACGTCACTTCCGGGGTTTTAACAATGGCGACCGAAAATTAGGTCGTCTTTAATTCATAATTATTAGTCCTACACATTTCCAAAATTTGGTTGCAATCGGTACAGCCGTTTTCGATATATGACGTCACTTCTGGTTTTGAAAATGGCGGCCGAGAACACTGCAACCTTGAATTTATAATTATTTGCAATGTACGTTTACTAAATATCTATTTTTAAGTATAAAGTGGTGAATTTAGTGTCATTTAGCATATTAATGACGTCATTTAGAATATTTATGACGTCATTTCCGGTATAGGTAATAAAAAAAACTGTCTAGTTTTATCTAGTTGATACTTCATGAATGACCTTCTGAATTCATTAGCGCTAATTTCCGTCAAATCGGTCATGCCGTTTTCAATATATGACGTCACATCCGGTTTCATTAAGTGGTTCCTGCCGCCATTTCCGGTACCGTAAATTTGTATATTTTTTATCCCAATTGATTTTTCAAATAGATTGTAGAATGAACAGACAGGAGCTAGTTCAGTTGTAATCGGTACAGGCGTTTTCGATATATGACGTCACTTCCGGTTTCAGGAATGGTGGCCGAGAACACTGTATATTTAAATTATAATTTGTATTGTCTATGTTACAATGTAAGTTAATTATATATGTATTAAAAGTATAATTTGATGAAATAAGCTAAATATTGCGAATTTATGACGTCACTTCCGGTTTAGAAAATAAGAAAATTATATTTTTTAGTAACATACTTCATATAGATGACTATCTTAATCGAATGGCGCTAATTTCGTTCTAATCGGTTTAGCCGTTTTTTATATATGACGTCACTTCCGGTTTAAAAATGGCGTCACAAAAAATTTATAAGAGCAAGGTATCATCAGACGCCAAAAGTGCATATGTGGTAAAAATTTCAGGTTGATCGGTTCAGCCGTTTAGGCTGTGGCGGTGACAGCAACTTTTTCTGATATCATCATCACATCATCATCATCATCATCATCTGAAGAAGAAGAAGAAGAAGAAGAAAGCGGTGTAATTTCACGATTTTCACTGCCCTCTAGGTCGTAAACGGCATGACTGGTTGTTGTCGCGTGATGTATATGTTGTCAGGTGGGCCATAGCTCAAAATTAAGACATTTCACAACAATGAGAGATTTTCCATTGTTGAGATCCAGTAGGCCGAAAATGCTATGTTGTTGCTTACAGTAAAAGTAGTTGGTCTGCTCCTCAGTTTATATAGGCATTTACGGTATGTAGAGTGACTGTGAGTGTACGGTACGACTTGGCTGAGTGGAGCGACCGCTCCACTAGATTATAATACCTTGGTTGGGTATGGCGAAGCGAGCGTCTCCTTTTGGCTCTTTTGGCACGGACCTCTGTTTTTTTTTTTTTTTTTGTTACCTGATTATATAAAGATCAGAGTTTTTCATCGATCGAGCTGAAATTTTGCACACATGTGGGGACAACCTTTTCTGTTTGCAGACCCCAAAATTTTTTGAAATCCATTCATTGGCTAAAATTTAAATAAACATCTCCTGATGGTAGGTTGAAAAATGGCAATGGTCTTCTATAAAACTGATCAAACTCATATTTTGGCTATACAGGTCAGTTTTTCTTCGATCGAGCTGAAATTTTGCACACATGTAAAACCAACCTTCTCTGTTTACAGACACTAATTTTTTTGAAATCCAATATTTGGTTAAAATTTAAATAAATATCTCCTGATAGGCTGAAAAATGAAAACGGTCTTCGATAATTCTGATCAAACTCATATTTTGCATGATCATTAAGACCAACATTGTCTCTTATTTTACAAAATTTCATCCCAATCAGTTAAAAACGTATAAACTTATTGACATTTTTCAAATCTGTCAGATATGAAGTATCGAAATGAATGTTTTCGAGTGCCACTTGAATTGAATCTGATTTGCTATATTTACCAGGGTGCTTAGATGCTATTTTCAAGTTTCAATGAAAAGCATTATGTTGTGTTGATTGAGTGATCATATTTCAATTCAATATGGATGAATATGTTTTCTGTGTGTTGTGTACGCATTTCCGGATCGAGAATTTGCACGTCCCTGTGCTCGCTCATCAACGCGTTACACAGAGCGTTTTCCTAGTTAAATAATTGCCATATTTAAGGCCGCACGGGATGTCGTAATGTACTCCAAAGTGTGGCTGCATTTAAGGTGGCTGGATCGATCGGTTTTCTGAAGTACCTATTGGAGAGCTTTCACTAATTTATTGAGTGTAAAAGAATCACGTTTATAAAATAATGATTTTACCACATAATTGAGCGAGCGAAGCGAGCGTCTCCTTTTGGCTCTTTTGGAACGGACCTCTGTGTTTCTTTTTGTTTTTTTTTCTGTCGTCTGTTTGTATACAGGTCGCACTGTATCAGGTCGCACCGATCGAGCTGAAATTTTGCACACATCTTCAGACCAAATATGAGATTTGTATACCCAAATTTTTTGAAATCCACTGATTGGTTCAAATTTAAAAAAAATTATCTTTCGATTGGTTTATTCGATCAATTTGAAATTTTGTCAAGTCATTACGACTAAAGTGGGTATCACACTGAGTTGCAACCCTTGGTTGGAACTGTCGTATGGAAACTTTGGTTGCAACAAAAGGCAAAAGTCTATCACACGAAACGGTTTGGTTTGATGTTGGTTGGTTCACAATTGACACTCATGAGTTGCGCAGAAAGCACCGTTTCCGGTTCCGGAAAACGTTGCCATAGTAACCAAAATAAAAGTATAGGGAATAACAAATCTGACAGCGGCAATCCAAATCTCATATTTTGAGTGATTACTTGTGAAAGAAAGATATTTAAGTAAGTACAAGTTAATAATAATACGCAATATTTATCCATACACATGTTCAAGTTAAATATTCATCTGATAAATATGATTTATAGCTATTATTAATAGCATCGTATTGGTCAGTTCACGTCACGTGGTACCACAACAAGTTGTTGGAACCGGAAAAATAGAGACTTCTCTATTTTTCAAACCAACCCGCGGGTTGACGAAATTTTAGTCTCATATTTTCCAACCGCCGGTTCCATACACGGGATGCAACTCAGTGTGAGGGCTTTAACATTGTCCTCAATCTTACACAGTTTCAGCCAAATCCTCTTATTGGTTAAAATAAAAAAAAAATCATATGATTGTTGAAATTAAAACTAGAACCGTTTGAACGATCAACTTAAAACTTTGCATGGTAATTGGGACCGACATTATCTATATTTTTGACAGTTTTCAGACTAATCTGTGTTTAAATCCAAAAGTTATTGACAGGTTTACGGAAATTTTGAGTGTTGGCTGTCAAATTTCTCGAATTTCATATTTCACGACATCTTCGAATCTTCAGTTCCAAGGTTTTGTGTTGTATTGTATTTATCACAGCTTTTTTCACAATAGGTACATTGTTTAAGCATTGTCAGTATTAAATAAAACAAGATACATGTTTCAATGAAGTGACTTTCAGAAGGCTGTGGTTTATATTACTTTTTCCGCAATCATGAAAACTGCATGAAACGAATGTAAAAGTGTTGAGAACCGGGTAGTTCAAATGAAACGCGAAGTTATATATCCCTGTAAAGGTGTACCCCATAAAAAACACTCCGTGTAAAAATTCGAGCCAAGTCTCTTACTCTAAAAAAACAGAAGAAATCTAAAAATTCAGCACTGAAAAGTAGTGATATCAAAAAAATGGCCAAGTCAAAACTTTTCAAAAAATTCTTGGCGCATCGTACATATAAATAGTATAGAAGTAGGCCGGAAATCAAATATACTCATATATACATAAAATATATCTATAATCCCCTAAAAAACGATGCGCCAAGTATTTTTTGAAAAGTTTTGACTTGGCAATTTTTTTGATATCACTACTTTTCAGTGCTGAATTTTTAGATTTCTTCTGTTTTTTTAGATTTAGAGACTTGGCTGGAATTTTTACACGGAGTGTTTTTTATGGGGATATCACTTCTTTTTTCAGTTCATTCTTACAACTTGTAACATATATTGTGGCACTAACGACTATAATTACTTTTAAAAAAATGCCTTTGTGACTTGGTTGCTAAGAAGTTGTGCTTGTTACTGTGTATATGCTATAAACTAGGAAAACGCTCAGTGTAACGCGTTGATGAGCGAGCACGGGTACGTGCAAATTCTCGTACCGGAAATGCGTACACACCGCAAAGAAAACATATACATCCATATTTAATTGAAATATGATCACTCCATCAACATAAAAGTATGCTTTTCATCGAAACTTGAAAATAGCACCTAAGCACCTGGTACATAATATCAATTCAGAATCAATTCAAGTGGCGCTGGAAAACATTCATTTCGATACTTCATATCTGACAGCTATTAAAAATGTCAATAAGTTCATACGTTTTTAACTGATTGGGATGAAAATTTGTAAAATAAGAGGCAATGTTGGTCTTAATGACCATACAAAATATGAGTTTGATCAGAATTATATCAGACCATAAAAAGGGTGGTGTGGCTACAAGCCATTATACCCCTTCTACACGCTCACTTTAATAATAGTATGTTAAACATACATTTAAATGACGTCTCACTTTAGCACGTCTACACACTCACTTTATCTATTGACGCACTATCTGGTGACGATTCTGTAATTATTACCTTAATTTGTCGATTCAGTGCAGTGTTATTCTAATGACAGTGAGGAGATTTCACATGAATGGTCCAGTGAAGTTATTTCCAAAATATGTTCCAGCTGTCAGTTCAAGTTGAAAACAAAATCACTATTGGATGACATAGCCTCACTTTTAAAACTCATAAGCACTTATTTATTATTTTAAAATTGTTTTGAGCCTTTGTGTTAGGTTAAAAAGTATTATTAAATAGCACGCAACACACTTACAAATTCAATGAAACATTTTAACTTGAATAACTATACAATTTTACTATTAAATCTAGAACTGAAGAAGAACAAAAGCGAATCGTTTTTAAAAATAATCTCGCGAGATCTCGCGTCTTGCGTTAAACATAGGTTAAACATAGGTCCGTCGCGAACTTGAAGTGCGGTGTCATTTAAGGGAAGCTTGATCATCTACACGGTGTACTTAAAGTGAGAGGCTACTAAAGTCCTATGTTAAAGTGAGCGTGTAGAAGGGGTATAATACCCCTTGATCATCTACACGGTGTACTTAAAGTGAGTGGCTACTAAAGTCCTATGTTAAAGTGAGCGTGTAGAAGGGGTATTATACCCCTTCTACACGCTCATTTTAACATAGGACTGGCTACTAAAGTCCTATGTTAAAAAGTCCTAACATAAAGTCCTATGTTAATTCTGGTGATGATCGGTCAAACGATTGCAGTTATATTGACACACAGAGTTTCTTTCATCCCCATTGCCAAGCACGGCATTAAGTACGCATCAAGTTTCCGATGCAACCAATGGATCAATCATGCTGAAAATCATTTTGACCATAACGAGAATAGTAATATAAGTTTCGTGAAAAATTTGGCCTGATCCCTTACTTCGTTTGGCAGGAGACGCCAAATGCACAAATAAACACACACAAAAAAAACAGAGATTCGAGCCATAAGTTTCAAGTGGAGACGCTCGCTACGCTCGCTCAATAATATGTTATGAAGAATAGCGAAAGTTTCGTTCCAATCGGTCCAGCCGTTCTCGAGTTATGGCATCACTTCCGGTTTTCAAAATGGCGGTTGACATCACTGCCACATAAAATTTGTATTTATAAAGTTATGTAACATTATAAGCCTGCGAAATATGTAGTTATTGTTATAAGAGATGATTTTAGTCAGATTTGGCATTTTTGTGACGTCATTTCCGGTTTTGGTAATTGTAACTTTTCAATTTCGACTATTGATATTTTATAAAGAAGACCATCTGAATCGTTTGGTGGAAGTTTCGTATCGATCGGTCCATCCATTTTTGGTATATGACGTCACTTCCGGTTTCAAAATGGCGTCACAAAAAATGTGTCATCAGACACCAAAAGTGCACATGTGGTAAAAATGTCAGATATATCGGTTCAGCCGTTTAGGCTGTGGCGGTGACAGCGGTGTTTTCTGATATCTGAATCTGAATCAGATAGCTTTTAAAAGGGGTGTAATTTCACTGTTTTCACGGCCCTCTAGCTCGCAAATAGCATAACCTATTGTCCTAAAATTTGGTATATGTGGTGGGGTGGGCCATAGCTCGGAATTAAAGAGACTAGACCTACACTTACCCCGCCCCACCACACGTAAAGAGCGTCAACTTTCAAATTCTCGCGGTCTGAAAATGGCCAATAACAAGCGTTGGAAATCGGGAGCCGAAAAACCGCAGCGCTCCTGAAACGCTGTGGTGGTAAGAACTGAGAGAACTATTCGTTACATATATAATCTAAATATGTAAATATGTATATGAATATTTACGTATATATTTATAAATAAATATATAAATGAAAAAATACATGTATTTTTAATTACTATGTACGTATTTAATGCGTTTACTATAGGAATCCTGCTCGTGACGTCACAGTGGTAGAAAAATGGAGGATTCTCTGGTAGGGGAAATGTGTCAAAGCTATATATAAATAATAGCTGTAAATCATGTTCATCAGATGAATATTTAACTTGAACATGTGTATGGATGAATATAGCGTATTATTATTAACTTGTACTTACTTAAATATCTTTCTTTCACGAGTAATCACTCTAAATATGAGATTTGGATTGCCGCTGTCAGATTTTGTTATTCCCTATACTTTTATTTTGGTTACTATGGCAACTGCTTTCTGCGCAACTCATGAGTGTCAATTGTGAACCAACCAACATCAACCCAAACAGTTGCGTGTGATAGGCGGTTGCCTCCTTTTGCAACAAAAGTTTCCATACGACAGTTCCAACCACGGGTTGCAACCACGGGCAACCTTATCGACTGAGCCATCGACTGTTCATTTACTTCCACTGTCACGTGGAAGATGGCGATGGGAATTTTCGGCTCCAGGACTTTTTTGTGCTTCAAGGATTAGCATTGGCAGCATTGCAAGTTGACGCTCTTCCCAGTGGTGGGGCGGGGTAAGTGTAGGTCTAGTCACTTAACTCAGAATTAAGATATTTCTCAACAATGTGAGATTTCCCAATTTTGAGATCCAGTAGGCCGAAAATGCCATGTTGTTGCTTACAGTAAAAGTGTTTGGTATGCTCCTCAGTTTATTAGGCATTTACGGTACATTGAGTGAGTGTGAGTGTACAGTACGACTTGGCTGGGTGGAGCGACCGCTCCACTAGATTCGTCCATGATTCAATGGTCCAAAAGTCATGACGATTTTACCGAAGTAAATATTATCCCAGAAAAAAACACTCCGTGTAAAAAAGGCAGCCAAGTCTCTTTACTTAAAAAAAAATCAACACCGAAAAGGAGTGATATCAAAAAAGGAGCCAAGTCAATGACATTTCCAAATATTTAATCGTATCTTTGAAATAAAAGTATAAACACCGAGAAATACTTTACAAAAGGACTTGGCGCATCGTTTTTTTAAAGACATCATTCTATCCTAAAAGTGGAAAGATTATTAACAAGTAGGTACATATTCCTCTTTTTATTTGAGCCAGTATCTATGAATCAAGCTACTTTTGGTAATGGCTATTTTATAATTTTGTAATGGCGATAGAAGAAAGATGTCATGCTGTAATAGAAGTAATAATAAGGGAGGTAGAATTAAATAACAAGGTAGTGGGCTCATATATATTCTTATAGCACTGTTAATATGGTGATATTAGAAGGATATCTTTTCATAATTTGATCATGACTGAAGGAAATCATGAAAAGTTGTCAAATAATTACTAACTATTTATAGAACACTATTATATTATGGCAGTAAATTATTATGGTATATATTATACCATTATATGGTATATATTATTATGGTTTTAATAGTTGTTCAATGTGACTTCACTGTGTACTTTGTGAAATGTATTGTTATAAAATGTGGATTAATAGAAATGTATTTCATTGTGAGAAGGTATAACGCATGAGACTTAATTATGTTGACCACGAAACAATAATATGAAGATAACTATTGTATATTTATTACAAATATAGGCAACAAGTTTCATCGCGTACATATTCAAATAGAAAATATTTTACAGTAGGTATGTAGGTATAATATGTAATTGAAAGTTGTGTCCCTATTATTCTAAAATTTCTAAATTACGGTTGTATATAAATGGCATATGCTTATGAATAGAAAAATGTCTTTAAAAAAACGATGCGCCAAGTCCTTTTGTAAAGTATTTCTCGGTGTTTATACTTTTATTTCAAAGATACGATTAAATATTTGGAAATGTCATTGACTTGGCTCCTTTTTTGATATCACTCCTTTTCGGTGTTGATTTTTTTTTAAGTAAAGAGACTTGGCTGCCTTTTTTACACGGAGTGTTTTTTTCTGGGATATCACTTCTTTTGTTAGTTTATTCATACAGCTTGTAGCACATGTCCGAGCAAGGACTAATTTCTTTAAAAAAATACGCCTCAACCGATTAGGATAGGTACTTAGAAATTACAATCCGTCCAGCCGTTTTCGATATATTATAACGTCCCTTCCGGTTTTGAAATGGCGGCCGAAATTAATGTCGTCTTGAATTCATAATTATTAGTCCTACAAAATTGCATAATTTGATTGCAATCGGTACAGCCGTTTTCGATATATTATAACGTCCCTTCCGGTTTTGAAATGGCGGCCGAAAATAATGTCGTCTTGAATTCATAATTATTAGTCATACTATTTCCAAAATTTGGTTGCAATCGGTACAGCCGCTTTCGATAATGACGTCACTTCGGTTTTAACAATGGCGGCCGAAAATAATGTCGTCTTTAATTCATAATTATTAGTCCTACACATTTCCAAAATTTGGTTGCAATTGGTACAGCCGTTTTCGATATATGACGTCACTTCCGGTTTTGACAATGGCGGCCGAAAATAATGTCGTCTTTAGTTCATAATTATATTAGTCCGACATAATTCTAAAATTTGGTTGCAATCGGTACATCCGTTTTCGATATATGACGTCACTTCCGGTTTTAACAATGGCGGCCGAAATTAATGTCGTATTGAATTCATAATTATAAGTCCTACACAATTCCAAAATTTAGTTGCAATCGGTACAGCCGTTTTCGTTATATGACGTCACTTCCGGTTTTAGAAAATGGCGGCCGAGAGCACTGCAACCTTGAATTTATAATTATTTACAATGTATGTTTACTAAATATCTATTTAAAAGTATAAAGTGGTGAATTTAGTGTCCTTTAGAATATTAATGACGTCATTTAGCATTTTTATGACGTCATTTCCGGTATAGGTAATAAGAAAACAATTTAGTTTTATCTAGTTGATACTTCATGAATGACCTTCTGAATTCAATAGCGCTAATTTCCGTCAAATCGCTCATGCCGTTTTCAATATATGACGTCACTTCCGGTTTCATTTAGTGGTTCCTGCCGCCATTTCCGGTACCGTTAATTTGTATATTCATTTATCCCAATTGATTTTTCAAATAGATTGCAGAATGAATATATAGGAGCTAGTTCAGTGGCAATCGGTACAGGCGTTTTCGATGTATGACGTCACTTCCGGTTTCAGGAATGGCGGCCGAGAACACTGTGTATTGAAATTATAATTTTGTATTGTCTTTGTTACAATGTAAGATAATGATATGTGTATTTAAAGTATAATTTGATGAAATAAGCTAAATATTGCAAATTTATGACGCCACTTCCGGTTTAGAATATAAGAAAATTATATTTTTAAGTAACATTCTTCATATAGATGACCATCTCAACCGAATGGCGCTAATTTCGTTCTAATCGGTCCAGCCGTTTTTCATATATGACGTCACTTCCGGTTTAAAAATGGCGGCACAAAAAATCACAAGAGGCAAGGTATCATCAGACGCCAAAAGTGCATATGTGGTAAAAATTTCAGGTTGATCGGTTCAGCTGTTTAGGCTGTGGCGGTGATAGCAACGTTTCCTGATATCATCATCAGAATCAGAAAGTGATGTAATTTCACTGTTTTCTCGGTCCTCTAGCGCGCAAATGGCATAACCTATTGTTCCCAAATTTGGTATATGTAGTGGGGTGGGCCATAGCTCGAAATTAAGATATTTCGCAACAATGTGAGATTTACCAATTTTGAGATCCAGTAGGCCGAAAATGCCATGTTGTTGCTTACAGTAAAAGTAGTTGGTCTGCTCCTCAGTTTATATAGGCATTTACGGTATGTTGAGATACTGTGAGTGTACGGTACGACTTGGCTGTGTGGAGCGACCGCTCCACTAGATCTCCAGTGTCTACTTCGAGTGCAGCCGACTCTTGAATGAACTCGGAATGAGATATTTGAATGAACTCACTTCGTCTCCACAGCCGCGCGATGTCCGCATCGCTCACCAATAGCGGCGGGGCCTGCCGTGGTGCTCGCATTGGGCCCTGCGGCGGGGCCTGTCGTTGTGCTCGCAGTGGGCCCTGCGGGGGGTGGGGGGCCTGTCGTTGTGCTCGCAGTGGGCCCTGCGGGGGGTGGGGGGCCTGCCGTGGTGCTCGCAGTGGGCCCGGGGCGGTCTGCTCGGCCATGTTGTTAGGAGGCGCATCTGCACAAGACAACACAACCTTGAACCTACTTATAGCTGGAGGCAATTTCTAAATTAAACTTTACTCATACTCTGAAACCAACATGCGATCTGAGGATTGAACGTTTCTTATAACCCAGTGTTTTGTTAGCTCTCTAGTGAGGTCAACCTAAGAGACGTATCAACGGGGCATTGTGCGCGCGCAGGTAAAGAAAGTGATGCAAATCAAAATAACCCGTTTCCAATCCACAGGCCCCATGTCTTAGCTACGACTTTGGCAAGTTCGATCCAAAATTTCAAGTTTCGAGTTATTGAATACCTATCGAAGTGATTTTTCTCAGTGATCCTTAAATTATTTATTTTATTTATTTTTTAATAAACTTGTATGTTTTTTTTCAATGTTGACATGAAACTCAAGAATAGGCTTGCTGCAAAATCTTACGCGTGTGTTTTGCAAGTACTGAAAAACATCATTAAATTCATAGTTTACTGTTATCTCTAATCACAATTATCAGTGTTTTGACAGTTTCGACTTCCCACGAAGGGAATCTTAAAACATCAAGTTCACACTTCTTAACAATACCGGAGTATTAGGTATCACTTGAATTCCATGTTTTATGTACTCACTGTGAGGCTCATGGGCCGTGTGCCTCATCGTGTGCCTCACTGGAGGGGCCTCATCGTTTGCCGACGATGGCCCTGCTGCCGGGGCCTGTGCCTCTGGCTCGGCCTGGGTCTGGGCCTGAGGCGGGGCCTGGGTCTGGGCGCGTGGCGCGTCTGCAAAAGACAACACAACCTTGAACCAATACTGTATAGCTTGAGGCCATTTCAAAATTAAACTTTTATCCTAGTTAATAAATTCATACACTGGAGTAGGTACAATTATGACCTTGTTTATGACCCCAAAGTGTTAAAATGACCAATATGATTATTAAACAATAATTGCCATATTTAAGGGCGTACGGGAGGTCTATTGTACTCCAGTGTGTGGCTGCATTTAATACATTGAGCTTGAAATGTGCTGATTTGATTTCCTTAAATTCTGTTTTTGTGAAGATAACACTAGAGAAACACTTTGCAGAATGGAACCTTGACCAATTGCCGTGAAACAATTCAAGTCGGCTCCACTAGAAGGTAAACATTGGGGATAATATTTCATACATCGCTAAATCTTTTGAACAATTCAAATTATGAAAGATGTGAAAAATGCAACTCGTGTCAATTAGCTGAAACAATAGAGAAATATAGGATTTTCTATTATGGTATTTATAGCTGAAATTAGCTATGCTATAATTATGTTTCACATTTTCGTAAATGCAATGGTCCAAAAGTAATGAGTATATATTTATAAAATATTATCTCCGATGTCTACTTGCAGTGCAGCCGACTTTAAATGAACTGGGAATGAGATATTTGAATGCACTCACGGCGTCGTAGCAGGCGCTCGATTTCCTCAGCGGACAGAGGCCCGTGGCTAGTGGCCTGCGAGGAGGCCTGAGGGGGGGCCTGCTGTGGGGCCAGCGGGGAGGCCTGAGGGGGGGCCTGCGAGGAGTCGTGAGGGGGGGCCAGCGGTGGGGCCTGCGAGGAGGCCTGAGGGGGGGCCTGCGGTGGGGCCAGCGGGGAGGCCTGAGGGGGGGCCTGCGAGGAGTCCTGAGGGGGGGCCAGCGGTGGGGCCTGCGGTGAGGCCAGCAGGGAGGCCTGCATTGGCAGCGGTGGCTGTGGCTGCGAGGGCTGCACCTGTGTAAAAAAAAAGCATTTAGTGGTATTTCTTCATAAAACATAATGTTTTCATAAACTATTGTACATTTGCGGAGAGTGAAAATTCAAAATGTTCGATTATTCACAAATATTTTCTCGTTCAATTATCAAATTAAATGTTTCAAGAATGTTTATAATACATTCTAGCAATACCTTGCTAACCCTGCTTAACTTAATCTCAAGGTCATTTTAATTTAGCATCACTTTAGGTTCTTCTCTGTATGTTTCTTTATTTGTTTTATTTTAACTTTTGTGCGCAATGGTTCCACCAATCGACCTGAAATTTTGCACACACTCTAATGTCATATGAGCGGTTCCAGGAATAGGTTTTGAACGAAATCCCGTGATTTATTGAAAATTAAAACTAGAACCTTTTGACCGGTCAACTTCACAATAATTTGCATGGTCATCGGGACTAACATTTTAGGTGTTTTTGTTTTCATGCAAATCTGTCGAGATCGTCAAGAGTTATTGACATTTTACGAACATTACGGACTTGCTTTGAATTATTTGTCAATTATTTGACGCATGTCGTCTTCTACAGGCGCGTAGGAACTTTATTTTGAGAGAGGGGGTCAAAATAATCGGGTATCGATGGATGTCAGGAAAAGGTAGTTCGCCGCTACATGGGGTCTGGGGAACTCGCCCCCTAGTAAGCCCCGCAGGGCCTTTTTTGAATTTTTGATACAAAAGAATCAAATTTTAAGCTATTTTTAATTTGTGTCATTCTTTTCAAAGAAATGTAAAATGTGTGATTTGCAATATTCTGTGGAAACTTAAGGTGCTGCAAGCGCGAGCGATTTTGCTGCTTTTTGTAGACACTTTTTGCGATACGATTGGAGACGAAACGGGTAGACCAAATTATTTGAAATTTTAATCGTGATTATATAAAAGACAAACTTAGGGTTATCCCTTGGTACATTTTTATTTTTTGTTTCGTTAATTAGTAATAATTAGTGGATTTTTGGTGAAAAATTTGCTATTTTCTTGTCTCCCTGGGTGCCGTATAAAATTAAATTTCAAAAATGTGCCAAGTGATAATAACCCTAAGTTTGTCTTTCATCTAATCATGATTAAAATTTGAGATTAATTGGTTAACGGGTTTGGTCTCCAATCGTATCGCAAATTTCATCGTTTTGCGTGGTTTAGTTGAATAACCGGCGCCTAATTAACGATGCAATAATCAAAAATTAAAAAGGGCTACTAATAAACGATCAGACTGATCATGTGAACATCCTGTAAAAGCTACACTCACTTATGAAACAATTTTTCTCTTTCAATTTTCTAAAACGGCCGAGCGCTAGTATCACCTTAAGAAAAATTGTTTTTATAGAATACGCAATGTCCCCGCAGGGCATTTTTTTACATCTTGATCAAAAAAGAATCGAATTCGACGCTTTTTTGGCATCATTTTTGGCATTACACTTGGATATATTTAGATTAAGCTTCCACTGTTCACACCACAGCGACAGGGCTTTAAAATTTAAATTTAAAATTAAATGTAAAATGTGTGTATGCAATATTATTGAGGAAACAAGAGACAAAATGAAAATATTGTTATTTGACAAAATCCCAAATGGCCCCGCAGGGAAATACTAGAATTGAAAGAGAATCGATTATGATTTGATTTTGGAATCGACCTTTGAAAAAGGTTGCAAGAGCAACAGCAATAATTGCAATCAATAAGAAATATCTGTATGTGTTTTGGAATTTAATAGTTTAACGTGTAATTATTTTCTTTAATTCATGAGTATGATCAAGTTGGACAAATGAGTAAATAAGTTGTCTCATTGGATAATACCTCTGTTCAATTAGTTTTGCAAAACTTGAGAAAATTTTGAGAATTCAACCTCATAATGGAGCAAATTTGTGCATTCTGTGCAACACTTAATTAACATTTGTGAATATCTGGATGTGTTCAGGATCTCTAGCAGTGGGGGGGGGGGGGGGGGGGGGGGGGGGGCAGGATCTTTGGCAGGGGTGGTCAGGCTCCAGACAGGGGGGGCCGTTCCCAACTTCCCCCCCCTATTCCTACGCGCCTGCTTCTAGATTGTCCAAGGTCTATAGTTTAGAAAATGTTACATGCATATCAATTCGCATGCAATAAGCTCACTTATGAACGCGTTACACAGAGCGTTTGCCTTGTATTTATTTTGTAGTTTGGTATAACCTCTGAATGCTTCCTTGTTCTATATTCATACGTAATGACTAGGAAAACACAATGTGTATGAGCTGTAAGTTGAAAAGTAAACATAAGAGATATTATGTTTAATAAATATCGGTATAACTTTTAAACTATTCTAGTCATGAAATATGTGAAAAATTAATAGCAAAGCTAATTTTTTAGTGGCTTTTAAAATCACTAATTTACACAGACAATATTGTTAACAATGTTGTTTGTTGACAATGTTGTAAGCTCGTGGAAATTCTGAAAAATATAGGATATTTCAGAATTTCCACGAGTATGGGTAGAAATGATGCAGTTTATTTTGCTTAAAGATCGACTAATATGTATCCACATAAAAAACACTCCGTGTAAAAATACCAGCCAAGTGTCTTCAACTATAAAAAAATATAAGAAATCTAACAATTCTGCACTGAATAGTAGTGATATCAAAAAATGGGCCAAGTCAAAACTTAATTTTAAAAACCAAAATATACTTGGCGCATCGTGTATATAAATAGTATAGAAAATATGCCAAAAATCATATGTACCTAAATATACATAATATATCTATAATGCCCTTAAAAACGATGCGCCAAGTATATTTTGGTTTTTAAAATTACGTTTTGACTTAGCCCATTTTTTGATATCACTACTTTTCAGTGCAGAATTGTTAGATTTCTTATATTTTTTATAGTTGAAGAAACTTGGCTGGTATTTTTACACGGAGTGTTTTTTATGGGGATATCATATGGCATATGGCATCACCGGTTACAAAAATGGCGGCTGAAATCATTACCACCCCACCTAGAATGTATTTTTATAAATGGTATGTACCACTATAACTCTTCTAAATAATGTAGTTATTGTAGAAAATGGGGATTAAAGTTTAATTTTTAATTTTTATGACGTCATTTCCGGTTTCGGTAATAATAAATGTATATTTCGACTATTGAAGTTTCATTTAGATGACCGTCTGAATCGATTGGCGTAAAATTCGTTCCGATCGGTTAAGCCGATTTTGGGATATGGTGTCACTTCCGGTTTCAAAATGGCGGCACCAAATCCGTCATAACAAAAGGCACCTCAGACGCCAAAAGTGCACGTGTAGTAAAAATGGCAGATTGATCGGTTCAGCCGTTTAGGCTGTGGCGGTGATAGCAACTTTTTCGGGAATCTGAAGAAGCAGAAGCAGAAGCAGATGAAAGCGGTGTAATTTCACGATTTTCACTGCCCTCTAGTTCAAAAACGGCATGACTAATTGTTGTCGCGTCTTGTACATGTTGTCGAGTGGGCGATAGCTCAAAATTTAGATATTTCGTAACAATATGAGATTTTCCATTATTGAGATCCAGTAGGCCGAAAATGCCATGTTGTTGCTTACAGTAAAAGTGTTTGGTCTGCTCCTCAGTTTATATAGGCATTTACGGTATGTTGAGTGACTGTGAGTGTACGGTACGACTTGGCTGGGTGGAGCGACCGCTTCACTAGATTTCGAGTGCAGATAACTCTTAAGGGGACTGCTGCACGAAGGTAAATTTGTATGCTACTTAGGAACACTTTTTAAGGAAACTATCAGAGATATTAGTTTTTTCTATTATTATTTTATTTGTTATCTACAAAATGAACTAGAATCAAGAGTGTGGGATAACTACTTGGGAAGATACAATTAATTTATAGTTACGAAATTAAAATTGTTTTGTAAGAAATATATTTTTTTATCTTCAAATATGTCAGCAGAGACTTGATTGTAGTTCATTTTATTCATTAAACTGTCAGGACTATGGGATAAAAAAAAAATCAGCTGCTAGACTCAACGGTTACTGAGATAAATGTTCCTAAACAAAGAAAAATTCGATTTTGAGAAAACGGCATGTAAAGTTCAAACTATCTATTTTATTTGATCTTTTATTAACGTTCATATTTCAGTATGTTTGACAGCTAAGCACTGCCTCCTTTAGATCAGTGGCTTTAATACCAACCAGAGGTGTGAAATGTTCCTATTTAGTATTTACAAAAAAATATGTATGTGTTTTGGTCAATCAGTTTCGTTTTAATTGGCAAATAGTCAATGATAATAACTAAAAATATGAAGGGTGATGGTAACTATTTATTTTTTGACAAACTTCCTCAATAAACAGCAGATCGTGTTGACATTTCCCAAAAGTAAATGCTTCAAACTACACGAATAAAAAATACAAATACAAATACAAAAATATTCTAAGTGTAATCCCTTAAAAACAAAACCTTACGGTGAGTGACAATTACTCTGTCGATTGATCAATTTTGACAATGATTTCCTAGCACTTCAGGTTCTTAAATTATTGGCTGTCTTATTACGTTTTTACTAGGAAAACGCTCAGTGTAACGCGTTGATGAGCGAGCACAGAACATGCAACATCCCCAGTCAGGATAAACGACATGGCACAAGACGATTTTATCTGCAACTTTCCAATCTCCATATAAATACTCTGGATGAATATCGGATCCATTGTGTCGTGACTTTCCTTCATACTTTTTCCAGCTTTTGACAACCCATACTAAACTTGTAAAATGACAAATTATTAATACTTAACTGATTGGGCTTAACATGTGTAAAATTTTAGACTAGGAAAACGCTCGGTGTAACGCGTTGATGAGCGAGCACCGACACGCACGACATCGCCAATCAAGCACGATCCATTCAATCAAAGATAACTAACTATACATTATTTATTACCAATTTTCCTTGCTTCATTTCATAAACACTCTGGATCAATTAAATAACACATTATTGTACTGATATTTTTCCATCAATCTCTTTGGACAGATATTCAAACACTTAAAACAGCAATAAGTCTGTAAATTCTTGACCGATTGGGCTGGAAACGTGTAAAATATGATGCTATCTAGTCAAAACGTTGTTTTCATAACTGTGAAACACAATCCATATCGTAAAATAAATTATTTTAGATAAGGTACATCTAAACCTATGTATATGAAATACCTACATTACATTTTGACTACATTATGTTTTGCAATATGATCCACTAAGAAAAGAATCTGTCTTACATTGATATTGAGAATAGCCATCTATAAACTTTGCTTTGCTACATAGAGCAACCCAGAATGCAGTGGAATTTCTGTTTTGAAATGTCATTTCCGACAGTTATTAAAACTGTCAATAAGTGCATCTATGTTCTTGACTGGTAAGGCTGAAAATTTGTAAAATAAGAGACAATGTTGGTCTTAACGACCATGCAAAATATGAGTTTGATTGATCAGATTATTCGAAGACCACTTGATAGGTCAAATGGTGGTGTGGCTACAGGCCATTATAAATTAAGCTTACAAGTGTCAGTAAAATGTATTTTTCTTTTAAGGTTCATTACAGATTACAGATTTGTAAAATAACACTTATAATGCTGATACCAATGGCCATGCAAAATATGGTGATGATCGGTTAACCGATTCCAGCTTTATTGCACACAGAGTTGAGTTTCTTTCACATTGCCAAGCTTAGTATAGGTGCAACTTTAATCAAGATTCTGATAAAAGTAATAGATCGATTTTGCTGGAAATCAATAGCCTTCTGCTACGGATTGTAATGCACCTTTTGTAAAAAAAAATTGGCCAGATTCATTACTTCGTTTAAAAGTTAATGCGAAATACACAGATAGACAGACAGACAAACAAAAAAACAGAGATTCGAGCCATAAGTTTCAAGTGGAGACGCTCGCTCCGCTCGCTCAATTATGTTGGTCTTGATCACCATGCAAAATTTGAACTTAATCGGAACATTTTGATTGTATTTAAACTACGTTAATTGGAGGATTTCCTTCGTACTGCATCCGATTTGATATGCGCTAGTTTTATTGTAAATTGTGGACTGCTTGGCTGCTCTACAGGCCTTGGTGGAGCAGAAGCTTAAAGAAGGCAGGGATGAAAATGAAGTATATACATTCTACAAAATATTTCAAGATTATGTGGAATAAAATGTCCCTAAAATGACAAAACTTTTTGAAAAAAATGACAGGTTAGACTAAAAATTGGCAAAAATACCTTAAATGTTGGTACCAATGACCATGCGAAGTTTTAAGTTGATCGGTCAATCGGTTTTAGTTTAAATGTAAAAAAATCACAGGAAAAATGGTTTCAAATTTGAATCAATGGGAGGATTTGGCTGAAACTTTTTATGATTGGGTAAAATATTGGTTGCAATGATTTTTCTAAATTTCAAATTGATCGGAGCAACCAATCGAAAGATAATTTTTTAAACTTGAACCAATCACAGGAGCCCGTTCAAAAACGATCCCAGGGACCGCATAGATTACGTTAGCATAAGTTTCAGATCGATTGGTTGTGCGGTTTAACCTGGGCTGTGCAGACAAAAAAGGGAGAAAGTGCCATAAGAGTACCGTGGTGACGCTCGCTCAATTAAAAAACATGATGAAATGTTTGTTCCGATCACCAGGCTGTAACTCATTCGGGGAGGACCTTTCATCGCCTGAGGGCAAATGCCAAAAACAATCGCTAATAAAATGCTGTATATCTACACCTCAGAAATGTGGATTTCCTTTGCTCCTCTATTGTGATATGTGGTGAGGTGGAGGTAGTGCCATAAAATAGCCAAAATGAGCGTGGAAAATAGCGTGGAAAAACATACTTAGTAAGGCAAGAGCTAATGAAATTCGAGATATTATTAAGGAATCGGAAAATCGATCGAAAGCAGTTTGTAATGTTATTAATAATGAAAGAGGAAGTAAGAAAGGGACTGGGAAGAGTAATGAGCAGATGACATTAGAAAAAGAAGGAATTGCATACAGTAAGTTAACAGAAGTTGCAGAAGTATTTAACAATTATTTTATAAATGAAGCTCTAAACATCATGCAAAAGGAACAGAGGACTGAGAATGAAAAACTCGAGGTGTTGCCAAACTACATTGACGACCAAATGCTACTATCTAGTGGAGCGGTCGCTCCACGCCAGCCAAGTCGTACGGCGCGCACACTCTCATTTAAAGAGGCTGGAGCAACCCACTTTTACTGTAAGCATCAAAGTGGCATTTTCGGCCTACTGAATCTCAAAATTGGAAAATCTCACATTGTTGCGAAATATCTTAATTTCGAGCTATGGCCCACCCCACCATATATACCAAATTTGGGAACAATAAGTTATGCCGTTTGCGAGCTAGAGGACCGTGAAATTCGTGAAATTGTACGGCTTTCTTCAGATAATAATGACCCATAAAAAACACTCCGTGTAAAAAAAACAGCCAAGTCTCTTCAACTAAAAAAAAATATTATGAAATCTAAAAATTCTGCACTGAAACGTAGTGATATCAAAAAATGAGCCAAGTCAAATCTTTATTTGAAAATTAAAAAATACTTGGCGCATCGTGTATATAAATAGCTTAGAAGTATAGGCTAGATATAAACACATATACTTACAGTACCTATACCTACATGCCCTAAAAAAACGATGCGCCAAGTATTTTTTAATTTTCAAATAAAGATTTAACTTGGCTAATTTTTTTATATCACTACGTTTCAGTGCAGAATTTTTAGATTTCATAATATTTTTTTTAGTTGAAGAGACTTGGCTGTTTATTTTACACGGAGTGTTTTTTATGGGGATATCAATTATTTTTTTAGTTTATTTACACAACTTGTAAAACTTTTTGGGGCAACAATGGCTAATTCTTTTTAAAAAATACGCCATTTCCGAATAATTTACTAAAAAAAATATTGTTTGGAGCTAAATATATACTTAAAGTATATACCATGAAGTATGTACCATGAAGAATTGCGAAAGCATCGTTCCAATAGGTCCAGCCGTTTTCGAGATATGGCATCACTTCCGATTTTCAAAATGGCGGCTGAAAGCTCTTACACATTGTATTAATTTGTATATAAATACTAATATTTCATTATAAGACTTCTGAATATGTAGTTGGTTTTTATATAAAGGGAAGTGAATGTAGGCAGATTTCGCTTAACTATGACGTCATTTCCGGTTTCAGTAATTAGAAAACTTTAATTTAACTACTGTTATTTCATATAGAGGACCGTCTGAATCGATTGGCGCAAATTTCGTTCCGATCGGTTAAGCCGTTTTTGAGATATGACGTCACTTCCGGTTTCAAAATGGCGGCACAAAAAATTTATAAGGGCAAGGTATCATCAGGCAGACGAGCTTTATATGTGGTGAAAATTTCGGGTCAATTGACCCAGCAGTTCAGGCTGTGGCGGAGACCGTGGAATTTATTGGAAGATGAGAATCTAGTGAAGCGGTCGCTCCACCCAGCCAAGTCGTACTGTACACTCACACTCACTCAACATACCGTAAATGCCTAATAAACTGAGGAGCAGACCAAACACTTTTACTGTAAGCAACAACATGGCATTTTCGGCCTACTGGATCTCAACATTGGAAAATCTCACATTGTTGCGAAATATCTTAATTTCGAGCTATGGCCCACCCCACCCCCTATACCAAATTTGGGAACAACAGGTTATGTCATTTGCGAGCAAGATGGCCGTGAAAACAGTGAAATTACACCCCTTTTAAAAGCTATCTGATGATGATGATGATGATGATTCAGATATCAGGAAACACTGTTGACAGGGCCACAGCCTAAACGGGTTAACCGATCGATCTGAAATTTTTACCACGTGTGCACTTTTGGCGTCTAAGGTGCCTTTTGCTATAAATGCCTAATAAACTGAGGAGCAGACCAAACACTTTTACTGTAAGCAACAACATAGCAACAAACTTAGAACGAAATTAGCGCCATTCGATTTAGATGGTCATCATAATGAAGTATCAATAAAAAAAATATTATTTTCTTATTTTCTAAACCGGAAGTGACGTCATAAATACGCAATATTAAACTTATTTCAACAAATTATACTTAAAATACATACATAATTAACTTTTATTGTAACATAGACAATACATTTTATAAATTCAAGGTAGCAGTGTTCTTGGCCGCCATTCCTGAAACCGGAAGTGACGTCATATATCTAAAACGCCTGTACCGATTGCAACTGAACTAGCTCCTGGGTATTCAATCTGCTATTTATTTGAAAAAATCAATTGTGAAAAATTAATATACAGATTAACGGAACCGGAAATGGCGGCAGGAACCACTTAATGAAACCGGAAGTGACGTCATATATTGAAAACGGCATGACCGATTTGACGGAAATTAGCGCTAATGAATTCAGAAGGTCATTCATGAAGTATCAACTAGATAAAACTAGATTGTTTTCTTATTACCTTTACCGGAAATGACGTCATAAATATGCAAAATTACGTCATAGATATGCTCAATGACACTAAATTCACCTATTTATACTTTTAAATAGATATTAGTAAACGTACATAGTAAATAAATATAAATTCAAGGTTGCAGTGTTCTCGGCCGCCATTTTTAAAACCGAAAGTGTCGTCATATATCGAAAACGGCTGTACTGATTGCAACCAAATTTAGGAAATGTGTAGGTCTAATAATTATGAATTAAAGATGACATTTTTTTCGGCCGCCATTGTTAAAACCGGAAGTGACGTCATATATCGAAAATGGCTGTACCAATTGCAACTAAATTATGTAAATATGTAGGATATATGATTATTGATTATGAATTCAAGACGACATTATTTTCGGCCGCATTGTTAAAACCGGAAGTGACGTCATATATCGAAAACGGCTGTACCAATTGCAACCAAATTTTGGAAATATGTAGGACTTATAAATTTGAATTCAAGACGACATTATTTTCGGCCGCCATTTCAAAACCGGAAGTGACGTTATTTATCGAAAACGGCTGGACCGATTGCAATCAAATTATGTAATTTTGTAGGACTTATATCTATGAATTCAAGACGACATTATTTTCGGCCGCTATTTCAAAACTGGAAGTGGCGTCATATATCGAAAACGGCGGGACCGATTGGTACGAAACCTAAGCTATTCTTCTTGGATAATCATTTTAATCTTTTACCAAACGCAACTTTTCTTAGTAGACCTATCCAAATCGGTTGAGGCGTATTTTTTTAAAGAAATTAGTCCTTGCTCGGACATGTGCTACAAGCTGTATGAATAAACTAACAAAAGAAGTGATATCCCAGAAAAAAACACTCCGAGTAAAAAAGGCAGCCAAGTCTCTTCACTTTAAAAAAATTCAACACCGAAACGTAGTGATATCAAAAAAAGAGCCAAGTCAATGACATTTCCAAATATTTAATCGTATTTTTGAAATAAAAGAATAAACACCGAGAAATACTTTACAAAAGGACTTAGCGCATCGTTTTTTTAAAGACATTTTTCTCTTCATAAGCATAAGCCATGTATATACAACAGTCATTAAGAATTTTTTGAATAATAGGTAAACATCTTTCAATTACATATTATACATACCTACTGTAAAATATTTTCTATTTGAATATGTACGCTATGAAACTTGTTGCCTATGTTTTCTATAAATACACAATAGTTATATTCGTAATATTGTTTCGTGGTCAACATAATTAAGTCTCATGCGTTATACCTTCTCATGAAATACATTTCAATTAATCCACATTTTATAACAATACATTTTACAAAGTACACAGTCATATTGTATTTCTATTAAAAAATTTAACTTTATACTTTAAAAATATATAATAGTGTTCCATAGATAGTTAGTAATTATTTGACAACGTTTCATGATTTCCTTCAGTTAAGATCAAATTATGAAAAGATACCCTTCTAATATCACCATATTAACAGTACTGCAAGAATATGTATGAGCCCACTTCCAATTGTTATTTAATTCTTCCATCCTTATATTACTTATCTATTACAGCATGAAATCTTTCTTCTATCGCCATTGACAAAACTATAAAATAGCCTTTACTAAAAGTAGCTTGATTCAAAGATTCTAGCTCTAATAGAAAGAGGAATATGTACCTACTTGTAAATTTCTTTCCACTTTTAGGATAGAATGATGTATTTAAAAAAACGATGCGCCAAGTCCTTTTGTAAAGTATTTCTCGGTGTTTATTCTTTTATTTCCAAAATACGATTAAATATTTGGAAATGTCATTGACTTGGCTCCTTTTTTGATATCACTTCGTTTCGGTGTTGAATTTTTTTAAAGTGAAGAGACTTGGCTGCCTTTTTTACACGGAGTGTTTTTTTCTGGGTTCATTATAGGTGAAATTATTTGTAAAACTATTTGGTAGGTACTACAAATAATTTTGTTATAGTCTTTATTTAACCGCGTCCTAATTTTAAATTCTGTAATTTCATTGGTCGAAAGGAACGCTTATTGCGTCATTCAGTGATAACTCTAACGCAACCGTGGCCGTGAACGATGAGACCGTATATTTTTAGGTAATCACGTGCTGAGATCTCATCGTTCAGGCTAACACCGTGTTCGCGTTAACGACAGTGAACGCCAGTTTTTACGTAATCACAGTCCTGACACTGTATAGAGTACTAAAGTGCCACGCCCACCAGGCACTTCCGGAGGATTCTGTTTTTTTCCCTTATGGAAAATAACATGGGGACTTACTTTGATTACTGGTCATTTGTAAACGAAACAGAGTTAAGAAAATCCCAATACACCACCATTAACTTAAATCTTTCATTTATAATATTATGTCGACACTTCTCTTCAAATATATACCATAGTTAATCTGTTTAAGTTATTAAACAGCTCCAAAGTGCGACGTTGCAATCTACATCAATAATAAATTGTAACACGGCGCAGCGCGATGTCCTGGGAAGCGAGTTGGCAACTGCGACTTTACAAAAATGAAAAACAAATGAAACAATTTTCAACAATGATGCCAGACCTTGCACGTCAATTTTCGATTGTTGACGAAAAGTAAACAAAACTGAAGTATTTCTGTATTCCTCGAGTTTATACACTGAATCAAGTTCATATTATAGTTATTTTAATTTCAGGATACCATAAAACGAGATGTAATGAGCTGTTGAAATGTAGACTGACAGTTCTTTGAATTTACATCTCGCAACGGTGTACACTTTCGTGTCGTCATACGCTGTGTAGTGTGTTGTTTAACTTGTAACAGTTCAAATTTTGTATATATTTAAAGATATGTGTCGACATAATATTATAAATGAAAGATTGGAGTTAATGGTGTTGTATTGGGATTTTCTTAACTCTGTTTCGTTTACAAATGACCAGTAATCAAAGTAAGTCCCCATGTTATTTTCCATAAAGGAAAAAACCAGAATCCTCCGGAAGTGCCTGGTGGGCGTGGCACTCTAGTACTCTAATGTCAAAATCGAGATATGAAATTAAAAATTTACAATTTAATTTGAATTTTTCTTGCAAAAACAATACCTAGGTACAAAGTAAAGGCATTCGTGCACAGAAAGTATGAGATTGGTTGTTCAGATGGTTTTGAACGGTGCTTCGGTGACTGCTTCGTAGAACGCACGGACGGGTCCCCGACGGATTCATCGTTCTCCGAACTATTGCGGACACTAAAAGTAGTTAAAGCTGCTCCAAATCCAAAGAAATCGAAACATTCTGAGGCTCTTGTGGTGAGAAAGGAATGTTTGTACATCTCAGTGAGCCAGAACCTCCAAAGTCTTTCGAGAAGTCACCGATTCTTCCTAAATCGGTTTCCAACGCAGCGAGGAAATGTCGCAAAACTTCTAGCAAACCTGTGAATCAGAGTTGACCTGATCATTGTGACTTTTGCCGGGGATATTATTATGAAGACGATGGCCTGGATCGAGATTGGGCTACAATTAACAGTGTTGAACATGGTTTTACGAAGAATGCTCGAGTAGATTTTGTAAGCGATGTCGCTTATTAGAAAAATAATGTGAAAAATCATCTTTCATTCAGTGTACCTTTATTAAACTTTATAAATCAGTTTAATTATGCAAGTCATTATATTTCAACAAGTTTGATCATTGAAAAAATCTTATATGCACATTATGAGCATGGCGATATTATATCCAAAATGGATGCAATATCACCATATGTCAATATTGTATTTATATATTTTTATTATAATAACCACAATTAATATGCATGAAAACATTCAATTATTAGTATAACAGTATAATAGGCTTTCTAAATTAAAAATTCCACATTTTTTACCACAATATTATTAAAGATATAAAGAAAAAAACAAAATGGTGGCGATATTGTATCCCTTTACCCTACAATCTGGGCCATAAGCCACGAGAAGATATAAATGTTCTGCTGAATTGCACCCAACTTGAGCAAGTGTGTAATTTCCCATTCCTAGGTACAATTATTGATCAACACTTAGACTGGAATTCTCATGTCGATAGAATAGCAAAAAAAATATCTTCAGGTCTATTTGTGCTACGAAACCTCTCACTACACCACAATAAAGAATTAGTTATGTTAGCGTACTTTGCAATAATAGAATCCCACATAAGATACGGCATTTGTGTATGGGGAAATAGTTCTAAGAAAAATATCGATCGGATATTAATTCTACAAAAAAGGGCAGTTAGGATTATTTTAGAACTTAAAAATATGGACTCATGTAAAATTATGTTTAAGGAATTAGGAATTATGACCGTACCAGGAATCTATATACACACAACTATAATGATGGCCATGAAAAATGGGGCACTAAATAAAACGAACGAATGTGTACATACACATAACACAAGGAGAAAAAATGATATTCATGTGGAATCGAGAAGGCTTCAAATTTCAAGCAGAGCGCCTAGTGCAGCAGCAATAAATCTTTTCAATAAACTTCCCAACAAAATTAAAGAGATGAAGAATACAAGTATATTTTATAATAACCTTAAAGATTACCTTATTGATAAATCGTTTTATAGTGTACAGGAATATATGGATGAATAAAGGTAAGAATAAGATTAGAGTTACTATTGACAAATGTAATTCTGTTTCATGTTATATTTCTCTTATATTATATTTCTCAAGACTGGATTTGAAGGATGAGTGTATTTTAATTATTTACACTTACCACAAACTATTGTTAAAACAATGTAAATTGTAACTGACAATTAAATAAATAAATGAAATGAAAAATGACTAGTTTGAGAATGAAGGTGTAATAGGTTGACCTATCTAGGGTAGAAAAACTTAAAACATTGTAAAATAATGTTAGTTTGGAATAGGTTTGCGGAATGGACAAGCTTGTAGCATGGCATTCCTTAGTGTCAAGGTTATCAAGACTTGGAGCATGATGAATTCACTGAGAAACTAATACGATATCCAAAACAATATGAGCCCATTCCTAACGGGAACTGTTATAATGACATTAGAAACGGCTATACAATAGCAGGAATAGCTATGACAGAAATTACAATAACAACAACAGGAGAAACAGTTACGACAGGAACGGCTATGACATATAAGTAAGTGGGTATGGTCACGGGAATGGCTATGCAAACAGGAATAATAATAATCGTCCACCAGAGTCCGATACGAGGGGAACAAGGAACGAGAATTCGGGAAACGAACAGAGGTCGGCACAGAAAGGAAAGTAGAGAAGGGACACGATTTTGCGTCGACCGAGAAAACAAGTTTCAAAGAGAGAATAGAAGAGATAAGGAGAATACAGAAGAAAGAGCGTGAAGATCTTAAGGAATATATATGCGGATTTTCAAGACGATGGAAGGAAGAGACGGATGAACGAGAATCCGCCAGAGAAGCAGAGGTTTCTGCAGAAAAACAACTTGAAATAGATTTTTTGCTTTTCAAGAAAGGAATTGAAGACGCTGCTGCTTGCAAGATGTTGCCATCACAAGAGAGTACAGAGGGGGGCTGTGTGCTGGAAGAAATCGGCGAAAAGAAAATTAAAAGTTTGGATGACCCAGACAAAGAAGGAGTTGAAGAAAGTAGTGGTGAATCTACCAAGATGAAGAAAGATGAAGATGTATCGCGAAGGAAGAATTTTGAAGACACTTGCGAGATAGTATTACCACAAGTGGGCGAGAAGGAAGAATTACAGATTCCGAGGGTGAATCAAGATAATTTCGACAACGTACGAAAATTTGAAGAAATAGGCGATTTTTGAAGTCTCCAGACGACTTTGAAATTTATAGATTTTCACGACGAGATAAATGACGCGGTTATTATGAAAGAAAGCAATAATGTTTCGAAGAAAGAGTTGAAGAATGAAAATTTGAGAGAAGACGACGAAAATGTTTGTTTGCAAGATAGACTGCAAATAAACGTACTACGAGAAGGTAGCTGAAGAAAACGAAAATTATACATCGACCACTGCTCAAGAAAACAAGGAAAATTCTGTTCGGAAACAACTAGTTGAAGAAATTTCAAGAGTGAGAGCCCAAGGTGGTGGAGAAGACGGAATGATTTCATTTTCATATGATTGTGGACGGAAGAAAGAAAAACAATACGTCGATCAGCTGATTCTTACTGATGACAACACGAAGCAATGTTGATTGTTTTGGTCGAGGTATGATGACCCAGCAGAAGTAGGTCACTGGGCCAATAACGGGATCGTGATAAGAGAAGAGAAGAGGGTTGAGTTCAACGTTGGGTTGAGTTGAACATCGTTTCCGGGAGGTAGGATGCGGTTTGTTTTTGTTTTGTAGAGGGAGGGGTGAGTTCATTCATTCAGGTTTAGATTAGGCAGCTGTAATTGGAAATAAACTAGCATCTGATGAAAGAAACTTTTTGTTTGTCAAAAGGAAGAGATTATTCCTGAGCTAGATAGTCCAGTCTCTATGTGAATCCTAGTTTTATCACAATTTTCTTATTACAATTTCAATGTATTTTAAGTTTGACTTCGGTCAAAGGTGAGCAACAAGGATTCAGGGGGCTCTGTAATTGGTTGGCCTATCTAGGTAGATAAGTAACTTTAAAATACGAGAATAATGTATGTTTGAAAATAGGTTTGCGGAATGGACAAGCTTGTAGCATGGCATCCTTAGAGTCAAGTTTATCTGAACACAAAGCTAACTATATAAACTTAAAATCTGTAAATTCAAGCAATCAAAGTATAGAGAAAAATATAACGAACAATCAAATAAGTCTAGCAATGTAATATCATCTCAAGAGAGTGAGTGAATCTACATAAAAAGTATGTGACCTTACGTGAATTGTGATGGCACGATGTAATAAGAAAGTAAGCCAATCCCACAAGGTTTCATAGGTTTATGTGGAAAACTTCCATGGCGAGTCAGAATCAACGTGAGTTTTAATAATATCTTTGTCAGAATGTAAGGAAGGGATGTGTGTTGTGAAAAATATCCGACCGAACCGGGGCTCGAACCCGGTACCTCTCACTTGCCGGGCGAGAGCTCCACCAACTGAGCTACTCACAAAATATGAGTTTGATCAGATTTTTAGAAGACCATTTTAATTTTTTAGCATACCAGGAGATATTTATTTAAATTGTAACCAATGAACGGATTTCAAAAAAATTAGGGTCTGCAAACAGAAAAGGTGGTCTTTTACATGTGTACAAAATTTCAGATCAATCATTGAAACAGTGCAACATGTGTATCGGATAGTAACAGAAAAAAATACAAATTAAACAAAAAAACGAGGTCGCCAAAAAAGGAGCCTAAAGGAGTCGCTCGCTAACAACAATAAGACTTCGTATTGCTTGCGAATTACATGCGTTTTCAAGTTTCTGCTCCACAGACCTTGGAAAGACCGGAACAAAATGCGGCAAAGAAGCACAGATAAAATATTTGACATTTCCTTCAAGTAATTTGAAAAAATTTCCAAACGCATAAGATATCCGTAAAATGTCAATAACTTTTGAAGTTAATTTTAGATTTTAACTGAAAGGGAACACACCTAAAATGTCGGTCTCGATGACCATGCGAACTTTGAACCGGTCAAACGGTTCGAATTTTAATTTTCAACCAATGAAAGGATCTCGTTTAAAACCTTTACCTTGGGACCACACTTGTGACATTTGTGGGTGAACAAATGTCAGATCGATTCGTTGATCAGTTTGATCTTGCGCCAATGCATACAAAAACACAAACAAACAAAACAAAAGAAACAGAGCTAGTACGTCATAGCCAGTCCGTGCTAATGAATAGACCAATTCAGAAAATATCTAGGTGGCTCTGGTTTTTAGATAAATTCACGTGCAGTTTGGTTTTCCATATATCTATTGGTGTTTTACAACAATGGATAAAAACACCAACAGATATATGGAAAGCCAAACTGCATGTGAATTTATCTAGAAACCAGAGCAACCAAGATAATTTTTAAATCGGTCTATTGGAATCACAAGAATCACTTTTAAGAATAAAGAATACGCATGAATTTATTAAAATAATATTGAAAATAACAACATTTTGGTTGGTAAAGCTCACTATTTCCACAATCAAAATTGTACATTTTCATTCATAATCTGAAATGTAAATTGAGTTGCATTTATATGTCACTTTTATCAACCTACAATGACGTTATCATAGTTATAATAAATATGACTTCACTCGTGAGGAATTCCAACTGTTTTCCGCCAGAATGTCAACTGAATTTAAATGTCATATTTATGAATGAAAATCTACACCTTTAAATGTGAAAATGTGTGTTTAACCAAAAAATATGATGTTATTAAGACAAAAACAATATTTTATGCACATTGAACAACTGCTGCATATTGCTTATTGGTATTGGAATCTGTAATACCCCTTCTACACGCTCACTTTAATAGAGTATGTTAAACATACATTTAAATGACGTCTCACTTTAGCACGTCTACACACTCACTTTATCTATTGACGCACTATCTGGTGACGATTCTGTAATTATTACCTTAATTTGTCGATTCAGTGCAGTGTTATTCTAATGACAGTGAGGAGATTTCACATGAATGGTCCAGTGAAGTTATTTCCAAAATATGTTTCAGCTGTCAGTTCACGTTGAAAACAAAATCACTCTTGGATGACATAGCCTCACTTTTAACACTCATAAGTACTTATTTATTATTTTAAAATTGTTTTGAGCCTTTGTGTTAGGTTAAAAAGTAGGTATTATTAAATAGCATGCAATACACTTACAAATTCAATTAAACATTTCAACTTGAATAAATATACAATTTTACTATTAAATCTAGAACTGAAGAAGAACAAAAGAAAGTAGAATAGTTATCTTCAAATTGGCGGTGGTGGATTTTTCGAATCGTTTTTAAAAATAATCTCGCGAGATCTCGCGTCTTGCGTTAAACATAGGTTAAATGGAGGTCCGTCGCGAACTTGAAGTGCGGTGTCATTTAAGGGAAGCTTGATCATCTACACGGTGTACTTAAAGTGAGTGGCTACTAAAGTCCTCTGTTAAAGTGAGCGTGTAGAAGGGGTATGATTGATAACGTGAAGGGGTGTGAGCTTACCACTGATGGCGAGGGCGAGGGGCTGGGGGAAGATGGCGGGGACGGCGCCATATTCTTTGGTGGCGTCGCTTCCTCCCTGTTCAGTGCTGGAGGCGCCGGACGCTTCGTTGGCCTCCGTGGCAAAGCCTGCAAGAAGCAACACTTTTAGCACGACTTCTAGTGGTCTACATTCTTATTTCATTGTTTGATTGAAATTTAAAAAAATCTGTTAAAGAACATCATGTACCTACATTTGAACTAATAACAAACGGTATTCGAAAGAAAAGGGTTAATAAAGGTTTGATGGCATCATCCCATGAAGTCTGTGCTAACTCATCAACTTGATCTCTGATTTAATTGATAATAACAAGGAATTATTGTCAAGGAACCTGACAAGCCAATCCGTTTCGTTCATTTTCCGTTTTTACTTTGTCCAAGTGTCCAAGTAACAAATAAAATGATGTTTTGTGGCACTATTACATGAAACATGGTCTTCGATCCACACCACTTCATTCAGTTGTTCAGCGGATTGTTTTATTAACGAAAAGCAACCACATAATTTCTCCGAGCCAACATTGCTGAACTTAAGATCGTTTTAATACTATAGGAAAATGCTCAGAGCAACGCGTTGATGAGCGAGCACAGAAACGTGCAACATTCCCAGTCAAACACGATACACGATACGACACAATACGATTTCCTTTGCAACTTTACTAAACTTTTAAAATTACAATAATTACTTGACTGGTTATGCTTAAAATTTTCAAAAGTTTAGATAATGTTGGTCTTGATCACCATGCAAAATTTGAACTGAATCGGAAATTTTTATTTTCGACCAATCAGAAGATATTGGTCGTCTGAAACTTTGTAGGATTTGAGATATTGTTGGTAGCATGACTTGACAAAATTTCATATTGATCGGACTTACTAATCGGAAGATTTTTTTTAAATTTTGAACCAATTAGCGGATTTAAGAAAAAGGGTCTGCAACGTCCAGAGATGGTCTAAACAAGTGTGCAAAGTTTCAGCTCGATCAAAGCTTACAGTCGAATTTACCGAATTTACAAATGTCAAATTTACATGACCTGAATGCTAGGCAATATTTCAATGCGAGATTTCACAATAAAAATGGAAGATTGAGATCATTTTTCCTCGAGTTTTTAATTTTAGATTCAAAAAAATAATGAGACTGCCCTACAGAACAACCGACCCTTTTCCAAGTGACAGAATCATGAAGTAGATGAACGTGATCTTACCGAGGCAGGCGGTGGCGACTGTCCTGGGGGCATGTCCGCCGGGACTGGCGGCATGATGGGATCTGGGGCAAGCCTGGCCGGCGGGGTGGACGGAGCTGACGAGGACGATGGCGCGTTCTTGGCCCGGCGCTTGACCTTGCGCTTGCTGTAGAAGACCGCGCATGTCGTCGGGTTGTGAATCTGTGAAACAACAACACATCTCGAGCGTCTCCAACTTGCTGTCAAGTCACTCTCCAGCTCTCTGATTGGCGGACAGTTTTCACGTCACCTAATTCGTGCATTCGAAAGAGCGCAGAGTTATTGACAGTATTTCCGCTCTTTAAAACACATAAACATTTTCATTCCATCAACATTTTCAAGGCCCGTTGAAAAAATTCATGATACGAAAATTGTTCCATGTGTTCGTAATTTTACATGGAATTAAGGAGGGACACCACCGAAAATCCCAACTTGTATGTTTGTAACCCAAACGACTTGATTTTTTATATTATTGTCAAACTTTACCTATAAAAAAATATAAAAAAAAATTGCAACATTTTTTAATTTTTTTTTATTATTTTCCAAAAAATTTACGGTATCTATGGAGACACTTTTTTTCTTGAAAACGGTTTGATTTAGAATGTTATAAAAAATGTCATTCTGTTTAATAAAGTGCATTTGACAAATTTATGTATCGGCGTTATTTTATGATTATAATTGTGGGATTGAAAAATTAATTAATTGAACAAATTTCTTTTTCAGCTAATTTTACATAATTTCCCATTTTTATAATTTTGTTGTGCATGATACTCTCAAGATATACTATTGGTAATACATAAATTTGTTCATTATTATGTTTATAACATACACAAAAAATATTGTGCAAATCCACAAAGTACATTAGATTTCATTTTATTCTCCATTGCAAATAACCTTGAAAAAAATATTGCTAGGAAACGGCATTCAAACATTGCCAGTATTCAACCGCGAAATGCGAATGCAAAATGTTAAATATATTTTTTCCCGTTCACTTATTCACATAATTATTTTCACTAGCCTAAAATTAACATTATAAATAATTTAATGACATTAAAAAAATATATACCGAAACATTAAAATAATAGCACGATTTTCGGTGGTGTCCCTCCTTTAGAAATTAAAACGTAAAAATAAAGCAGTAAACCCCTCATAGCTCAGTAAATCATCCAGGAACATCTATATCCCCATAAAAAACACTTAGTGTAAAAATAACAGCCAAGTCTCTTCAACTAAAAAAAAATATGAAATCTAAAAATTCTGCACTGAAAAGTAGTGATATCAAAAAATGGGCCAAGTCAAAACTTTATTTGAAAATCAAAAAATACTTGGCGCATCGTGTACTATACATAGTTTAGAAGTATAGATCAGATAGAAAATATACATCAAATATACATAATACATTATTTTATTTTTTAATGGCGTAACAGGACTGGTAGTCCTATTGCCGCCTCAACAACTCTATTCCATTGACGATGCGCCATTATATAGAAGGTGAAGTTGGTTGAGGATTCGTAACTTAGGGATGTTAAGCGAGTGAGTAGTTAGCTCCCTGCGCTCTGCTGTTGTTTAACGTCCCATCCCAAGGACGGTGTAACGCCCGTAGAGAGACTGATATCAGGTGGAGGGGTGTCGTTATACACTAACCCCCAACCACCCCAGTCTCTCTGGCCCAACGGCAGCAACTGGCAGGACTGAGTTGAATGGTCACCCATCCAACAGCTGACCGCGCTCAATGTTGCTTAACCTAAACCTCGGTGATCTGACGAGAACCGAGGTATCCATTACACCAGCCGTTGGGTTATAGACATATAGTAGACATATAGTATACCTATAATGCCCTAAAAAAACGATGCGCCAAGTATTTTTTGATTTTCAAATAAAGTTTTGACTTGGCCCATTTTTTGATATCACTACTTTTCAGTGCAGAATTTTTAGATTTCATATTTTTTTTTAGTTGAAGAGACTTGGCTGTTATTTTAACACGAAGTGTTTTTTTATGGAGATATCACTCCTTTTTTTAGTTTATTCTTACAACTTGTGACAATCAAATGAACAATTACTAAATCCTTTAACAAAAATCACCCTTTACAATTTGGTTATTTTCATCAGGAATAGCAAAGGTTTCTTTCCAATCGGTCAACCAAGTTCCGAGATATGGCAACATATCCGTTGTCAATTGGCTGCTGAACTTTCTGCGCTGCTACATAGAATTTATAACTATAAATGATGTGTATCATTTTTAGCTTTCTGAATATGTATTTATTGTATAGGAGGGGATTATAATAATTTATAAATTTGAATTACGTCATTTCCGGTCTCATAAATAGGAACATTCTAGTTTGACTGTTCCTATTCCATAGATCGTTTCGCGCTAGTTTTATACCGATCTGTTAACCAGTTTTCGAGATATGGCGTTTCTTCCGGTTTCAAAATGGCTGCTGAAATCACTAACTCCTTGAATTATAATTTAAACATGATTACATTTTATTATAAGCTGTCTGAAATAGTATATTTATTGCATCAAAATCTAAATTTGTGAGATTTTTTAAAAGTGTGACGTCATTTCCGGTTTTGGTATGGGAAACTGCAAATATTATTGATGATAATACATAAAGTTGACCGTCTTAAATGTTTAGCGCTGGTTTCGCTCAAATCTATTTAACTGTTATTGAGATATGATGTCACTTCCGGTTTCAAAATGGCGGCTTCTGGTTGGTTTATAACAAGTCAAATGAGATATCAAAAGTACATACGTTACATAAATATCAAAATAATCGGATCAAATTTGTTGCCGAAATGCCAATCGATGTATTTCAAATTTCATAACGTCATTTCCGGTTTCTTTAACATAATGTTTAGCCTTTTTCTACTGATAATCCATAAAGATGACCGTCTGAATCGATTGGCGCAAATTTCGTTCCGATCGGTCCAACCGTTGACGAGATATGACGTCACTTCCGGTTTCAAAATGGCGGCATAAAAAAATCATAGGTGAGGAGGGCAAATCAGACGCCAAAAGTGCACACGTGGTAAAAATGTGAGATCAATCGGTTCAGCCGTTTAGGCTGTGGCCTGTTTACCGGATTTGAATTCCAGGAGACTACTACTACTACTAAGTACTACTAAGATTATTATTATTATTATTATTATTATTATGAAAACCGCCCTAAAACACTGTTTTCACGGCCTTCTAGCTCGCAAAGGACGTTACCTATTGTTCCCAATTTTGGTATATGTTGTAGGGTGGGCCATAGCTCGAAATTAAGATATTTCGCAACAATGTGAGATTCCCCAATTTTAAGATCCAGTAGGCCGAAAATTCCACTTTGATGCCTACAGTAAAAGTGGGTTTGCTCCAGCCTTTTTAAATGAGTGTGCGCGCGCCGTACGACTTGGCTGGCGTGGAGCGACCGCTCCACTAGATACACGAAACGATTAGACATTGTGCAGGTGAATCGTTATACTATGCTGAAACTATATGTGCATTGCATTTTGATGCTTGTTTCATTAACCTGTCACGATCGAAATGTATGGTACCAGTTCCATGTGTAATCTTCGTGGATTCCGAATATACGAGAGGAAGAGTGCAGATACTGACGAAGCTACCTATAAGAAGTTAGCCACCAATTCTAGCCACCGATCCTCAGAATCACGGCAAAACGCCACTTCAATGACAGTGCATACAAATCATTATTTTTAAATGACGATAGATGGCGTGGAGTTCTCTCTACATTGACAGTGTAGTACACAAACGCTCAGTTCCGATGAAGGAATAACATAGAAAATAGCCTTTAGAGTAAATCACCTATTGTTTATTAAATATAAATTCAATTAAATTATCAATATGTTATTTTTCATACTCGATAGTATTTAAGTTTAAACGCTTTATTGCAACCAAAAATAATGCTTTAATATCCCCGCTATCAAATTAGAGTGGAATAGATTTTTGATACACTCTAGAAATGGCGATTTGATTATGCAAATTCAATTAAAATATCTATCTATTATTTTTCATTCACTAGCAGTTAAATGAAAACACTTGATTTCAACTAAAAATAATTATTTAATATTCCCGCAATCAAATTAGAGTGGAATTGATTTTTGACACACTCTAGAAAGGGCGTTTAAATTATGCAAATTCAATTAAAATATCTACTTTTATTTTTGATTTACTAGCAGTAAAATGAAATCACTTTATTTCAACTAAAAATAATGATTTAATATCCCCGCAATCACTTAAGAGTGGAATGAATTTTTGACACACTCTATAAATGGCGATTTGATTATGCAAATTCAATTAAAATATCTATCTTTTATTTTTCATTCACTAGCAGTTAAATGAAAACACTTGATTTCAACTTAAAAAAAATGCTTTAATATCCCCGCAATCAAATTACAGTTTGTTCAAATCTTCTGTACAATGATTATGGTGGTGAAGATGGCAACGAAAATGATGTACTACGCTAGCACCAACACTACAAAATGAAAATCAGCTAGAACTAGTCGGCACATTCAAGTTAGCGGATTTTATTTGGAGAGTTTAGGTTGGCAAAGTGTGAATTCAGATGGAAGGTCTGGATGGTGCTGCTTAGTTACACCCTAACGGCGTTGTAAGCGTAAATTGAACAGCCTATAGAGTGGAATGAATTTTTGACTCACTCTAGAAATGTCGATTAAATTATGCAAATTCAATTAAAATATTTATCTATTATTTTTTATTCACTAGCAGTTAAATGAAAACACTTGATTTCAACTAAAAATATGCTCTAATATTCCCGCAATCAAATTAGAGTGGAATTGATTTTTGACACACTCTAGAAATGGCGATTAAATTATGCAAATTCAATTAAAATATCTACTTTTATTTTTCTAACACTAGCAGTTAAATGAAAACACTTTATTTCAACTAAAAATAATGATTTAATATCCCCGCAATCACTTAAGAGTGGAATGGAGTTTTGTCTCTCTTTAGATATGGCAAATTGATATATAAAATTCGATTAAAATATCCATCTTTGATTTTTCACACACTGTCTATTAAGTTAAAACGCTTCTTTCATCTAATAATAATGCTTTAATATCCCCGCTATCACATTAGAGCGGAATGGAGTTTTGTCTGTCTCTAGAAATTGCGATTTGATATGCAAATTCAATTAGATTTTTTAAGTGAAAACGCTTGATTACAACCAAACAAATGGTTTTATAGCCCCTCAATCTGATTAGACCGTGATCGATTTTTGTGTCTCTAGTACTTGATAATTATGTTCAAATTCGATTAAAATATCGATCTTATATTATTCATAGGTGCAGCTAAGAGAACAAATTGAGAGCCAAGGCTTTATTCCCTCAATCTGATCAGTGCAAAATGATTTTGTTCATCGCGTTCAGATCTATGGACCTCAGTATGTGTGTCGAGCACCTGTGTGTCGAGTTTGTCAAATAATAGTTAAATATTTTAATTGAATTTGCATAATCAAATCGCCATTTCTAGAGTGTGTCAAAAATCCATTCCACTCTAATTTGATTGCGGAATATTTAATAATTATTTTTAGTTGAAATAAAGTGTTTTCATTTAACTGCTAGTGAATGAAAAATAAAAGTAGATATTTTAATTGAATTTTCATAATATAATCGACATTCTCGAGTGTGTCAAAAATCCATTCCACTCTTAAGTGATTGCGGGGATATTAAATCATTATTTTTAGTTGAAATCAAGCGTTTAAACTTAAATACTATAGTCCATCGCCCAGGTGGCCGGAGCTCCCCCCCCCCCCCCCCTGCGGACGCATGGAGACAATATTTTTTCGAAAGATAGTTAAATCGGTAGTAGAATTTCACTTGTCTGCACTTTGGCGCCTGGTGGGTGCGGTCAGGGGGGGCCCAAAAAGTCAAAATTAGGCACTATTCCAACCTGCATATCTTTTGATGCAAGCTTACGATTTAAAATCGGATTTCAAATCCAAAAACAACAATAAAAAATCTCAAAAAATGTAGAGTGCATTTTTTTGTGTGACCTTGAACAGCAAAAGTAGACAAATTTTGGGAAATTTTGGAACGGAATAACTCACGAACGAATAAATATTTTTCAACACTCTTTGCAGGAATTTACTTCTATGATAAATGTCTACAAATTTTATTCCTCATTATCTTCTGTGTGACCTTGAACTAAGAAGTTGATGTTCCCACAAAACGGGTCAAGTGGGCAAAAACTCCCCCCACCAGGCGGAGTTTCGAAAACTATTATTTTTTTATTAAGCATTATAATTTCAGTACAAATAAACTTGTTTTAACTTTTGCGGTTGGTTGGGGTAGCTTTGGGGCGGTTTTAGGTGTAAATTTGGATTTATTTTTAAAAATTCAAAATTCGTCAATCGATGAAGTAGAGCATTAAAACCCACAAATATCACTTAATATGATCTGTTTTAATTGTTTTCAGATGTTTTTCATGTATAAACATTACTTTTAAAAAACATGTGAAAAAGTCAAAATTTTGACCTCGGGGGGTAACGCTTTAGAAAAATATACAGAAGGGTGTATATTTATATCTTATTTACGAATATCAAATCAGATATATAAAATATGTTATCGTATTGTCACAATTATGTATACAACGTCTCAAAATTTCCCAAATTATACCTCTCTAAACACCCCACCCCCCAGGCGCCAGAGAGCAGACAAGTAAATTTTCACTTAAAATATGACCCTCTATCAAAAAAATGTGGTCATTGAAAATCCCCATGGGGTGGGGGTGATTCCGCCCAACATAGTAAAGAAACCCCAAAAAGTGGAAGAAATCAAAATTTTGGTTCCGGGGGAATATGCAAAATATTTTTTTAAATCTTAATGACTACCCTTCACGAATGTGATAAAAAAAACTCCAATATTTCCTTCTGATCACATATGTAAAAAATATTTTTGAAAATCGCCAAAACAAATTGACTTTTTGGCCTTTTGGGAGCTACCCAAGTACTGATTATGGCCTTTAACCATATTATATTATCTTCCAAGGTAACCTACTATTGGTTTATTTTTATTTTTTTAATTTTCAAAACATTTTAATTTTTTTTGAAAAAAGTCAAAATTTTGACTTGTCGGTAGAAGGGGATTTTAAAAATTACTATATAGTGTAGTTTTATATCTCATTTCAAAATATGTGTTCAGAAAGACTCTATCTCTTACCGTCTTGTCACAATTAATTAATAAAATACTAAAAAAAGTCCAAAAATGCCACTTTAACCCCCCCTGTACACCACACCCACCAGGGGTCAAAGTGCAGACAAGTGAATTTTCACTTCAAATATGTTCTTCTATGAAAATAATATGGTCACAGCAAGTCCGCAGGGGGGGGGGGGAGCTCCCACCCTTATCAGGCGATGGACTACTAGAGAGTATGAAAAATAACAGATTGATAATTTAATTGAATTTATATTTAATTAATAATAGGTGATTTACTCTAAAGGCTATTTTCTATGTAATTCCTTCATCGGAACTGAGCGTTTGTGTACTACACTGTCAATGTAGAGAGAACTCCACGCCATCTATCGTCATTTAAAAACAATGATTTGTATGCACTGTCATTGAAGTGGCGTTTTGCCGTGATTCTGAGGATCGGTGGCTAGAATTGGTGGCTAACTTCTTATAGGTGACGAACCTAACTTGTAATCTTGCTGCGAGGCGCGTTCTGATTCTACTTCTAATAGCATTAGCTGGTGATGTTGAAATGAATCCTATTCCTGGCCCAGCACACTCAAGTTTATCTTCATTCACAAGTAATGGGTTCCTAATACAAGTTCAAGATTGCAACCACGAGATGGTCAATAACAATGTTTCAAGTAATAAAACACTGCTTGTCATGTGTGGCGATGTGGAAACCAACCCAGGGCCTGAGTGTTTCCTGTGCAAAGGTCCAGGCAGGCGAAGTTAGATCTTCCTAAAATGTCATGAATGTGAAGGTTTTGCGCACAGAACGTGTGCGAATCTCTCTAACACGCAGCACAGACAAATCAAGAAATCAGGGAAATGGAGTTGTTGGCGCTGCTCCTGCTCGTTACCAAACTTTTCGGAATCATATTTTGATTCTAGCATCAATTCAACTACGTCACAAAATGATCAACGATTTATTGACAGAACGCGAGGAAACATATCGTGTCTCTCGTTTAATGCGAGAAGTTTGAAGAGCATCAAGAAGTACCCGTTGACTCAGGCTTGGTTAGAGACAATAAATCCTGCAATTATTTTCGTATGTGAAACGTGGCTGAATTCCTCAGTAAATGATGCTGAAATAATTTCCAAAAATTACACAGTGTTCAGAAAGGACAGGGAGAATGGTGGAAATAATAAGTCGCGTCGTGGAGAAGGAGTGCTGTTGGCAGTGAAACCAGAACTTAACCCAACACGCGTTGCTTCACTTGAGACCAGTGCTGAAATAGTATGGGTGGAGATTTCGTGTGGAGATCGCTCGTTTCTGTTGGGGTCAGCTTGTTGGGGCCTAATTGTTCTGATCAACTGAATGACGACTTGATAGCTTCAATTGAGAAAGTCATAGATATACAACAAGATTATGATAGCATTTTCCTGTGTGGAGATTTTAACCTTGATATTGACTGGGCTCCTGCAGATTATGTCATGCCAGCAAATACGTTAGCAGACAGATTTTTATCTGCGTTTCTTGGTGTGGTTCCTCATCAAATGGTTACTGAGGCAACACGCATAACAGCATCAACAAGATCAATACTGGACTTAGTGTTGACGAACAATCCGAACAAAATATCAAATATTGAGGTCATTCCTGGCATTAGTGACCATTTAGCAGTTCGATATCAGTTACAATGGCAGCGTCCTAGACGCAAGATAGTAAAACGAGTTGTACGAAATTATCGAAGAGCTGACTGGGTACGCTTACGAGCCCTGCTCAGTGCAAACATGCCTTGCTCGAGTGACTTGGATGTTGTTGATGTAGAAGAGGTCTGGAAATCATGGAAAGAAGCTTTCTGGAACTGCGTGGATGCGACTATACCAAGTGTTGCCATGTCCGCGAGAAGAAGGGCGCCATGGATAAGTGGAGACATCATCAAGATGATACACAAGAGGGATACCCTGTACAGAAAGTGGAAAGCTTCCAAGACTGATAACCGATGGGAGAAATATAGGACTGCAAGGAATGTGGCGAAAATGGCTTCCAGGAAAGCGCATGATGACTATATCTGGAAATTGGGTGGTGGTAATGGAAAGAAACTCTGGAGGTATGTGCACGGGAAATGCGGTAGTTCAGCTCCACAACACTTTCATGTAGGTGATGGAGAAAAGAAAACTGATCCTTCCAAGGTGGCTGAGTCGTTCGTCCAACATTTTATTGGGAATTTTACTGCAGATATAAATGTACCCGACCCATGCTCATCTACCTCAAGCGGGAATACAGCTATTCTACAAACAATATCTTTCCTCCCATGTGAAGTTATGCGAGCATTAAAGAAAACGCGACCAGACAGTGCAACGGGACCGGATGGAATTCCATCCAGAATTCTGCATGAATGTGCCCTGGAATTAGCTCCTTCTCTGTGCTTTCTCTTTGAAACATCAATGACCGAAGGACTGCCAATGGATTGTAAACACTCGTATGTTGTCCCTGTATACAAAGCTGGAAAAAGGAGTGAGATTTCTAATTATCGGCCCATTTCCCTTACATCAGTGGTTGGTAAAGTCATGGAAAAAGTAGTTAAAGTCCAGCTCCTTCAACATCTACAAGACTGCAATGCAATTGTTCCTGAGCAACATGGATTTCTTCCTGGGCGTTCTTGCATTACTTTACTCACTGGTGCAATTGATGAGTGGCAACATTCCTTGGACAGAGTTGTGGGGATGCGTATAGACGTCATAGCTTTGGATTGGGCGAAAGCTTTTGATCGCATACAACATGAGAGGCTCTTGGTTAAACTAGAATTGTACGGTGTATCTGGTAGTTTGCTGAGGTGGATGCGCTGTTGTCTGACTGGGCGAAAGATGCGGGTAATTTTTAATGGTACATTTTCAACGTTTCAAAGTGTACTATCTGGAGTACCACAGGGTTCTGTACTTGGCCCATTATTATTCACCGTATTTATGTTGGATTTACCTCAATGTGTATCATCAAGGATGTGCCAATATGCTGATGACTGCACCATATAGACAAATAGATACAGATACAGATGTACACAGGCTGCAGACAGATCTAGAAAGTGTGCACATGTGGTGCAATAAGAATTTACTTCCTCTTAATTTTCAGAAATGTCAGTTCATGTCCATATCTATAGGTCAAAAACAATTAATGATACCATCTATTATATTAACAATGTTGCTATTAAAAGGGACTGTAAAATGAGAATTCTAGGAGTTTGGGTGACAGATAATTTAAAATGGAACGTCCATACAGAGGTAGCTAGGGGCAAGGCTGCAAAAATTTTAGGATTTTTAACGAGAACGTTACACGGAGCTAGACCACGGGTAAAGCGAACTGTTTATTTGGCAATGGTTAGGCCGATAATGTCTTACGGATGTCCGGCATGGCACCCAACAACTAAGGCCAATATAGCAAAATTAGAATCCATTCAGAATAGGGCAACTAGATCCATTACAAATAGGAAGGATTGGTCGAAAGGAGAAAGGCTAAAAGAGTGAAATTTGTGACTTTTGATAATCATTTAACAGAGCTTGGTTTAAATTTTTTAAAGAAAATGCTATTACATAAAATAGATATGGATCCGTTTGGAAGAATTTCAATTAATCAGTCATCAACAGTTGGGCAGGCTCAGTTAGGATTAGTGAATCCACCTTTTGCTAGGACGGGACAATATCAGAATGGCTTTTATGCAAGGGTTGCAACACAGTACAATTGTCAATTCCCTCCCTACCAATGTACGACAGGAGTTAGACTTTATTATATTTAAGAAACAGATCAGAAAGATATTAACTGAGGATGCGTGTGCTTTGCACTGAGAATTGTTACAGTTATATAATTAATTTAATATTGCTGTTATCTTTTTCATGTTTTAATTTTTCGCATAATAACTTTGTCCTCTTTTTTATTAGTTTGTACTTACCTATGTAATTTTTTTATTATTGAAAATTGTTGAATTATTTATTATGTTTATATCTGGCAGTAGGGCACATAGTGTTACGGGGCTACCCTATTCCTGCTGCCAGCAAATGCACTGCGTGTATTTGGAAAATAATAAATAAATAAAATAAAAAGGCCGTGGATACTCTTAGTGGCAACACTGCAATTACAGATCTCACCTCCCTCAAATCCCAAACAACCAATCAGAGCGCACCTGCCATGAGTCAGCTGTTCTCTGAGCCATCTCTTTCAACCAGTGATGCCAAGTTATTTTTACTAAAACTCTAATAGCTCATTAAAACGTCCAGGAACATGTATATCTCAAAAATTTAAAAAATACTAGAGCAACTGATACACCACATATCAGTTTTTTACAAAAATCTTATGTCGGAAAGTCAGCCTCAAACCATTCTGAAGTGGTGCGAGAATTATTTCTAGCATGGCCGCCATGTTAAAATAGAGGCTAAAAGCAATACTTTAAAGTGATATATCTCGGAAGTTAGTTCAGCTTGCCCACTTTTTCTTGGCATAATATTATGGTGTAGAATTAAACTATCTATATTTATGTAGAGTTTCATCGATTTCTCATGAAAGAGGAAATTCGCTAGTCCCTCCCTCGAAATGGTGATCTTCCCCCCCCCCCCCCCCCCCCCCCCCCGACCCCACCACAATGTGGTCCGTCTCCATTCTGAACTGGCTTTCCCACCAGTTTCAGACTCCCCCGGATCGGGCCCGTTAGGTCGACCCCTCCCCGTATCCTCCACTTATTATCAACAAAGTTAAGCGTAGATATTGCGCGAAACGAGCTCGTCGTCGCCGCGCCGTTGAACAATGTTTACAACTCGAGTGAACTCACCGCCACCTCCTCGTCAGACTCCTCCGACTGCGACTCCAGCCAGGCGATGGGCTCCATGTTAGGTGGTGGCCGCCGCGCCAGCTGGAACTTCTCCTGGCGGCGCTCGCGGCGCTGGGGAAGCCGCCACCACTCGGCTGGGGTCGGGGCGGGGTTGGGCCGGAGATAATAGCGGTCAGTCGGCCGGTCACGAGGCGCCTGGGCAGACAAACATCTCTCATAGCATCACACTGCTTGCTGCTCACAGAACTATACATGGGCTTTTACACTGCATTGAATCATGAAGCAGCGCTGTAGTGGGAGAGAAGATGGCCTGGGCAGACAAACATCTCTCATAGCATCACACTGCTTGCTGCTCACAGAACTATACATGTCATTACATTGCATTGAATCATGAAGCAGCGCTGGAGTGGGAGAGAAGATGGCCTGGGCAGACAAACATCTCTCATAGCATCACACTGCTTGCTGCTCACAGAACTATACATGTCATTACATTGCATTGAATCATGAAGCAGCGCTGGAAAGGGAGAGAAGATGGCCTGGGCAGACAAACATCTCTCATAGCATCACACTGCTTGCTGCTCACAGAACTATACATGTCATTACATTGCATTGAATCATGAAGCAGCGCTGGAGTGGGAGAGAAGATGGCCTGGGCAGACAAACATCTCTCATAGCATCACACTGCTTGCTGCTAACAGAACTATACATGCGCCATTACATTGCATTGAATCATGAAGTAGCGCTAGAGTGGGAGAGAAGATGGCCTGGGCAGACAAACATTTCTCATAGCATCACACTGGTTGCTGCTAACAGAACTATACATGGGCTATTACACTGCATTGAATCATGAAGTAGCGCTAGAGTGGGAGAGAAGATGGCCTGGGCAGACAAACATCTCTCATAGCATCACACTGCTTGCTGCTAACAGAACTATACATGGGCCATTACACTGCATTGAATCATGAAGTAGCGCTAGAGTGGGAGAGAAGATGGTGAACCCGATTGAAATGTATGGGGTTTTCCCGCAGGTTGAACGCTGGGAAATGTGACATAGAGTTGATTTTCACAATGTTATAACATACCTTGGGTTTGGGCCAGAGGTACTCCTTAATTTTGTCCCTCAGCTTGCCCTTGCCCGGGGTCTCGGGGGCCTGGCTGGGGCTGGGGGCGTTGCTTGGGCCGGGGGCCGTCTGAGCAACGCCGGGGGAATGGCTGGGGCCGGCGGCGTTGCTGTGGCCTGGGGCCTTCTTAGCAACGCCGGTGATCTTCTTTGCCATCCCCCTTAAGGCCTCTCTTATCCTTTTGCCCTTTGGCTCAGGCGTCTGTAACAGATAATACAGGTCGTTATCCCTTTGCCCGTGTCTCGTAAATTAGTCAAGCCGCTTAAAAATATATTCCAGTTCATTTGCACCATAATATAAGAAACACGATTTTCTGCGTACCTACTTTTGTCTTGGGTATTGTTTCCCTCCATTACTGGTCAAGTACCTACTTATCAGTACTTGATTTAAGTTCTTCTACCTTTAGTCTATATATAAAACATTTATTTTCGAAATGTCTTTGCCTTGCAACAAGGTATACAAATAATCAGAATAACAATTAACAATAATGAATTAAATTGATCAATTAATAATTATACTACATAATGTAAATTAAATAAACATAACTATTTTAGATTATATAAGTGGTTCCTAAAAATTCTAATTGAACGTTTTAAAGCTTAATGCGTCAAATGTTCCTGAAGTACTCCTCAAACAATAAATGTAAATTCAAAAGCAAGCAATTTGTTGCGCGATTACTTTAATGTAATATGGAAATTGGTAAAATTCGGGAGATATTTTAAGAGTCTACGATACTTGATGAAATCCATGTTTTATGAAGCACAAAAAGGCGTCCCCTACTTTTTTCTAAACGGCTTTACCGTTGTCTTCAAATTTGTCCAGGTTATAGATAAAGAGTAGATCAGTGTCTCTAGACCCAACGTTTTATTTTTTGTTTCTTTTAATTCAGGGCAGAGGTGCCAAATATACCCTTATATTGCCCAAGTTATAGCACCTCATCAACGAGAAAAATAATTTTGTATTATATTTTTGAACCACTATATAATATAGGGACTCAGATTTACCCCTTATCTCTATGCTGTTAAATTTTGAAAACAATCGGTCCAGCCGTTAAAATAACTAGGAAAACGCTCAGTGTAACGCGTTGATGAGCGAGCACGGGTACGTGCAAATTCTCGAACCGGAAATGCGTACACAACGCACAGAAAACTTATACATCCATATTGAATTGATTATGATATCAACTTAAAAGTGTATGCTTTTCATCGAAACTTTAAAATAGCATCCAAGCACCTGGTTCATAAAGCAAATCAGAATCAATTCAATTGGCACTGGAAAACATCATTTCGATACTTCATTACTGACAGATATTAAAAATGTCAATATGTTCATACGTTCTTAACTGATTGGGATGAAATTTTGTAAAATAAGAGACAATATTGGTCTTAATGATTATGCAAAATATGAGTTTGATCAGAATTATCGAAGACCGTTTTCATTTTTCAGCCTATCAGGAGATATTTATTTAAATTTTAACCAATCAATGGATTAAAAAAAAAATTATGGTATGCAAACAGAGAAGGTTGGTTTTACATGTGTACAACATTTCAGCTCGATCAAAGAAAAACACTGACCTGTATAGCCAAAATATGAGTTTGATCAGATTTATCGAAGACCAGTTTCATTTTTCAACCTACCATCAGGAGATGTTTATTTAAATTTTAACCAATCAATTTTTTTCAAAAAAATTAGGGGTCAGCAAACAGAAAAGGTTGTCTCCACATGTGTGCAAAATTTCAGCTCGATCGAAGAAAAACTCTGACCTGTATAGCGTCAGTAAACGGAAAAAAATAAAAAAAAAAAAAAAAAAACAGAGGTCCGTGCCAAAAGAGCCAAGAGGAGACGCTCACTTCGCTCGCTCAAAAAGTAAGGGCCGCCTTTTTATGTTTTTTATTTGTGGTTTTCCATATTTGAATTAAAATAACTTATTTCACAGCAGTATATGCAACATGCAACACACGATAAAATAAGTGACGATAAATATTGTGACGATGAAATGTCACAAAATGTCATGACAATCCAGAGCTAATGAATTTTCATGCATTTCTAGGAATTTTTTACTTCGGAATCGAAATTTTCTGCAAGTCCTGTCGACTCTTAAGTATTTTTTTCCGTTCAGGAATTTGAAATATGATCGCGAAAACATGTGGCTGGTGAAGTGTTGTGTTGCACTGAATAATGGATAGTTCTGTTGCTACTTGATGATCTACAAGACCCAGGACTGTCGAGATCGTGCGAGTGCTCGTATGATCGAGCGTGACGTCATACTTGATGATCTACAAGACCCAGGACTATCGAGATCGTGCGAGTGCTCGTATGATCGAGCGTGACGTCATACTTGATGATCTACAAGACCCAGGACTATCGAGATCGTTCGAGTGTTGTATGATCGAGCGTGACGTCATACTTGATGATCTACAAGATCCCAGGACTGTCGAGATCGTTCGAGTGTTGTATGATCAAGCGTGACGTCATACTTGATGATCTACAAGACCCTGGACTATCGAGATCGTGCGAGTGCTCGTATCGAGCGTGACGTCATACTTGATGATCTACAAGACCCAGGACTGTCGAGATCGTGCGAGTGCTCGTATGATCGAGCGTGACGTCATACTTGATGATCTACAAGACCCAGGACTGTCGAGATCGTGCGAGTGCTCGTATGATCAAGCGTGACGTCATACTTGATGATCTACAAGACCCAGGACTGTCGAGATCGTTCGAGTGTCGTATCGAGCGTGACGTCATACTTGATGATCTACAAGACCCAGGACTATCGAGATCGTTCGAGTGTTGTATGATCGAGCGTGACGTCATACTTGATGATCTACAAGACCCAGGACTATCGAGATCGTTCGAGTGTTGTATGATCGACGGTGACGTCATACTTGATGATCTACAAGACCCAGGACTATCGAGATCGTGCGAGTGCTCGTATGATCGAGCGTGACGTCATACTTGATGATCTACAAGACCCAGGACTATCGAGATCGTTCGAGTGTTGTATGATCGAGCGTGACGTCATACTTTATGATCTACAAGACCCAGGACTGTCGAGATCGTGCGAGTGCTCGTATGATCGAGCGTGACGTCATACTTGATGATCTACAAGACCCAGGACTGTCGAGATCATGCGAGTGCTCGTATGATCGAGCGTGACGTCATACTTGATGATCTACAAGATCCCAGGACTGTCGAGATCGTGCGAGTGCTCGTATGATCGAGCGTGACGTCATACTTGATGATCTACAAGACCCAGGACTATCGAGATCGTTCGAGTGTTGTATGATCGAGCGTGACGTCATACTTGATGATCTACAAGACCCAGGACTGTCGAGATCGTGCGAGTGCTCGTATGATCGAGCGTGACGTCATACTTGATGATCTACAAGACCCAGGACTGTCGAGATCGTTCGAGTGCTCGTATAATCGAGGGTGACGTCATACTTGATGATCTACAAGACCCAGGACTATCGAGATCATGCGAGTGCTCGTATGATCGAGCGTGACGTCATACTTGATGATCTACAAGACCCAGGACTGTCGAGATCGTGCGAGTGATCGTATGATCGAGCGTGACGTCATACTTGATGATCTACAAGACCCAGGACTGTCGAGATCGTGCGAGTGCTCGTATCGAGCGTGACGTCATACTTGATGATCTACAAGACCCAGGACTGTCGAGATCGTGCGAGTGCTCGTATGATCGAGCGTGACGTCATACTTGATGATCTACAAGACCCAGGACTGTCGAGATCGTGCGAGTGCTCGTATGATCGAGCGTGACGTCATACTTGATGATCTACAAGACCCAGGACTGTCGAGATCGTGCGAGTGCTCGTATGATCGAGCGTGACGTCATACTTGATGATCTACAAGACCCAGGACTATCGAGATCGTGCGAGTGCTCGTATGATCGAGCGTGACGTCATACTTGATGATCTACAAGACCCAGGACTATCGAGATCGTTCGAGTGCTCGTATAATCGAGGGTGACGTCATACTCAATGAAATATCATTCAAGCTGGCAAATCAGTTGATTGTTTTGTTTGTCTGACGTCGTAAGCCGTGAATCCGTACATGGACACCGAAACGAACGATCTCGAAGAACCTGCCCTTCAGTTTAACTGTAACGCGTTGATAAGAGCACCAAACACAATTCACTCAATCAAAGAAAATGCTACAGTATTACTGATTTTCTTTTTCCAATTTCCATACACTGGAATCCAACAAATCCATTTGCTGTGATTTTTAAACTTTTCTATCAAACTCCTTTGACAGTTCTTCAGAATCTCTTAAAATGGCAACAATTTGTAAATACTTGACCGATTGGGCTGAAATTTATAAACTTAGAGATAATTTTGTACTTGATCAACATGCATAATTTTTACTAAATCCAAACATTTTGTCTTTTGACCAATTGGAGCATTTGACTGAATCTTTGTACATTTTTATTTAATGCTGGTCTTATTGACAGTACAAAAATTCAAATTGTTCAGATCAACCAATCAGAAGATATATTATTGTTTTTAAATTTGAGCCAATCAAAGAATTGCGAAACAAGTTCGGCTTGCAAGCCGCTGATTTTGTTATTACGTGTGTAGATAAATTCAGCTCGATCGGAGAAACAGTGACCTGAATACTGGCACAGATAAAATCAAGCAGGCCAAAAGAGTGAAAAGGAAAAGCTCGTTCAATGACAAACACAGTGAAATTCAGATCTAAATCCACGGTGGAACAGAAGACGATGATCCTGAACGGCATGATCTAAATTTTAAATGTGTTTACAGCAAAGATTGCACAAGTTACATTGGCTGAAGAAAGAGTTGGGTCCATAAGTTTGTATTTCTTTATATGATTTCACAAAATGTACGTAATAAATGTAGCATCCATTGACTTAATTATTTAAGATAGCACAAGTGAGAAAGTGATAAATTATATCATCCTGTGCTAGAACCAATAGAAACCAACTAAAAGTATCGAACTGAACTGTTCAAGTTGACTCATGAAAGAGTTATGCAATCTACTACATGTTCTGAACAAATTAAATAATTATACATTACTATCAGTTATCAAACCTAATTACATCGAAAGGTACACTTGGCCCAACTAAAATTGATCGGTGAACAAATGTGAATGACTGCTGGTCCAGGTCATGTTCCTAACAACCAATGCTTGTTATTATCATTGAAATGTGAGGTCACCTACTAGAGTGAGACAAGAAGGTCGCTTGGACTCTTCTGATAGAACATTCAGTCAGTCAAGAGATATTGAGCGATCATGATGTTTTGCATAGTTGTGCCTTAGACTAAATAACTGTGCCTAAGGTTGTGCCAGGTGGCAAGTGTACCTAACCAATGTTGGTTCAATCTCCAAAGAAATACATTACAAGGACGTTGGTCATATTTCTATTGATTATTGATAGCATTGATATTTTAATCCAGGGCAAAAGGAGTTGCAAAAGCAAGAAATATAAAATATATAATTTGTAGGTAGGTGATGTCTTTACAAAATATCAAGTTACTTTGATTTGATGACATGAACAAAGGAGGCACTTACAAAGAATAGAAAACTTCAAAACAAATATTTTAAATTTGTAAATATCAATACAACCAATAACGACAAATACATTTTTCACCCGAAAAAATTAACATTTTAATTAACTAGGAAAACGCTCTGTGTAACGCGTTGATGAGCGAGCACGGATAGGCGCAACACCTCGAACCGAAATTTTGTATATGGAAAATGTCATTAAAAGGAAATAATTCTTGAATTACGTCACAGACTTGTATAAAAGTCTAAAAGTTCCTAAAATATTGGTCCCAATAACCTTGCAAAGTTTAAAGTTGATCGATTGAACCTTTCTGATTCAACGGTTCCCCGTTAATTTTAAAAAATCACATGATCTCATTAAAAAAATATATACCTGGGACCACTCATATAATATTAGTGTGTGTACAATTTGTTGAACAGTCATTATTAGTTTCATATTCATTTGAAAGTTTCTACTCTAACTACCTTGAAAGTTGGAACTGAAGCGTCGAATAGACCATTTTAAATATTATCTCGGTGGCTCTGCTTTCTAAGAAAAATCATATGCAGTATTATTTCCAGACACCTTAGTCCCTGTTTTACCTATTGTTGAAACAGGGACTAAGGTGTCTGGAAATCAAACTGCATATGATTTTTCTTAGAAAGCAGAGCCACCGAGATAATATTTAAAATGGTCTATTGATGCCGTGATCATCATTTTCGAGAAATTTGACATTTAACACGCCAAATGTCCGTAAAAAGTCAATAACTTTTGGATTTTAGCACAGATTAGTCTGAAATTTGTCAAAAACGCAGATAATGTTGGTCCCAATGACCACGCAAATTTTTAAAATTATCATGTCACACGGTTCTAGTTTAAATTTAAAAAATCACCGGAAAGATAGTTTTAAATTTTAACCAATGGGAGGATTGGGCTTAAACTTTGTAAGATTGAGGACAATGTTGGTCGCATTGACTTGTCAAAATTTCAAATTGATCGGAACAACCAATCGAAAGATAATTTTTTTAAAATTTGAACCAATCACGGGATCCCGTTCAAAAACGATCCCAGGGACCGCATAGATTACGTTAGTATGTGTGCAAAATTTCAGATCGATTGCTTGTGGTTTGACCTGGGCTGTGACCACAAAAAAAAACAAAAAAAACAAAAACACAGAGAAAGTGGCATAAGAGTACCGTGGTGACGCTCGCTACGCTCGCTCAATAAAATATCAAATTGTAATTTCATGAGACATTTGTCGGGAAAATCTTTTAGGTGATTTTATTTCTAAGTCCACAAAAATGTGTTACCATTACGCCTAATGCTCTGCAGAAGCTCGCAAGTAGATATTTGCGGATGCCACCACAAGACCGTGAGCTAATAATCTTATGGACGGAATAAACATTCATTAATATATTATGTATGTATGGAAAAACAAAACGAACGATCTCGAAGAACTTCCTCCAGTGTAACGCGTTGATAAGCGAGCACCAAACACGATTCACTCAATCAAAGAAAATGCTACAGTATTACCTTAGACTAAAACACTTAAAATGGCAAAAAATTGTAAATACTCGACCGATTGGGCTGAAATGTATAAAATTTTATATAATTTTGTTCTTTGATCATCATGCAAAATTTTAGCTTAATCCGAACATTTTGTCTTTTGACCAATTGGAGCATTTAGACTGAAACTTTGTAGATTTATATTAAATGATGCATGTTTTCTTGACAGTACAAAAATTCAAATTGTTCAGATCAACCAATCATAAGATATTTAAAATAAACTAATACGGTATGAGTTCTAGGTTTTTAATTGGAGCGACGTTTCACGTGAACTGTGTCACCCCTCATCAGGCTCGGAAATGTAACATTTTAAAAAGAGAAAACAAAAATGTTTTGCAAAAATGTTTTTAAAATATTACATTTCCGAGCCTAATGAGGGGTGACACAGTTCACTTGAAACGTCGCTCCAATTAAAAACCTAGAACTCATACCGTATTAGTTTATTTTATATATTAATGATGTGTTCTGAAACATTAAGAAGCTACATAAGATATTTATTATTTTTAAATTTGAGTCAATCAAAGAATTGCGAAACAAGTTCGGCTTGCAAGCCGCTGATTTTGTTATAACATGTGATCAAAATTCAGCTCGATCAGAGAAACAGTGACGTGAATACTGGCACAGATACAATCAAGCTGGTCCGTGCCAAAAGAGTGAAAAGGAAACGCTCGTTCAGTGTCAAACACTTTGAAATTCAGATCTAAATCCACGGTGGAACAAATAACTATGATCCTGAACGGTTTGATCTATTTAAGAGTCTACGATACTTGATGAAATCCATGTTTAATAAACACAAAAAGGCAACCCCTACTATTTTCTAAACGGCTTTACCGATTGTCTTCAAATTTTCACAGGTTAGAGATAAAGAGTAGATCTGTGTCTCTAGTGGCCCCAAAGCTTAATTTTTTGTTTTGTTATTTCAGGGCAGAGGTGCCAAAAAGACTCATATATTGCCCATGTTAGCACTTCCTCAAAACGAGAAAAAACATGTTTTATTATTTTTTTCGATCACTAGAGACACATATTTACTTTTAATCTATATGCTGTAAAATTTTGAAAACAATCGGTCAAGCCGTGAAGAAAAAAGTAGGGGCCGCCTTTTTATGGTTTTTTGTGGTTTTCAATATTTGAATTAAAATAACTTACTTCACAGCAGTATATGCAACATGCAACACACAATTAAATATCACAAATGTCACGTACAACCCAGAGCTAATGCATTTTCATGCATTTTTGAAAAAAAAATTACATCGGAATCGAAATTTTCTGCGAGTCCTGTCGACTCTTACATGTGTTTACAGCAAAGATTGCACAAGTTACATCGGCTAATGAAAGATTTCTGTCGATAAGCTTGTCTTTCTTTATGTATAATTTCACAAAATGTACGTAATAAATGTAGCATAGACCCTCCAACAGAGTTGTATGGAAAGTCCATTGACTTAGGTTTAAGATAGCACAAGTGAGAAAGTGAGAAAAAACATCATCCTGAGCTAGACTCACCAGTGTTGGGTAAGTTCCTAAAAAAAGGAACTAGTTCCAGTTACATTTCCTTTGATTAACAAGGAACATGTTCCTGTTCCTAGTTCCTTTCAAATAAAAGAACTGGAAAGTTACCAGTAAGGAACTAAGTTCCTTTTAAGTTACAATGCCCTCCAAAAGCAACCCGGATTTTTTAAAATTACCCTTCTCTAAATTGAGTGAGCCAAGCGATGAAGCAGTATATTTTCAGATATCAGATAAATTTAGGAAGACACACAAAATGGGTAAATATTCGTTATAAATTCTGTGCAAATTATGTCATAAGATACTTTTAGGGGAACTTAGTTCCTTTATTTTTAAAGGAACTTAGGAACTAAAAAGTTCCTTTTGTAAGGATTTAGGAACTTATTTTTCGTTATTTATCAGTTCCTTTCAAATAGAAATATATATTTCTATTTCTATTATTTCTATTTGAAATGAACTTATAAATAACGAAAATTAGTTCCTAAATTCCTTACAAAAGGAACTTTTTAGTTCCTAAGTTCCTTTAAAAATAAAGGAACTGTATGTATCAGTACCCCTAAAAGTTCCCCAAAGAGGAATCAGTTCCAAGGAACTAGTTCCTCCCCAACACTGAGAAGTGAGAACCACTAGAAACCAACTACAAGTATCAAACTGAAGCCGTTCAAGTTGAGTCAATGAAAGAGTGATGCAATCTTCTACATGTTCTGAGCAATTTAAATAATAATAAATTATCTACTATCAGTTGATCAAACCTAATTACATCGATAGGTACACTTGTCACAACTAAAATTGATCGGAGTACAAATGTGAATGACATCTGGTCATGTTCCGTACACAATCAATGCTTGCACAATGCTTTTAATTCATAAAATATCAAATTGTAAGTTCTTTTGACATTTTGTCGGGAAAATTTTTTATGTGAGCCCTGTGATGTGATGTAATTTTCTAATTCCACAACAATGTGTTACCATGGTGAATACTTTGTTGCCATGGCAATGCCCCCATGGCGTCAATGCCGATATTACAGTTTTTAAATCAAGGTATTCAGAGATTTCTATCAATCTTTCTGTATTAATTAATTACTTGAAAACTATTCGTCCCACAATGTCCCACAATAATAATGCTTGCTTGTCTACATCCTTGACATCTATACTTTCATATTTCAATAATTTATTTTATCCATTTTACAACTAAAGAAAGTTCCCTATTTCCAAATAAATTGAAACCCTGAATTTACATGATTAGAATATAATTGAAAAGAATAATATTTAATCATCATTATTAAGAAATGATAAATAGTTCCAGAGGCTGTTGTTTGTAGCATTATTCTACATTTACAAGTCTCGGTTCAGTTGACAGTTATTTCTTATGAAACAGAAGTAGTAGGTAAGTTCCCGCCACTTTACAAACTAAACATCATAAGACTGGACGGGTGGCCAGTGTTGCCAAACTGGTGTTTTTGTCACCAGATCTAGTGTTTCTGGACCTCTACTTGGTGACGAAATTTTGATTTTCCGCCGCGTCTCAAACCTAGTGTTTTTTAGTACTATGGTGACAATCTGGTGTTTTTATCGAACTAAAATAAAAATCGTACATTTATATAAAATTATCCCAAATACCATATAAAAGTGTTAAAAATATAGTTATTTTGATCATTTTTCAATTTTTTTTCAAGAAATGTTTAATTTTTAATTATTTTATAAACTTAGTGTGTAGTAGTTTAAAACTCATAGAAATTACTCTAATTCGTTCTCCTAATTCAAAATTTTCCCGGGCCTGCGCGGCCCGGACCCACTTATTGCTAAATTTCCCTCTTTCCAAATTGTTACAGTTTTTAATGTAATACCTAGTGCAAATACAAAAAATAGTAAAAATTAATAAAGTGACTCGTCAAATTTAATTCCGAAACATTCAGGCCTAGCGTTTTAAGCAATTTTATGGTGACAAATCTGGTGACACGACTTAAAAATTGTGTCTTTTTCACCACAAAAAAATCTGGTGACACATTTTTAAAATTGTGTCTTTTTCACCATTGTGGCAGTGACATTTTCTACTGGCCAGTTGGCAACACTGCGGGTGGCGCTGCCAAACAACAAATATGTGAGACAACTTTGTCTATTCGCACCGCACTAAGAAGGGAAGTGTCTATCCACACGGTAGTCGTGACGTCACACGGCTTTTTATGCCGTGCCAAAAGAACCCAGTTCTATTCCCACGGTGTTTCTTCAAATGACTTGTGACGTCACACGGCTTTTTATCCCCACGGTGTTTTAGATAATTACTGATAAGGCAACAATCAACAATATATAACAATGTAATTACCTACAAATAATATCTAATAATGTTTTTACAATATATATATATATATTTTTAATGATTAATGATTTTAATTAATGATGATCAGCCAATACTATAATTTTATTTGAATTATTTCAATTATAATTTTATTGCTAGCTAAATAAAACACTACTATACTACTGAAATAAACTACAAAACTAAGGTTCCATTCATAATTCTTCATTTACAAATAACGTTCATCAAATATATGATATTAATTCAAAATATAAAATTTTTAATCTTTGATATCATTTCATGTCTTGCTGTCTTTTCAAAAACACCGGGGGAATAGAACTCCGTCTTATTCACACGGCTAAAAAGACCGTGCTATGACGTCACACGGTGTTTTAAACAACCGTGTGGATAGTACTGTATTCTATACGCACGGTTAAGAAAAGCCGTGCGGCTTCAAAACACCGTGGGAATAGACCCGGCCACTAAGAAGTGGGTGCGAATAGATAAGAAAGAGAAAATGTCTTGAACTCTGTGTCTTTTGTGATAGATAAAATTACAAGTTTCCATGAAGAATTTTGTGTTACGTAAAACAAAAACACAAAATATGAAATATTTGGTATTTTTCTAAACTACTAGTACCTACCTACCTACATACCTACCAAATACCTAGACATACCAAAGCACATGAGGGATCACCATAATAATCAGGTACCTACTACCTAGGCCCCTTGGTATTAGGTTAGGTTACCTTGACATTTTTAATCCTATCATTATCAATCCTGGATTCGTTTAATAAATTACCTGCAGTTTATATAGCTTAGTACCTAATTGTCTTTATATTGTATCCATAACAATGACAGGATCACTGAGGTGTTACCTAGAGGACTGTAGAAAATCATTTAAAAAAAAATTACAAAATCACTCTTCCTTGAGCACACCTCTGTTTTAACAAATCATTTAGTGAGATGAGTAGGTTTACCTACGTACCTATCTACCTACCTATCTATTTACCTAGTAGGTAGGTACAAGGTACACCATCAATAAGCTAATAAGCACTTGACAATACAAATTAGTTTCTGTATGAAGCTGAAAATAGGCTGTAGTCACACCACTACAAAGTTAAACAGCAGAAATCACAAAAGCTTTAGAGTCGCAACACTTGGCCGTTGCAAGAAGTTGGTCCAAGTTCCAAATTGCTGTTCCAAAAACTCCCATGACAATGAAAGTTTGAACTCATTCTTCGCAGTTCGAATATTTTCATGCACGCTATGAGTTTAGGGAACACCGATCAAAACTTGGGCAAACTCGGTAAGTTTGGAACGGCCGTGGTGTGAATCAACCTTTACAAACTACCTAGGTACCTATATCAAAGTTTAAGGAGGGACTACCTAGCGATATAATCACAGTTTTCTTAAATTTGACACAATTGTGGAAAGAAATACAAACTTCTAGAAGTCTGTTTCGCCATGGCAACACAATTTTACATAGATTTTCTGCACTTTTCATAAGGAAATATGCTGTTAAAAACATCATGCTATGTGAGCGTATTCAACCTTGAAATCTACACACCAGCCATAGTCTTAGCTCGTGCTTTTTAATGACTGTAAAATATCTGTAGGTCTTGATATTTTGTAATGCTAATAAATTGTTTTTAATAGATTGCTGGATGGCAATCGAATAAATGGAATGACTCTCGATTTCAAGGTCGATTATTCCTACGTGGAATTGAGAAAGCTGTAAAACCCTCGTAGCTCAGTAAATCATCCAAAACATGCATCTGAACATGTTCACAACTTCACCTTAAAATTGAGAGCCTGGAATGTTGAACGTCGTAACTGACAACTATGTGATGTCATCACTCATAATTACCTTGAGAGAGAATGCAAGCGCTAAAGACAAGTCCAAAGCCAGGAAATGCAAGCAGACAAAAGTCCAACGTAAACTCAACAAGACATAAAATGGTATTTAAACAAAGCACAAGCTAGAATAGACTTCATCGGATGCCATCGAATCATTATCAGCCAATTCGTTTCTTTCGAAAACCATTTTATTTTGTTGAGTGCATTTTGCAAACAAAGATAATTTCAATTTGGTAAAAAAAATGTTCTCAGATTAGACCTTTGAGCAAGTGAGAATTACAAACGAAGTTAGTACCTACTTATTACAAAGTTAGATTATCTGCCATATTTTAACATTAAAGTAAATAAAACCAAGCCTTAAAAACGTTATACTTTGAACTGTCGCAATCTTCATTTTTATTACAAATCTCTATATTTCAACCACTTTTTAGATAGGTACACTCCCCCAAATAATAAACGGTACTCGAAAGAAAATGAATTGACTGATTAAGGTTTGATGGCATCATCCCATGAAGTCAGTGCTAACGCATTATCTAACTCTTTTAGGTGAGCTCTGATTTCATTGATAATAACAAGGATTGATTGTCAAGGAACCGGCCCAGCAGCCAATACGTTTTGTACCAAGTACCGTTTATTATTTGGGGGAGTGTACATACATCAGCAGTAAATAAAAAAAAACTATTCAAATGTAATTCGCACAATTAAGATCAGCTCTGCACTCTAGTGGTAGAGATGTGGTACTAGAGGAAGGGTGTACGCATTCAATTCTCCATAAGGAACGTGTATAGTTTGGATACATCTACTTCATACACAATTAAACATAGGACCCTGAAAAAAGTAACGAGTATAGAATAGATGATGCTTTATCGATCTGTCACCTCAGAGTTTTTCTCCGAGGTTAAATTGCAGCGTAATAATTGTTCAAACATGTAATGCATCAGCCAATCACAGGACAGGAAATGGTCCAACGGACCAATCAGGCTACAGTATAAGCCGTATTTGCTTTATACAGAAAGTTATTTTATAATTATTTAGACACAAAAAATAAATTTCTGAGGTGACAGATCGAATAAGCATAATCTTTTCTATACTCATTACAATTTTTATGGTTCTATGTTAAATAGTGTATGAAGTAGAGGTATCCAAACTCTACAGGTACCTTATGGAGAATTGAATTGCTACACCCTTCCTCAAGTACACATTTCTACCACCAGAGTGCAGAGAGGAAGCTTGATTTAGCGAATAGAAAACATCAGAATTAGTACTACTAAAGGAAAATAAAATATTAAATGAAAACCAAAGAAAGCTAATAAAGGTTGTGACTGTTCGAATACTTTTTATTTCACATCGAAGCTGATGTGAAGATGAAAACAAACAAACACACAGGGTCAACTGGGGTAAGTGTGGTCGTTAAAACCATAGAGTCACTTTAAGGCTTTGGTAAACAAAAACTGTTCATTGTACAATCTTCAAATTTTGGGGATATTTTCTCCAATATGTTTTCTGTAATACCTATCTGAAACTTTCGATATTCAAAAAAATTTACTTCATTACAAAAATGTTATACAAGCGATCAACTTTCCGGCCACACTTACCCACCGAAACGAGGCAAGTGTGGCCGCACCTTGGGGAAGGAAGTGTGGTCGTGGTAAAAATTTGGTTGAAGATAAAATAATTTTCATCTAAAAAAATATGGAATGATAAGTATGTATATATAGACATAATTATTGTATTAACCATATTTTTTATTACTTGCATCATAAGCTAATTAAAGGTATTCAAAGTCACAAATGAATGCGTTGCTCTTCAAATTGAGGCAAGTGTGGCCACTCCTGATATATTGATGAAAATTTAACCTGATCAAATTGAGGCAAGTGTGGTCACTTCTGATATTTTGATGAAAATTTAATAGTTTAGTACTGGAAACATTGTAAAATGATGCATTACTAAATAATTTTTGTATTGCATGTACATTTCTTACTTCTTATGATCGAATTACAGGTATTGAATGTCAAAAATACATTTAATATTTGAAAGCAAATGTCTTATTAGCAACCACAATTGAATGTCTATTCATAACAAAGTATTCATCATATTTATTATTTACATGTAAATTCTGATTCATTTAATTAAGCAAGTTGCATTTTCTGTAAGAATTACATAACAATTAGGTAAACATCATTTCAAAAACATCTGTAACTGGGCCATTCCACGGTAACTCGCGTACCTATCATTTAGAAGGATTAATATCCATTAGATTGTCTACCAAACCCCTACATTTAAGACTACACATCTCATAAAAATTGTATGCATCAGAGAATACTGGTTCTAAATTTAGGTGTATTTGAAAAAATTAATAAAAATATCCTTCAACGCTAAAAAATTGATTTGGTCCGGAAACTCGCGTATCGATAAACGGAGAATTCTTGGAGACATGAAATCCAGAAAAGGCGGCAATAGAAGAACAGCTGACACTTGTCAGTGTAGTCAACTTACATAAATTCATTTCAAAGCCATAGATGTCCACGTCACATTGCAATAACAGAAATAACAGCTGTTAGACCGTGACCACACTTTCCCCCTCTTGAATTCCACACTTGCCCCATACTATATTATAAACAGTTTTCACGATATTATTGTCTCATACCTATGGAATGACCCAAGAGTTTTAAAGTTATAAAAAATCATGATTGTACATGTGTTAACCAAATTGAAAAGCAAAGTCAGTGAATTGCGATTCTCAATTCACTGAGGTATCACCGCTGTCATGTGTGTATTTCATAAAGATATTTTTCCAACCAAAATAAAATTATTGTGGAGTGTTCTTGAAATAATACTCTATATATCAGAACAAAAAAAAATTAAAAAACTAAAAAATCTGTTGAGTTGTGGTCCGTGGCCACACTTACCCCAATACCACACTTACCCCAGTTGACCCCACATAGTTTTATCAAACCGTTACCCAAGTCGGACGAAAGCAGCCTCCGGAAAAACAGAAATGTACTGGGAGCCTTCTACCTCTGAGGTCCAGATGTGATTGTGTCGGGGGTGAGATTCACAAGTAATTGATATTAAATCAAACAGTTCCACCCGAACATGGCAGTGGAATTTGTCATCGAAACAATTATTTGGAATATTCTTAGACTTCGAGTAATTCTTACAGCCCTTATTACGTCTTAAACGATGAAAACGTGCATGGTTTCAAAACGTGAATCTCAAGAAATGGCCTCGAGGTGTATTCTAAATATCCTCTTTGCAAGTGAACCGAGACCACAAGGACATTTAGAATCAAACCTAATTACATACATAATCAATGTCGGGTCAATCTGAACATAGAACAATAGAGAACTATAGGCTGTTCAATTTACGCTTACAACGCCGTTAGGGTGTAACTAAGCAGCACCATCCAGACCTTCCATCTGAATTCACACTTTGCCAACCTAAACTCTCCAAATAAAATCCGCTAACTTGAATGTGCCACCTAGTTCTAGCTGATTTTCATTTTGTTGTGTTGGTGCTAGCGTAGTACATCATTTTCGTTGCCATCTTCACCACCATAATCATTGTACAGAAGATTTGAACAAACTGCATAGGGGAGAGTTTGGCACCTAGATCATATCTGTAACTCAGAGGTAAAAGGCTGGAAGTCCAATCGTTCAATGTTTAAGTGAATACTTTGGAATGTTGTAATCAAGCTCTATCAACTGCCATTTGACTGATGTCCACAAATAGTTATATTGAAGTATTCTCTTACACAATGACCCATGCCGACATTACAAATATGATTGGATCAGACAAAATTACTGGTTTTTGAGCTCATGTTAAAGAATCATTGAAATGGACTTCCGACCTTCTACCTCATAGGTACAGATATTATTGGACATTACAAAAACAATTGCAAATATTTGTACAGGATTAAATAAAGAGATAATCAGTCATTAGTACAAATATAAATAGCCTGATTTCGCCAGTTTCCATTTGAAAACGATTCAAATCGATTCTACTCACAGAGAAATTGCGTAAAACCAATAGCAATTTCCTGATCATATTTCACTTCTATAGAACACAAATCTTGAGTTAAACAGACAGATTCATGAGTAAGGCACTGTCATGGAAATAAGCGAATTCAGTTCAAGTTAATGACTAAATCAACAGATATAACAATTTGTTACGTACCTCAGCGACAATTCATCCTGCGTCGTGATTCATTTTCTCATTAAAACTAAATGTTTACTCACCAAAACCAGATTGTTGTACTAAACTATGACCTTGATCAAATATGTAGGCAATTACTGAAAAACTTTTTGGAACAATTGTAGAAACCATAAAAAGAAGCAGAACTTTTTCTGAATTTATTTCCCTGAATATTTAAATTTCTATTGAATTTGGTGCATAACCACATGAATCGCAACACTTTTCTCGAAACATGCATTTTATTTGTTTATTTATAAAACACACATTACATATTAAAATGTTCCCAATTAGGTAATGATGTAAATTACAACGTTACCTAAGTAGGTACAAAAACATCACAACAGTTCAAGTTTAACATCACATTACCTAATCTGTTTGTCAGTTCCTCAATCAACTTTATAAACATGGATTTAAGAGGCCAGCGTAAGGTAACTAACAGGAAAGTACCTACAGTTCTTCAGAGTGTTTGTTTCTATTCTAGTTTTGTCTTCACACTAAGATAATTTAAAAAGAGATATTTGCGACAATTTCAAGCTTACGAGACTAAATAATGCCACACACTGGATTAGTACATTACGAGTTAAGACCTCAAAGCGATAAATAGAAATTAATCATCGAATAATCGTAGTGAATTTTTCGAGGACGTTACTCCAGTAGTTGGCATTTTTAAGTGTCTTAAATTTAAAAAAAAAAATGGCCGCTAATATCTGAGTTTTTAACACTCTGATAGCGTGAATACAAAACTTAAAAACAAACAAAAACAAAACACTTTAATAAACTGTGCGCTTCCAGTAAATAGGTACATGAGAGATTCCTTTTAAAGCTATAATATGTACGTAACTTAGTTTTTTGCTACTGGAATCATTGTATAGTTCATCACCTTGATTGAACTATAGACATTTGAGAGTAGGTACTTGAGCAGTTTAGTTTTACAATCAATAACAATATTATAAATGGAACTTGCTCTTGTAATGTTAAAATTTCAACTTTGATTTTAAACTTAGCACATTTAAAATTGATTGTTCAATAAATCTGATTGGCTGAAAATTTTTAGATCGCACCATCAGAAGTCAGTCCAAGCAATCTCTTTGTCTCACTCTAGTAGGTGACCTCACATTTCAATGATAATAACAATCTTTGATTGATATGGAACATGACCTGACCAGCAGTCATTCAAATTTGCTCACCGATCAATTTTAAATGTGTTAAGTATACATACCTAGTGGTAGGTAGAAAAAATTAACTACTTTAAAGCCTAATTTACACGGTCAGATTTATTGAACAACTTCTGTGTCACATGCTTTGACAATGTTAATTTTCACACATTTTTGCATTTACACCAAGCAACTTTCTGTCACCGAACATAAAACATGTTCTAATTTCCTTTAACAAATGTGACAAAGACTGTGCCAAAGACCGTGACACAGAAGTTGTTCAATAAATGTGACCGTGTAAATCAGGCATTTAAGTATAAAAAAAATCCGAAATGCATCTCTATCATATCATACTAAGATTTAGGTGTAAGTAGGTAGTACAAATTACTTGTCTGTGGTGTGGTATATCACCTTTAAGAATTATGTATATATATGCATTGCTCTATTTTGTAGTTTCTATAATAAGTCAAAGTCAGAATTGCCAATAAGTAAAAAAGTGTGGCAGTGGCACAGAAGTCAAAATAAGGTGAAATTCCAATTCTAAATAAAACACTTGGGGTGGCATTCCTGTACGTGTTTTTCACTCTCTTATCTTAAATTTGCTCTCTTATCTTAACTTTTACGAATATTGCGATTCCTGTAGCATTTTTACTCTCTTAAAGTTACGATTTTATCGTAATAGTTAGACCACCTAGGTAGGTGCCCTAAGTCGACATTCGTAAAGTTACGATATTCGCGCCTGCGCAGTGAAGAGCCTTCTTGAGTATGCTTGCATGCATTGAAAAATTTCACATTTTTTTTTTAAGATTTAAAAAAATCAAGAAAATAAGAAGCTAATCCACTATTGCAAAATTAAGCCAAAATTTTATAAAAAAAATTACAAATGAAATTTTTTTCAAGATATATAAAAAAGTAAAATCACTACTTGTCAAAATTCAGGTTAATTTTTATAACATTTTCACAAATAATTTTTTTAGGTTTTTAAAAAAATAAGTTAAATTACTACTTCTACTGAAAAATTTAGCAAAAATGTTATAACATTTTCACAAATATTTTTTTTGGGATTCAAAAAAAATAAGTTAAATTACTACTACAAAATTTTATAAAATTTTCATAAAGAATTTGTTTTAATATTTAATTTAAAAGTTAGAACAGAAGCTAAAACACTAAAAAATTTTCAATAGTGTTGCAATAGTGTTTTTAAATAGCTTAATTTGTTTTAATCTTGACAACAAATTAATTGTGAACATTTTATAAAATTTTGGCTTTTATGAAATATTTTAATATTTTCAATTAGCTTCACATATTTTTTTATATTTTGAATAAAAAATATTTGTAAAATTTTATAAAATTTTGTCATAAAAAAATCGGTCAAGTGTCCGGGGAAGATTCGATAATCTGTCCGTCGGTAAAGTGTCCGCCCCTGTTTTCGGTAATGTGTCCGTCGGTAATTTGTCATTCGATAAACTGCCCTACATGGTGGACACAAAGAAATTCCAACAACAAATGAAAGATTTTCATTTAAAACGTTCGAAATTCAGTGTCAAGTCGTTCGAAAATTTTCCCGCTAAGTCATTTCGTGTAAGATCGGAAGTAATCGGGACCACTCGGGAAATGCCGATAAAGTAGTCATCGTAAAGTTAAGAGAGTGATACGATTTGTGCAAAAAACTTTCAGGAATTAGGACGGATCGTAAATATTTCACTATCTTAACGCTCTCTTAACATTTAAGATAAGAGAGTATATTTACGATTTGTAAAAACGTACAGGAATGCCACCCTTGTTCTATTAAGTCCATAAAGACACTTGGTAGGTACATTTGCTCACACGTAATACCTACATTACAATTATATTTTCTTAGAAATCTTCTTGCATACATAATTTACGTGATGATTGACTCTCTACAATTAAACCTACCTATCTTCTAGGTAGAAACAAATTTCTACATTGTCCAAAAACACTTGTAGCAAAATAATTCCACTCTTAAAAGAAGGTAATTTTAAAATCTACATTCATTAATAAAGTTGTAAATTTTCCGCAATAACCTTTTAAGTTATCTTAGCGTTGATTTAGACACTCGACAACCGTTTTCTATTGCAGTGGAACGTCTTTAGTATACGTATGTTTCTCCTCATACGTTTTTTACCCTACGTTTTTTCAAAAGTACCCATGAGAACACATGTTAAATTGTCTCAATAGTCCTACGTTTTTCACTTTAGTATTTTTTTTATCCTGGTCCCTTCAAAAACTTACTAAAAATTAGCTGAACTCTTAACTGAATAAAGAGTGAGTCACTTTAACTGAACATACATCGATAACATTTATTTAATTACCACGAGTTTCAAATTATTTTAGTTGGAGACGAAGACAAAACAATCTTTGTGCAATCTTTGCGCTTGTTTTCTATGCTAATTGTATTGTACGTACGTATTGTATTTAATACGATTCACTTCACTCACTTCTCGAAGTAATCTGGATCAAATTCAATTGAGTTCAGAGTTCGTCAGTTTGTTGTTCGAAGCGGTTCGAAGTGGTTTTAGAGGAAATACACAAATATGGCTGCATTTCACCAAGATTCTAAACCAGGTTTACCGCCTCTAAACCGAGTTTAGAAACTTGGTGAAACGCAGCCTAAATGTGTATATGTCAAACAGTTTTGAATATAGAAAAGCAAAAACAGCATCAAGTCCTTCATCTTCAACTTGATGGCTTACCTACTCTCATAAAATTTTACCAAAAATCTCTCAATTTTAATTTGTTTCAAGAAACTATTTGAGTGAAATGTTTGAGAAGCCAGGAACAGGATGTGAGAGTTGAAGACAAAGTTGTATGACTTTGAGCTTGCGGTTCTATAATGTCAGATGTTAGTTCTATTTGACATGGACATACCCCAGGCAACGGGGGGGCCTCCATCCTCAGTGGGGGGGTCTGGGGGGCGATGGCCTTCGGGCGAGGCGACTGGGCGACTCGGGCCTGGTTGACGGCAGGGGCCTGGTGAGGGGCCTGGTTGACGGCAGGGGTCTGGTGAGGGGTCTGGCTAGTCACCTGTAATAGATAACAAGAGGTCGTTAAACCCCCATGTCTCGTAAATTGTGAAATTTTTATTTGTACATTTCTTGGCAGTGAAGCCGAGCTGTATGAACAGCGGTATTCGTATTATTACCACAGACAAGTAAACAACCTTCAATAAATTAGTGAGATAATAAATAAATGTAGCCTTAAAGGCTGTTTACTTTTCTGTGTTAATTAATTACTAAACTAGAGCCTTTTAGTGATGAGATTCTATGGTTAAATGTGATAAAATCAAATAAATATGTAGTACCTAAGTTGGAACGCTTATGGCGTTTTTAACTGGCTGCACTGGGGCTGCACTGAAATGACGTCACCATACAAAACTCAATGCAAATTACAAACGGAGTGCAGCACCAGTGCAGCCAGTGGAAACGCCATGAGTGGATCATTGTAGAAACCAAGAAAAACACACAGTGGAAGAGTTTTTGTTTTATAATTTCCTGGAAAATGAACCTATTGGCCCCACCGACAGCTGCCACCTTATCGCGGTGGTGGGGTTTGTGCTGGTCAATGACCCATTGCAGCTACGCCGGCGAGCATATGCTCATGTGTAAGGGCTACCCATGCCGGACAGATCAGTGGTGAGGTCCAGACAAAGAGCAGCCAGGGTGGACCTATCCATGCCCTCCCTTAATTTGCGGTCCCCATCGGGCCGGCCTTCCCCCTCGAGATGGTGGTCCCCATGAAATCGGGTTCCGCCGGCCCGAATCCTTACACCCCTCGGTCCGTCCCCCTTCCGGCCTGGCCTTCCCACCAGTGCTGGACTCCCCCGGATCGGGCCCGTTAGGTCAACCCCCTCCCCATGTCCTCAACTTAATTCAACAAAGTTATAAAGTAAAAATTAATGTGCGCAATATAACCTCGTCGTTGACGCGCCGTTAAACCTAGGATTATAACTCCACTGTCGTGGGGATAGGCGACATGGTGACGTCACCCACGTTATTCAAATGGCAAGCTTTATTTTTATCATGGCGCCAGTTGGTAGCAGAGCGCCTAGCGTAATTTCTCCGAACTACCTGAGATCAACATGGCGCCCTTTTTCTTTGCGTGAGGCTCGATAATAAGCTTATTCTTTATTGCATATTTTCTTCATCGGCTGGCGTTGAAAAGTAATGTGTGCTATCGTAATATCTTCATGAAAGATCAAAGCAGAAACTGACATAATTTCATTTGAGTGTATTTGTTTCGTTAGTTTTGTGCGAGAGTGTACAGTGTCGGCGTAGCCAGTGCGTAGTTACAAGAAAAATGCGAAGTGGCAAAATGTCAGTTAGTTTCTTTTACATTTGCGTCGATTCGAGACATTAGACAGTTGTCCAACATGTTCTATCGTCTTCCTGACAGTTCAACGAAAAAATTGATGTTTTTATGTTGTATCTTTTTAAACAATAAGAGCTGTTATGACTTATGAGCTGTAAAAAAGATGGTAAATCACGGGCTGAAATCAGGCGAACGCCCACATGTTGCACCAAACAGACCAAAAGTAGCTTGAATTATACTGAAGACCTCTCAAGGCCAACAGCTGACACAGCGTAACTCTGATTGGTCGAAATATCTCGTTCGTGATTGGCAGTGTTGGGTAAGTTACTTTTTAAAAGTAGTGACACTACTTTACTCACTACTTTATTGAAAAAGTAGTGACACTACTTTACTCACTACTTTATTATGAAAGTAGTGACACTACTTTACTTTTCTTCCAAAAAAGTAGTGCGTTACTTTGACGTTACTTTGACTTAGGAATCACGAAAATCTCATTCGATTACAAAAGCTAAGTTCTTGACTTGTGCATAGATATTTAGGTAGTAGGTACCTACCTATCTTTACAAGGAAAATCTGACTTGGCAGAAAAATCACGTTTGCTTCATCACTTTATGCTAGTGCTTCGTCTTCACTTTCAGCACTCATTTTAAATATTAATAGCACAGAACATGAATAATAAAGAACGTATCTAGAACGATGCAGTCCGCTGTTTACAACGACGCTTGTTTTCGTGTTTTTACCATTGATTTCACATTTAATTTTGACAGAACACGATTTTGGTTTGCTTTTCAGCCGCTAGTTTTCAAGGCGAGAGAACTTGAGTCCTCCATTGGCTCATTCAAACCCCGCCGTAGTAGTATTTCTATCGAAATCTCAAGAAATGGCGTATGAGTGTCAACCAGAAAAAAGTAACGAAAAGTAGTGCGTTACTTTACGTTTAAAAGTAGTAAAATTACTTTTATCGTTACTCTCAAAATTATGTAACGCGTTACTCGGTGACGTTACTAGAAAAAGTAATTTCGTTACAGTAATGCGTTACTTTTTTGACGTTACTACCCAACACTGGTGATTGGTCAGCGCTTTGTCGGCAATTCTTTTGAGACAGAACTTGCGAATACTAAACTGGACCCTTATTCTAAAACTAAAAGTTTTCCGTATTCGTCCCGAATCGAATTCGGGCGGGACGAATACGAGATGTTGGTATTCTGCAAGACAATATTCAAAATAGCGACCGGGGTCCTGATTCTATAACTCCATTGCGACCGCTTAGCAATTATTTCAATGTTAATCCTTATGGAAGAAATTGCTAAGCGGTCGCAATGGAGTTATAGAATCCCACCTCGGGATTCGATTCGTGTCTGACAGGATCAGATTCGTCAGCTGTTTACTCGCCGGATCAGGATAAAAGTTAGGTTATTGAGGTACTTAACTACACCAATAATTATTAATGTATGTATATAAAAATGTTATTTCTTAAAATAATCGTCCAATAACTGTTTGAAATATACCTATTATTACCTACCTACTTTCGTAATAATTTCCTGCTTCATTTTGAATGTTACGTGATGTGTCAAACACGGAGAGTTGATAAAATAACAAATGACAATCAAACCAATATGTGTGAAGTATGTTCCGTACACCGTGATCAAAATTCTCTCTTCTCATTGGTTACCGATACGTCGGTAAAACAAGAGTCTGCTATAAATGCATTATTTCGTGAGAATAGCGCGTTCCGATCCGTTTGCTGTTGTAGAATACGAAATGGAATCATATTCGGTTCAGCCGAATTGGGAACACACGAATCTGATCCGGGACGAATCAGATTCGGCTCGGCCGAATACAAAAGTAAAGTTTTAGAATAAGGGTCCTGGGAAGACGCCTATCCCCACGACAGTGGAGTTATAATCCTAGGTTTTAAACAATAATAATCTATGAACCTATTGGTTCATAACGAGCATTTTGCAATATTAAAGAGTAGGTATGTAACTCACAATACAACTCACATACAGATCACATTGAAATATTTATTTCAAGGGCTGTGCGGGTACCCGAAATTTTGGGTTCGGACGGGTAGTTGAAACCCGACTCGAAAACAAAATATAAAACTCGAAAAAAGGGTTTTTTCGGGTAGTTTGAAATTGCCGCCAAAAGTCTCCAGAACGTAGTTGCGCTTTTTCCCGCTAGGTTGCACTAGTCCGCGGTTGCGCTAAGCGCCTGCGCCGTGAAGTCGGTCTTCCGCCATTTTGGAATTGACGAGATGAAAACACTGATGGATGAAAATATGTGCGTCGTCCAATTTACAGTTTGTTGTTGAGTTTCTAAATTATGTAAAAGTTCCAAGTGCAATGAATATTTTTCTTATGGATAGTGATGAGCAGGGCGAGGTAGTTGACAATGGTTTTTTGCGACGTAACGTACCTAATAGTCCAAGACCAGGTACAAGCAACGGACGGTGCCAATCGGTTTGTTGTGGATAGGGATGAGGAAGGCGAGGTATTTGGGTCATTCTCATATTTTTTGTACAAACCATGTCCGACAACCTCTCAATTTTTTTAAAGAAGATATATTAATAATTTTTAGGTTTTGAATAGAGCATGCCCATCTGTAATCATTTCCCTCTTTACTCCATCACTTCAATTAAAATTTATATGGTCTGATTTCATGGAATTTAAAGAAACATGTGTCAGCTACAGCAAAATTAGATGTCCGGACCATGAGTTGGCTTGAACTATTGCAAAATTTTCTTATTTGCCATTGACATAAAAAAATTGTGCAGCATTTATATTGTTACAATAGCTCCAAAACTATCACAAGCTTTACGACTTATTTTTAGTGAGCAACGTAAACCTGTTATATACATTTGAACTTTGTCCGGAAATTTTGTCCACTCTGTTACGCTCACTTTGTTCTAGTATATTTTTTCAGGTAATTTATGAAAATTTATACAAGTTGGTACACTGCTAGAAGAAATATATTAGTTTTATTTATTTTACTGTTAGTCACACTGGTTAGAAATGAAAATCTGCTAACCTGCACCTGTTGACAGTGACAGCAAGCACATGTAACGACTTAAATTGTCCACTCTGTTACGCATGTAAAGTGGTGAAATTACACTTTAATTTAAACCAAAGTGAATGGTAAATGTAGCAACTAAGTTTATTGAATCATTGATATAATAATATCGCAAGTTTTTATCTATTTTAGCAACAAAAACATTTTATTATGTTATGTTGTCCACTCTGTTACATTGTCCACTCTGTTACAGTGAAATGTAATTCAGTGGATTTTTATGTTCCGCAGTGATTTTATAACATTATCTTCATCTCATATAAGTTTCAATACATATTGCTATAATATTTTAGCATTGTATACCTCACAGAATGGCATTAACATCCGCTAAAAAACAACGGGCATTCCGAGAGCGGAGACGCATAGACAAGGAAAAAGACACGGAAAATAAAAGAAAATGAAATAAAACCAAAGGGCAATTGATTGCATTACAAAATTTATGTATGACATTGAAATTTTTGAGAAGGTATAATTTAAATTGTGCCCTCATGTCCATTCTGTTACAATATGTCCACTCTGTTACTCTGTAATAAGATTTAATTCTCCTAATACCGATGAATATTTAGTAAAACTTAGATAGTTATTAGTTTTAAATGAACCCAATTAACTATATCTATTGATTAATATGGGTTGGTAAAGTCAATTCTAGAAGTTTTAGTGAAGTTATCCTTGTAAATTGGTAATTTAAGCAATGTTCTTAATTAGGATCAAATAATATCGTATATATACAAGAAATTATTTAGTTGTATTTTTTTATGGTAAGTTTATACCATCTAGTATTATACTCTATTAGTCAAATTATCATGTTGATTATATTTTAAGATTTTTATGTAGAAATAGTTGGGTAACAGAATGGACGGATTCTGTGTCTCACAATCTTAATTTATCGATAAACTCTAAAATTGATCAAAAGTGCATTGACCACTTACTGTACACAATAAAGTACTATTGATACAATATATTGCTGCAAATAACTTTGAAATATAAACTACTTTAATTTTTTTTTCTGAAAAGTCAAAATGTACAAAAAATATAAGAATGACCCATTTGACAATGATTTGTTGCGACGTAATAGTCCAAGACCAGGTACAAATGGTACAAGCAACGGTACCAACAACAGTAGGAAGGCTTCTTCATCATTTGTTCATGGTAAATCAAACTAAATACTACCCTAGAGAGTTAACAATGATTTTTTTAAAATAAAAAAATACCCGAAATTACCCGATCGATACCCGACGTATTTTTACTACCCGACTCGAACCCGACCCGACCTCCAAAAATGCTACCCGCACATCCCTAATAATATGATTTTAACGGTCTACATCCTATTACTTGATTTGATTTATTCCTTATCAACGACTAGGTACCTACCTTCTAGTAATTTAAATCCTTGCAGTTTATCTGAACGCTTCTGAATTAAAGTAGATGGTTTTTAAGTCCGGAACTATCATTTGATTCATTTTAAAAATCTGTCATACCTAATGTTTTTCTCAATGGAAGAAGTGGCAGAATAATTTATACATTTGAACACTAAGAATCTTTCTTGAATACGGATTTGAATATTTGAAGCTATTAAGTTTCAATATTCGGCCACTCGTATGTCCCAGTTTTTCATTAGGTAGGTACCTACTCTGCTAAATTTAAACAATTGATTACGTATTCGATTGCCATTGCAACATTCCTAGAATGACCACTAACGAAACCAAGTAATAATTGTTACGCAAAGCATAGAATAATTGGGCTCAAATCACACCGACATTCCGATGTTTGAGAAAACATCCGAGGTTTGATTTGCCGTGGTGTTTGCAAGCTATCAGGTTGATCACGTACCGAGACTGGAGCCGCCTCCAGAGCCTGGATAATGGCTTGTATCTTTCTGCCGTCGCGGCACTCACACGCCCGCAGCTGCGCCACCGCTTCCTCCAACACCTTCAGCGGCACCAGCTGCAAACAAACACCAAACAAACACGCCACTCACATTATCAACTTTTATAAATGGTTCAGAAGGCATGAAACTAGTGATTAGTCTAATGGTTTGGATAATATCAAAGTGTTGACCTAGTCTAATGGATTCGGATCAAGTTTGGAAGAGATATTGAAGTGATTAAGTCTAATGGATTCGGATGGTTTGGAAGAGATATTGAAGTGTTTACCTTGGCTACTGGTTCCGCTGGGCCCGGCCTCGCTCCGATGTTCGAGACTGAATTGACATTGATGCCACTGAAACAAGCAACAAGGCGTCACTTTCAGATGTCAGTCCAGTTGCAGTCGGTCAGACTCCAAGTAGAAATATAACAAGTAGTTTACGCTAACTCACATAGCTCTTGTAGACTCATTTGATTGATAATAACATGGATGATTCACCAAGGAACATCAAGTTACAAGTCATTTACATTTATTCACATACCATTTTATGTTTTGCCAAGTGTATACAGTCACAAATCATAAAGTATGACCATCATATAGTATGACCGAAACAGATCGGCTGCTTGTTAGGTTCCTTGACAATCAATCCTTGTTATCATCAATGAAATCAGACCTAATCAGATCTGATCTTCTTTTCACTTCATGATTCCTACTAGGTACCTATCACTTTCCTTTGCTCTAACATTACTGAACAAAACTGCGTATTTTTTCCGCATGATTAAATGGGCACTATTCTTACGTATGATCTGTATAGTAGTGACGTCAGGGAATGGGATGAATAACCAATGGGATCATTTTCCGTACAAAACGCATATCAAATCGGATGCAGTACGATGGCTCGGTGCCTTTCCATGCTCCGTCATCGTCCGTCAACATCCGATGAAAACGACAGAATGCGATCACGAGAGCCGTCTCGACCAATCCATCCCCGGCCAAGATTTTAGGGGATAGCTCTGATTGGTCGAGACGGGTCACGTGATCGCATTCTGTCGTTTTCGTCAGACGGTGACGGAGCATGGAAATCCACCTTAACACTGCGATTTCTTAGTTATTTAGATAGTTATACCATAGAGATATATTACAGAGAGGGGTAACTACTGGTTAATGCTTGACTAATTTTAAAAGATCCTTTTTCTCCATATTGGAGATATTTAATAATTCACTGCCACTGAAATGGAAAATTAATTCGGAAGGCAGTGAAAAAATTACTTTGAGCTGTCAAATTTTAAACTTACTAGAAACACGTTTTTAACTTGAATCAGAAGACTATTACAATATTATATCTTGTTTTTACTGTACATTTATTTGTTCTGTGTTGTTTGTTACTGTGAAGTATGCACTGAAGGTTAGTACAAAGTAACATTCAAGTCTCTTGCCAACAACATTACAATCGAGGGGGGTGCCATTTTTAAAGTAATTTTTTAAATAATCTCCAAGATGGTGGCTGAGCATGCTCAGATCTACCCTGACAATGTACATCGCATCATACCAAGGCTGGCTATCTACTTGCCCCTCTCTGTAAGTATATGAATCTCTATGGTTATACCTAATGATCAATCAATTAGTATTGGAGATGATTTCGCTTGAGACTTTGCTTTTATCAAATGTTTGGCTTCTTACCTTCGGCCTTCCTCCGCTTCCCCCGGCTTCTCACAGCGCACAGTGCTCATTGCCTTAGGTATAGTTACTGAAAATAATGTTCAAATGTTAGTTTAAAAGGTATTTTTTGTACCTACTGTGTAGGTATAGGTATGTACACTTCTGTACCTACCTACCTAGAGAACTCCTGTGTTTCATATCTAGGTAGGTACCTAGGTACCTACCTAAGCCGAACATCAACTAGGTAGGTACCTAGGTTAGGTAGGTAGGTACACTTGGCCAAACAAAACTTGAACGTTCAATAAATCTGATAGGCTGATAAATGTAAGATCGCACCATCAGAAGTCAGTCTAAGCGATCTCATTGAACGTTCAAGTTTTGTTTGGCTGAGTGTACCTACCTACTATATGATTCGGTGAAATTACTAGTAGGTAGCTATAGTAAATACATTAATATAACCTAGAGTAGGTAGAGTAGGTAAGTACTTTACTTACCTAGTCAAATAAGCGCTGATGATGATAATACGGAAAACACACACAAAAATAACTAACTAAACTAGGTACCTACCTACTAGAGGTAGTAGAACTAAAACTAGGCTAGACTAATAACTAACTAATTTTTTTGTGGTTTTTATTTTTTAACAATGAATATAAGAGAGAATTACGAAAAACAATAAATATAAATATATATAAAAATGCACTACGATCGCTTGAGAGAAAGAAAAAATTGGAGAAAAATCGGAGAAATACAAAAAAACGTCTGACGCAAAAACGGTTCACGGATGAACCGTTGAAGGTTAAAGATAGCTGTGTTGCCAAATCGAAAAACTTTAGGTAGCTAGAAGTACCATGAAATTCCGCCAGATTCAGGGGTTTAGTGGCCCTCGGCCGCTTATCCCTGTTATGTAGCCTGGAAAATAACGTTTTTCCATGTGAATTTAGCGGCCAAGCTGACATCAAATACATTAAAGAAGGTTCGCCGCTTTGACTTTCCATAATATTTCTAGGGAACCAAAAAACTCGTGCGAATAGAAGAGTGTAACATACTTGAGTTGCTAACACGAAGTGGGTGTTATAGAGCCAATGTTGTCAAATGTACGATATATTACAGTCGCTATTTTGAACTTTCGCTAGTTTGAGCATTCGCTACCATGAGCATGACAGCCCGCCATTTTGAAAAGTAGCGGTTTTGAACCAAGAAGTAGCGGTTTTGAGCATTCGCGAACCTGGCAGTCGCTGGTTTGAGCTGCGCCCGTGGTAACACTGACGAAGCAAAGCAAGTCGTGCGAATAGAAGAGTGTAACATACTTGAGTTGGTAACACTGACGATTGACGAAGCTAAGCAAATTGTTTGTTGACATTTGGGTGACACTTGATATTTTTTTTCATTGCTTTTTTTACTAGATATTTCTTCTGGTTTAATTACAGAACAAGCTGTAAGTTATTTTATTATTATACATTTACTATTCGCTCTAGCGTAGAAAAAAGTTGATTTTTATTCTCACAGTATCTGACAGACTCACATCACATCACACGGCACCTATTTCTAGGTTAGGTAGGTATACCTAGTAAGTGTTCAACTTGAAAACTGCTTTAGTTTATTCCAATAATACCTGATTGTTGGAAAAGCTTTCAAATTCATAGCCTACTTTTAAAGCGATGAATGAATTAAGTATACATTACACATGCTCTACTTTAACCAATCGTAACGCTGTTTGTTGTCTGTTGTTCCGCTAGAAACATGGAATATCAGTCTGAGTTCAGCAATGTGGATGGAGAAGTGTTGGGAGTGAAACCAAGTCCAGTGCGGTGTGTGAGGATCAAGCAGGAGCCAGAAGACAGAGAGGGAAGATGTTGAAGATGTAGAGACAGAGAATGTACTAAACACAGTGGTGGTGAAGATCAAGACAGAAGATAGGCTAAGTCTAGATGTAGAGAGAGAGAAGAGAATGTTGCTTATCATGTCCAATGAAACTACTAAAAGGGCCCCAACTTTCGGCAGTAAGAGTCTGAAGAAACAGCTCAAGATGGACGGACTAGAAACAACTGCGGCAAGTCAATGACATTGAGAGGCAAAGTGTTGACCCATAGGTGAGATATTTATTCATTTTCATTCATCAATCATTTATTCAATAATATTGCAGGGGTTTCAAATTGTGTTTAAAATTTAAAAAAGATAGTCGTCAGATTAACTTTTGACAAATCAATTGAGTAGGTAGGTAGGTAGGTAGTACTCTATTTTGTAATAACTAAAAATTAATAAGAAAGTGGATTCTAAGACGTCAGAAATGGTAGAATTGTTTGAAATGTGATGCCGACTTAGATATACCTACTTCAGCTGCCCCAGACTGTATCAAGGTTCATTCGATGTATAAATTCAGAATACTTCTCGTTAACTCTATTGTTCCTCAATTTGTGTCTAGATCAGCTGTGATGACATTCGTTTGATTGTTTCAGTGACCGCACGAAGCTGATGAACGAACTAATCGCAAGAGTATTTCCAGTTTCCGTTGTGAACTCTGTCAAGTCACTACAAGGCAGTGATTCATGTAAACAAGAAACCAGACCACCAGCAGCTCATGAAGTTCCTCAAGAAATGCAACAAGTTTATTCCGATTAGCAGGACTTGTTCTGGTGTGTCGTCGACAACTTCATGGGGGGTTGAATGTGTTGATCAGTCTAATCAAGGTAAAACCATTCACTGTCATTCTCAAGTTACATTCCGGAGGTCCTGAGCTCCAAACCCAGCCGTTCTGCGTGACTGATGATATGAACTCAGTCGAGAGGAAAATGATAAAAGGCAACCCCCCAAATTCGACCACTGGATATATTATTTTAAGTTTCTGAATATGGTTCACATTTAATATTTATATTGGTAAAATTTTTCTGAACGTTTGAATATCGTTGGCTTAGTAGGTAGTTTAGTTACTACTTATTAGTCCCATATCCACTTTTTGAAAATTTTGAGTTAGGCATTGGATATTGATTATTGATACTCCTTTAGTATACATATCATAAAAATACTTATTTTCAAGAAAACATTAATTTCTGAGCTATTTGCTTCTAGATGGACATTTTAAAAAAAAAAGTGCCCAAATTTTTCTCAAATATGGTACATATTTATGTAGATTTAATTCCCCCTCAAACTAAGTTCAAACATGAATTAATGGTTCAAATATGATAGAAAATAGACATCGTCTTATGCTTCTTTACACGGCATTTTTTCAATTTTGAATTTTAAGAAACAAAAAATTAAAAAAATATATTTTTTAAATTAAAAATGTTATAATTTTTTTCTTAATATATAATAAAATGTTGTTATTTTGGAAAAATGCTTAAATATTTGAAATGTACCTCCTTCTGTACAAAAACTAGGTACCTAGAAGTAAAATTTGGATAGGACACAATGCGTAACAAATATTTCGTTCACATGACTTTCTTCGTCCTATATCCAAATGGGGGTGCCCTTTATTGGGGTAATTTACAGTACAGGGTAGAAAAATACTACTAGTTATTATACAAGAGATCCATAAGAATGAGTGATATTTTATTCTGTTACATAGATCAAGTAGTTTTGCTGTGAGAATATATTCGATCTTTAAACCACATTATCTCCGACTAGCAAAAAGCGGATCTAGGACAAACAAGTACCAGGGACGGCGCTAGGATTTTAGTTCAGGAGTCAAGAATTGTGTTAGGTGGGGCGAAACATTTGTACTATTTAACATTCATTATTTTTACGTACGCATTAAAACTTAGTGCTAGATCCTTCAACAATTTAAAAATACAGCTAGATAGACATCATTCGAAAGACATACAGTGTTATGGAGGGCGATTCTAAATTCCCTTGTCGTCTCGTTTCACGTGATATGGGCTCACTGCACACTGGAGTGCTATCTATTTAACATTGTTGTGACACCGTATCAATTGATACGAGACGACAAGAGAATTTAGAATAACCCCCATGGGCAGGAATATAGAGTGATGTATCTTTTCAAGATCATTTCTCATGCTCTGGGGGGGGGGGGGGGCACCCCTTAGCGCCGTCCCTGACACGTACCAAGCCGACGATATGTCCAAATATATGGCCGAACTACAATTGACATAGTACCAGCTACATAATGTAAATATAACGACAATATAAGTCCAAATGTACACATTAAATTAAATTTTCTTAATTTCCGATTCATTACGCTTCTCAATTTCGACATTCCCGGTCTGTCCCTTACGTCGCCGTTATGTTAATTCTGATTCTGCCCTACCAACCATAATGCACCCAAGTGACATTTTTGAAAATATGGAGTTATTTTTATTGTTGGAATCAGCACATCATTTCATATCTTTTGTGCTCGTTAAGAAAGCCCTAAGTCAACTTTCAATGGGTCAAAACATGGTTTGAAGTTGTGGGTGTTATCGAAAAATGCCCTCAGTACACAGGTAAAAGCACCCAAGTGACTAATACTATAGAGTTACTATGGGTAGATGGGGCTTTTTAAACGAGTACCGACTCCATAAAAATCAGGTCGATGCATTTTGACCAAGCATCTAACATTGAAACGGTAAAAAACAATACTCCAGTAAAAGCCTTAAGTGCCAAAAAAGGGTTAAGGGATGAAAATGCCCTATTTGTTTCGTCATATTAAGATAAAGCACAAAATTTTATGTCATTAGCACTTGAAAAAAATATTAAAAGTAAATTTTAAGGCATGGCAGAGATTGAAACACGTTTTGTAAATTTTCTCAGAATAAGGTTTGTGTCACTTGAGTGCTTTATGGTTGGTAGGGCAGAATTGTAGGTCAGTAATAGATTTTAAGGGCATTCCAGTGGGGTAGGAGATGTTAATTTTAGGGCATATTTTGTAAGGAGATGTTAGTAGAGACTGATATCTAGCGAAATCTACCAATTTTGGAAAGTCAAAAAAATATCCGGGACGATTATAGCTGGAAATAATACGATTCATATAAACAGATCCAACTGAATAACCGTTCAACATAGAAAGCTGAAACTTGGCATGAATATTCTTAATACATATACGAAAAGAACGACTACGAGTTATTTCTATCCCTGCTGAAAATTCTTGCCAAGATCTTGCAAGATCTTGCAAGATCTTGCTAAGATCTTGTATTAACCAAGATCTTGCCAAGATCTTGCTAAGATCTTATCAAGATCTTGGATTTACCAAGATCTTGACAAGACCTTGGTAAGGTCTTTGCAAGATCTTGTATTAAACAAGATCTTGCTAAGATCTTACCAAGATCTTGGTAATATCTTGATAAGATCTTATCAAGATCTTGACAAGACCTAATCAAGATCTTGCTAATATCTTACCAAGATCTTGCCAAGATCTTACCAAGATCTTGGTAATATCTTGATAAGATCTTATCAAGATCTTGACAAGACCTAATCAAGATCTTGCCAAAATCTTACCAAGATCTTAGTAAGATCTTGGTAAGATCTTGGTAATATCTTAATAAGATTTTATCAAGATCTTGACAAGACCTAATCAAGATCTTGCCAAGATCTTGCCAAGATCTTACCAAGATTTTTTCAAGATCTTGCTAAGGCCCTTAGGAAAATTTCCTATAGTATATTTTGAAGTAGGTATTCCAAAGTATTATGTAATAACGTGTAGTAAACTATAGTATGTGCTATAGTACTTGAAGTACATGCAAAAACTTACTCCATAATACCATAGATTACTGAAGTAAATTCTACAGTATCGGTGGTAAACTAAAGTATAAACTACAGTATTTTTACTACCGCTGAAATAGACTGTTTTTTTACTCTGGAGTAAATATACTTGACCTACTGTAGTAATTGTTGATAAATAAATAATAAGAATAATTCTAAGTATGTACTATAGTGTTTTTACTACTTGCGATATATACTGCAGTTTTCTATAGTAAAGTTATAGGGAACGTACTTCACTGTAGTAATTCGAAGTATGTAGCTAGAGTACTTTGACTACAGAAAGAATAAGTTTGCTATAGTAAGTTCTATAGGTAGTATATATACTTCATTGAAAATCTATAGTATCTCATCTGTAGTAAAGAAAAGTGTAATCTACAGTATGTTTACTATAGCCGATTTATATTGTAGTTTAGTAAATTCTGAAGTATCTTCATTGACTTTTTACTACAGTATTTGTAGTAGTAAGGTATAAACTACAGAATTTTTACTTCATTGACTTAGAAAATTTGCACCACATCACCTAGTAAAATAAACTATAGTAATTATACTACAGAGCGTGAGCTGATATATTTTATGGGGAAATATCACAGATCAATTTACTTTATAAATAAATCTTAATATTTATCGTTTCTCCTATTTTATCATGTTAATAGCAATATAATGATCCACTAAATAATATAAATATGTTCACTTAAATATGAAAACTCAATATGATCACTATTAGCGCAGCTAAGTCTTGTCTGCACCGGTGGCCTACTCGGTAAGACGCTCGACTATGGACCACGAGATCGCAGGTTCAAAACACGGCGGTTCCACGGGATTTTATAATTGAAATGTGTAATCAAACCTTGTCCAATACTTCAGAAGAGGTTTCCCGAATGCAAATGAGTATTCATAAATATAGAAAATTTTATTTTTTTATGAAATTTTAACGTTTTTTTGGCAGCAAAATGTACAAGATCTTGCTAAGATCTTGCTAAGATCTTGCAAGATCTTGCTAAGTTCTTGCAAGATCTTGCCAAGATCTTGCCAAGATCTTGCAAGATCTTGCTAAGATCTTGGCAAGATCTTGCAAGATCTTGTTTACAATATCTTGCTAAGATCTTGGCAAGATCTTAGCAAGATCTTGCTAAGATTTTTCAGCAGGGATATTTCGATTGTAATATTTCTAAAATAAAATCGGAAAGTCCCGGAATTTTTGTATCGAGAAAACCTCCATTTTGTATTGCCTGTGGTCAGGGTACTAATGTAGTTATCGACAAAAACTCCTAGTCGATTTTTGCGCGTATTCATAACGAAGACAATGAGCCCACTTGCAAGTCTCTAGAGTGATCATTGCGGTCGCTGGAGATGTTTGAATGCAAAAGCACACGGATCATACTCGGATCCCTCGTTTCATGACCTTGTTACTGCTGCTAGTTGGTGCGACGGAGCGCTGTAAACTAAATATATCCACACCTCTCGCCCCACCCGCCTGTCAGTTGACACTGCATGTAGAGCGCTGTTGCCAAGTAGGATACAAATAACACGTTGTACGAAATAGGAACCCAATATAGAATGAATGAAGTGATACAGACAAAATTATAACATTTATGTTTTCATGTAATACATCATTACCTACTTTACTCTAAGAATAGTATGTTTTAATATTGCATGCGAATTAATATGCGTGTTAAAATTGTTCCGAAATCGTCAGAGAAGCAAATATAAAATATCTGAAATTTCTTCTTTGATAGGTACATTTTGGAAAATATTTCAATACAAGCATACAATGTCAATAACGCTTGAAGATTATTACAGATTTGTCTGAAAAACTGTTTTTTCATTACTGAAAATAACATAACCACTTTTTTATTGTTGGTCTCAATGTCCATGAATGTCTCAATTTGATGATGATCGGTCAATAACGATTCCAGATTAAATTTTCAGAAAGAGTTTAATTCATTGCCATTGAGTTTACTTCACGTAGCTCAAATTGAGCTACGTGAAGTAAAAACTACCATTTGAGTTTCCGATGAAACCAATAGACCGATTTTGCTATAGAAATCAGTTGGTAACCAAACTGGATAGTAATTACTCTTTTGTGAAAAAATTTTATTTCAATGTAATTTTGTTAAATATGAAACCTTGATTATATCCAAACAGTGATTGGAACATGCAGATGTTTACACAGGGTCCTCTTTGTAATTGTGAAGCTTGTAACCTTATCTCATACCTAACCTGCAAGTATGGATAGGTACCAATTATAAAACTAGGAAAACGCTCTGTGTATTGCGTTGATGAGCGAGCACGGATACGCGCAACACCTCGAACCGAAATTCTGTCTATCAAAAATGTCATTAAAACAGCCAATAATTCTTGAATTTCGTCACAAACTTGTATAAAAATCTACAAATATTCATTTAGTCCCAATAACCATGCAAAGTTTTAAGTTGATCGATCGATTGAACCTTTATGATTGAACTGTTCCTTGTATTAAAAAATCACAGGATCTCTTTCAAAAAATATACCTGGGACCCTCATATAACATTAGTGTGTGTACACAATATCAGATCGATCTGTTGAAAAATGAAAGGTCATTATTATTAGTTTCGCATGCATTTGAAAGTTTCTACTCCAACTACCTTGGAACTATGAAGATTCGAAGCTGCCGTGATCAACATTTTCGAGAAATTTGACAGCCAACACGCAAAATGTTCGTAAAATGTCGATATCTTTTGGATTTAAACACAGATTAGTCTGAAAATATTCAAAAATACAGATAATGTTGGAATGACCATGAAAAGTTTTAAGTTGATCGGTCAAACGGTTCTAGTTAAAATTTCAAAAACACAGGAAATATGGTTTTAAATTTTAACCAATGTGATGATTCGGCTGAAACTTTGTAAGATTGGGGACAATGTTAGTCGTTATGACTTGGCAAAATTTCAAATTGATCGGACCAACCAATCGAAAGATATTTTTTTAAAAATTTGAACCAATCAGAGGATCATTTTCAAAAACGACCCCAGAGACCGCATAGATCACGTTAGTATGTGTGCAAAATTTCAGATCTATTGATTGTGCGGTTTGACCTGGGCAGTGCAGGCAAAAAAACACAAAAACAAACAAACAAACAAAAACACACAGAAGAAGTGCCATAATAGTACCGTGCGGTTTGATAATGATGGAAATTTAGTGAATCTCTCACTTAGGGATGGTGTTTCAGAGGTAACCTGCGAAATAAAAACGGAATAAAATAATAATAAAAATAAAAAACTCTGACTCGCAAGAGTTGTATGGCAACCCAACCTGCTGATTAAGAATGCGTCCCGGTAGCTTAATGGTTAAAGCATAGGGCCGGAAACCCGAAGGATCTGAGTTCGATTCCCAGTCGGGGTGCGCGTTTTTATATCGCAGGTTACCTCTGAAAGTACCGTGCGGTGACGCTCGCTCAACAAGAATGATTCATGCCATGTATTCCTAGCAACTCGTGTCCTAACATTATTCAAAATTGCACGAAACCGAAAAGCCTTTATAAATATGAATTATTTTCATGTACACCCAACAAATCATAAAACGGTATTTGAACGAAACCGATTGGCTGCTGGTCATGTTCCTTGACAACCAATCCTTGTTATTATCAATGACATCAGAGCTCACCTACTAGAGGTAGATGATGAGTTAGCATAGACTTCATCGGACGATGCTGTAACATTTTTTTCAGCCAATCCATTTCTTTCAAATACCGTTTTATCATTTGTTGAGTGATTTGTACCTCGCCCCTGGGATATGTAGAGTGCATAATAGATAGCAACAAATATTTTGTGGCACTAATGGAATTGGAATATTGAGAATTCAGGTTCCTGCGCTGAGAAAGTTCATAATTAAACCGGCCATAATCAATTTATGTATTTTCTTCCAAGTATCAATGATTAATTCAGGTGTATTTAGTGTCGAATTGGAGGGGGGGGGGGGGGGGCAATGGCATTCTCCATGGGGGTTATTAATAGTTTCAACCTCCTATGGCTAATTTGTCCACTTCACCATACACCCATGAGAGATTTAAAAACAGTAGGTATACAATGTACCTAAAATAATATCATGTCCAGAGATTTTGTTAATTGGCCATTTGTCGAGAAAAAATAGACATAAATAGCGTAAAAATCGCGTAGAAATGCACCAAATTCATTTCTGACCTAGGGCTGTTCGCCCCGGACCACCCGCATGGTATTGGGGGCCCTCCCCCCAGACCCCCACTCCATCCATTGACATGGGGCAAGTGTTTTATTTTGTAACAAAACCAATAAGACCATTGGGTGTATATAATAAAGCCATACACCAAAGGTAATTTCCATATCTTATAAATTGAAATGTCTTTACAGTTACAGTATTTTCATCGAAGGAAGATTTTTTTTTTTCCATATCAAAACAAAATTAAGTACATTATTGATATTGTGGTAGCTTACTTCTGGATGTGTGATGTTGTGTCAGTTGAAAATAACTAAAACACGAGAACACTGCACGGCATTACCTTCATACTCAAGGCCTATACTAATGATTTTGAATTTATTCATACCTGATAATTCATGTTATCACTTATCATTGTATTCTTTTAGTTTTTTGATATTGTCATTTTATTATTCCTCAGTCGAATGGTTTACTTTGCTTGTTTTTAAGGATCACTATACCGCAATGTTTTATATGCTCGTGGACAAAATAAAGATACATACTTGAACTAGAACGTAATGAATGCTATTTGATACTAATGTTGTATCAACATTAGTGATTGTTCCCTTGATTGCTACAGTGCTGTCCTTTTGTCATTCCTTGTGCTGTACACGGATATACTTCCTGATGTTGTATGTTTATAATATTATGTTGTTGACTTTAGAGAGGGAACTGCAGTTGTAAAAAAATATATTTTCAATCGTGAACATCTAGGTAGGGTACACCTACATTTATCGCTGGCTTTATAACTTGCGATTCTTTACAGTAATTTATAATGATCTATATTACATGAGCGAAACAATGGTCCCAATCACAAATGCAAGGAGAGGTGACTGCAAGGGAACGAGCTCATTTAAATATTTTATAGATGAAGATATAATCGAGTGTCCTGTTAAGTATAGTCTAGTAGAGTTTTGGGGTATCTACCCCAACAATTACAATTCGTTGTTTCTACATTCTGCAGGTATGTTCATGGACTTCTGTCAGCTATTTTGAAATAAAACCCGTAAATAAGTTGAGGACAGTAACATTTTGGTTTGGTTTTACGAGAGAAGTTTTACGTAATTGTATACCTAAAGAAAGTCAAAACTTGGATAGGTAATGAGAGGAGGAAGTGTTTCAAAAGAGGCTAAGGCGTAGTTTATTTGTGTCCCATTTCCAATTATGTAATCAGAATAACTAATATTTTTCTTTCATCTTAATTTATAAAATATAATCACAAAAATCAATCCTTTTACCCTAAACCCCCACTCAACAGTGCCCAGAACAATTGTTAATTTACTCAATATATGACCCTCTTTAAAAAATATTTATAAGATCACCATCATGCGTGGAGTGGTAATAAAGATTGCCTCGGGCACATTACTTCGCTGCTGAGTGACAAAATTGCAACATTGCATTCTCGACTCGACTGCCGGCTCCAGCCGAGGCGAGGCTCAGCTTTCGAAGAAAAGGTCATAAATAAGCATGAATTCAAAACATTGACGATAAAGTGTTCTGGTTTCAAAACTGTCACAGAGGTGCTCTTTCAGTGGCTAACTGCGAGCGACTGAGATTAAAAACAGACGTTTCTTGCTTTTATAAAAGGAGTAGAGGGGGGGAATTGGTCTCGTGAGTCATATAATCACATATGGAATGAGAAAATAACCCCTTCGCCCCCTATTTAGGAAAATATAAACAATGATATAAATCGCTGATCGCTGATTGGCTGTGGGAACCCCGTGACCTCACTATAATGGCCTTAAATATAAAGGTGTTTAAAATTGCAGCGCAATTATTTTACTACTTTCCTATGTTTCCTATGTTCATACAAATGTTATGTATGTTTATGTAATGTGTTATGTTATGTTGTCCTATGTTTCCTATGTTGTAAATAAAGGGAAGCAATTAATTTAAAAAATCTATCCATTTGAATTTTTTCGCGACATTTCACTGCCTTCTATTTGATCTTTGTGTGTGAGAATAGCTCGCGAATCGAGATGAAAGAAGAGAAGGCGTGGTCCGTTTTGTTTGCACTTTGCAATGTTCTGACTTTTGATGTTACACCTAGTAAATGTGATTTGATTGTAAGTAAAGATGTGTAGCATGTGTATTGATAATATTTGTGTATTCCAACAGTGTTTTTGTAATGAATTCAGTGTATGATATTGAAATATAGGACGTTGTGTATTCATCAAACATATTTTAACCTTCAATGACAGTTTTCATTTGAGTTGTGATAAGTCTTCTGTCATGGCAAGTGACTACTATTAGGTACTGTAAGTGATGAGTGAAATGTTCTTAAGGTGTGAATGTTGTTGCAGAGAGTGTTGACGATGAGTGTAAACCGAGGCGGCGGCTTCTCGGGCTTCCAACTGAAACGTGAGCGTGGAAATGCGATCCCCCCGCCACGCTCCAATGCCATCTCAAAGCACGAGTATTCCACGATGCCGGCCATCAGTCAGAATGCGCTCTCAGCCTCGTAAGGAATGCCCAGGAAGCGAAGAAAGACCAAGGAAGAGTGAGTAAACCCCTGAATACGCCCTTGCTTCCCACCGTTATTCTTCATCAAAATCCACAAAAAAACAAGTGAATCTCTTTAGAAATTACTTACCTGAAGTTGGTCTCATTTGTTTTCTCAAAAAAGGCCAACTATCTAGTGGAGCGACCGCTCCACGCCAGCCAAGTCGTACGGCGCGCACACTCTCATATAAAAATAGTACCTACCCTAGATGAGGGTTTTAGCCTAAGTATTTGAGTTTGGAGTTTTGAATCAATCAATATTGTTTTACTTCTCGTAACCCAACGGCTGGTGTGTTGGATACTTCGGTTCTTGTCAGATCACCGAGGTTAAGCAACATTGAGCGCGGTCAGATGTTGGATGGGTGACCGTTCAACTCTGGCCTGCCAGTTGCTGCTGTTGGGCCAGAGAGACTGGGGTGTTTGAGGGTTCATGTGACGACCTCCCTCCACCTGTTATCAGTCTCTCGACGGGCGTTACACCGTCCTTGGAATGGGACGTTAAAACCAGCAGGGCGCTAACTGCTCTCTCGCTTGGCATCCCTAGAATAACAAAAAAAAAGAGTTAAGTGGAAGAGAAGCCATTGGCTTAACTTCGTTCTTCAAATAAAGACACTTAAAATAAAAAAAAAATAAAAAATAAAAAAGTAAACTAGGTACCAACTATTAAGTTTTACTTGTAGGTATGTACCTGGGTGGTACTTAGTGCGATCGTATAAAATGCAAAAATGTGCCCAATTAGAGATTTCAGTGATTCTTGAGATGTGCTTTAAAACTAGCAGTAATTCTGTCTTCATCCAATCCTATTGAAATGATGAGAAATATTTTAACATCAATCTGTGTGGACTTCAGTCAAATTGCAATAGGGAAGTCTCCAACATATTAGATTTCAAAATAATTGTACGTACCTACCTTAGTGTAATAAGTCTTTATTGTTAGCTATCGAGCTATTATCAGTCACAAATAAAAATAGATAGAAATAAATATTAATATTACATAATATGTCGAATGTTGGTAATAGTTTCATGGATGAGGAATACCTAGACTATTAAAATACAATATTACATAGGTAATGAATGGTTATTACTTATTACATTGAATACCAAAAAGAATTATTATTTCCAGCCAGCGCCAGTGAGATTGGTCGCTTATTACTTTCAGGCAATCTCGCCTAAACATCAGTACTCTTAGCATTCCTCACTCCTGCTGGTAGTCTATTCAACATATTGACACCCTTAGAAAACAGATTATTGTTGTTAAACGTTGAGGATGTTCATTTTACATAAGCTGCCACATTGGCGAGTAATTTAGTAGTTTATCACACAAATATTTAGGACCAAGACCTTTCGTCGTACGGAATATAAAAGTGAATGTTTTAAGCAATGTGTTGTTTAACCGTTGTCCAACACTATTATGGAAGTTAAGACGTTGCTGGACACATTACCTATCATTACTTTTGTTTGGGTGTGATATTTTTCTAGGAATTGATTTTGAAAGATTCAAAGATTTCTTTTAGGTATAAAACAAATTGACAATTGACGTCATGATTCACATGTTGCCACAACAAAGTAGGTAGGTACCTACTTATCACCATGGTAACACATTGTTGTGGAACTAGAAATGGTGATGTTAAATTCCCGGAAATATTCCAAAGTGGGAATTTTGCGGGAATTTTGTAGTTTTTATTAGAAAAAATTATAGAATGTTTAGCAAGCCCCCAGGTCCCAAGATGTATGCCAGTGCCAGCCAGTGGATAATTTGTAAATAATAAGTCGGCTGCACTCGGCGATTGTTAGGGGAAATATATTTGCTTACAAAATCAATGGGGGGGGGGGGGAGGTCTGGGGCAAACAACCCCGAAAAAATGTTGAATTTCAGGAACAAATTTGGTGTCTTTCTACACAGTTTGTACCCATGCTTAAGACAATTTTTACTTCCATGAAAAATAAGTGGTTGGACGTGTCCGCCCCAATAGCATAATGCCAATATTGAGGAAATTCTTATACCATCTCATTTTGAATATTACCTACAACTAGTTTTCAACATTTCTTTCAACATTCAAACAAATACCTACATAAATTCCCAATTTTGGGGAATTTATTTATTCACTACTTAGAAATGACATCACCTTCCTAATTCTCATTACATGCTGTTTTTCCTTTTATAATGTCACATGCCATTCGAGATAGATTATTATGAATGCAAACTTTCCATTTCTTAAGTGATAATGAACATTGAACAACATAAATGTTGGTAGAACCCTTTATTTTCAACCTCAAAAGTGTAAATTTTCATTAATTAAATATGATATTTAAATTGCAACATCATAGGTTGGTTGATAAAAATGAGATCACTCGTTTGGAAATGTCAGGAACACTGTTTTCCCCCCAAAATGTACACTGAATTTTAATTTTGAATATTTCTGAATGAAAATGTACACTTTTGAGTGTGAAAATGGTGTGATTTAGCAACAAATATGTCGTTATTATTGCATGACTGTGAAAGTGTACATCTGACGTGACATTGTATGTTTTCAGCACACCGGGCTGGGAATGATGTCCATGGCCAATGCCGGCCCAACACAATGTTCTTCATCACCACGGCCAACACCAGTTGGCCCGACATGTGGTCTTCGGAAGCGTTGTCGAGGGCATGGACGTCGTCAAGAAGGTGACCCCGGGCCGGGAATGATGTCCATGGCCAATGCCGGCCCAACACCAATGTTCTTCATCACCACGGCCAACACCAGTGGCTTGACAACCGACATGTGGTCTTCGGAAGCGTTGTCGAGGGCATGGACGTCGTCAAGAAGGTGACACCGGGCCGGGAATGATGTCCATGGCCAATGCCGGCCCAACACCAATGTTCTTCATCACCACGGCCAAGACCAGTTGGCTTGAGAACCGACATGTGGTCTTCGAAAGCGTTGTCGAGGGCATAGACGTCGTCAAGAAGGTGACACCGGGCCGGGAATGATGTCCATGGCCAATGCCGGCCCAACACCAATGTTCTTCATCACCACGGCCAACACCAGTGGCTTGACAACCGACATGTGGTCTACGGAAGCGTTGTCAAGAAGGTGAATATAAAACCATGTTATATTACCTGGCTAAGAATCAGGACCTCCAAGAACACAGTTTTTCAGGAGAGCAGAGGAAAACTTATAAACAGAAATGAGATAAGGTCTTGATTTCTGTCTTACTATTCTTTCTATGGATTCTCGATGGATTATTCTTTTTTAGATGTCCAACTCATTTAGGTCATAAATGTATACTTGGTCCTGATTCTTAGCCATGGAAATATATTTTACAATGCATAAGTAGTAGAGATGGACCGATACCAACAACCAATACCAATACTTTTCGGATACCAATACTATTTTATTGTTGACTGTTATTATTAATTTTAAAATGTTTAATTTATTAGTCAATAGTAAATCATCACCTGTCATGTTGTTTAATGATACAGTGGTCCCATACTTCACTTGTTTTGCGTTTTGACATTGCTAAAATCAAACAAAACATTAAACAAGTCAAATACAAACCAACTTTCAGTGAGAACTACCTACTACAGTATTTACTTGAATATAGGCCACCCCTGATTATATACAACACCCCAGTTTTTGGAAGTCTGTTTTTGAAAAACACTTTGAATGCAAAAATAAGTCATGGGGATGGGAAAAAGAACTGTCATTTGTCAGGACCTTGACTATACTTCTATCTATTTTACACTTGAGTTGAGTGACAGATCCTTTGAGTAGGTACTTTACTGGTTGGCCTAAGCTGTTCTTAAGTTGGGGGAAACATGAATAGTGTGTCTTTTATTGAAACATTATCATCCATCAACACATATTTAATTTTTATTTAAATCATTTTTTTTCCATTTCTCTCAGCAAACTTTTAACATGCCTTTTGAATGGATCATTATTCATGGAACATTCACTTTTACATCACTCTACATTGCAGTGATATAAAGTAGGTACCTTATTCATTATAAAACTAAAAGACACAAGAAGTTCACATTTCCTTTGTTTATAAAACCACCCAAACATGGCTGGGGGTGCGTCAAAAGCCAAGATGCAAGCCGGCATCTCTTGCCCTTGAATATTCTTTGTCTCTGATTGGTCTAGCGACCTCAACCAATGCCGTCAATCAGAATACACACAACATTAGGCGGGAAAATTTAGAAAGTATCGGTAAGGGAGAAAAAATAGTAGTATCGTCTACTACTACGCGAGAACCGGTATCGGTATTGGTCCATCTCTAATAAGTAGTGTTTTGGTGTTATGTACGTTCACACTCCAATTAATCTGAACCCTTTGCCTGCCAAATTACCACTATGGGGTGTATTTCCTATAACAACCCGATATGATTTCAAAACAGAACTCCGTAACTTATCAAGAGACAGATGAATGTTTCACATTCGACCTCGAGACTGCAACTTTCCCTTGTTCTTGAAATACAATTAAATAGCATTATAACTATCCACGTTTATTCCGGAGGCCCGGGTTCGATTCCCGCGGACGTCCTTCCTTACTGGGTTATTCGTGGTATTCCCCCAGTCGACAGGCAAATGCTGGGAAGGTATCCTACTAATAGGCCACGACCGCCTCCTTCCCACCTTCCATCCTTACCTACTCTTCACCATCATCTCCCAATCATCCTCATAATCATTCATCCGTCGCCATTAGCCTCGCTGCAGAACAGTGCGACGTTAAGCCCCAGACAAAAACAAAACTATCCAAATTGAATTACCTATTTTAACTTGAATAATGTTCCTATTGATTTTAAACTGTGTTGATTTCTAGTTTAAAACACAATAAAGCAATCAGCGTTGCCAACTTTTAAAAGTAAAAGTATGGTACAGAACGTGAAAAATTATGGAAATATGCAAAAATTATTGTACGTTCTCAAAATGTAGGAACTATCAGCATTTTTATTTTTTTTTAAGTTTTTTCAACACTTAGATACCAATTTTGAGACGTTCTGATGTGTATTTTGTTTACAAATTCAACCTTTTAAGTTTTTCACACTTTTTCATGAGCTCAAAAACCTTGCCCCGCAGGGCGTTTTTACGATTTTTGGCTCTTTAGAACCAATTTTGAGACGTTTTGAGGTACGTAATAGTACTATATTCAGTTTCACAAAATTATCGTACATTTACCTATTATCGTACAGGCACTATCGTACATCGTACAGAAGGCCAAATTATGGTACAAATACGATAATTATCGTACGGTTGGCAACGCTGAAAGCAATTCACGGACATTTAAATCGGATCTGCAGCGCGATTGTGTAAGCTTCACTTCCAAGTTGGACGAGAACATCTCAAACTTGTAGTCGTCCATCTCCTAGATGCTGAGTGTGTAACTCACTTTAGAGATGAGTACTTACTACATCTCCAGCCAAAGTTAAGCTTCTAGCGTTAGCAGGCGCGTAGGAACTTTATTTCGACAGGGGGGGGGGGTCAAAATTATAGGATTCGATAGATGTCAGGAAAAGGTAGTTCACTGCTACAAGGGATCTGGGGAACTCACCCCCAGTTAGCCCCGCAGGGCCTTTTTAAAATTTTTGATACAAAATAATCGAATTTTAAGCTATTCTTCTCAAAGAAATGTAAAATGTGTGATATGCAATATTCTGTGGGAACTTAAGAAAACTTGTTTTTATAGAATTACCAATGGCCCCGCAGGGCATTTTTTTACATCTTGACAAAAAAGAATCGAATTCGACGCTTTTTTGGCATCTTTTAAGAATTTAAAAATGTGTGTCCTATGCAATATTCTTGGGGATACAAGAGACAAAATAAAATTTTGTTATTTGACAAAATCCTAAATGGCCCCGCAGGGAAATTCTTGAATTCTAGTGAAAGAGAATCGATTATGAATTGATTTTGGAATCGACCTTTGAAAAAGGTTGCAAGAGCAACAGCAATAAGCAATCAATAAGAAAAATCTGTAGGTATGTAGTAGTAGTAGTAGTAAAGTCTTTATTAGCGATTCTTGCTATTGTTACATTTTTATACACTCTCGATTAAACTAGTTTACAAAGGTAGTACATAGGAAATATAGCAGTTTAGGAAATATTGATAACATATTATAGCTCAGTACATGTAAGTGTAAGTAAAATATGAATCTCTCTCTACCATTTACATTCCAAATGGTGAAAATTATCAACTAATTTACTAATAATTTGAAATAAAGGGAAACAATGAAAATAAATATAAGAGAAAAGGTTACATGTCATGTCATGATGCAGTCTTGTTACAGAATAACGTTCAAGTAGATGCTAACAACATACCTACAATATAATACTAAATCTATATTATGTAATATCATGGACGAAGTAATATTAAAAACAAAAACGAAGGTTTAGTAGGCTGCAAAACTTCGTACCAAGTCAATTTATTAAGGTTTGTCCCAAAAACCAGCATAAGTATTTGACAAGGGATCATTTCGCCAGCCTCCCTCTTTTATTACTAACATACATGCTCTTCTAAATGACATTACACATTTACTTTCCTTTACAGTAGTAGGTAGACGGTTGTACATTTTTATTCCTTTTGAAAATAAGGAATTATTACCAAATGAAGAAGTGGCACGCTGTACATTGATGTCATTTTGGCGTCTGGTGCTATAAACATTTGGAATCTATTAGTTTAACGTATAATTATTTAATTTGATTCATGAGGATGTTCATGTTGGACAAATGAGTAAATGAGTTGTCTCATTGGATAATACCTCTGTTCAATTAGTTTTGCAAAACTTGAGAAAATTTTGAGAATTCAACCTCATAATGGAGCAAATCTGTGCATTCTGTGCAACACTTAATCAACATTTGTGAATATCTGGATGTGTTCAGGATCTCTAGAGGGGGGGTCAGGATCTCTGGCAGGGGGGTCAGGCTCCAGACAGGGGGGTCCGTTCCCCCCTTTCCCCCCCTATTCCTACGCGCCTGAGCATTAGACACGTGGCATCTATTTGACACTCATGTTGGCGATATAATCAGATAATAATTGTAAACATACTCACTTTCCATGTGTTGACATGTTTAGTTTATTAGTTTTTATTCATTTGACAAGCGTGTGTTTATTAATTACACTAGGAAAACGCTCAGTGTAACGCGTTGATGAGCGAGCACGGGTACGTTCAAATTCTCAAACCGGAATGCGTACAGAACGCACAGAAAACAAATATGTACATCAATATTGAATTGACCAATGTAGGTGGGCGTTGCCTTATGAAAGACAAAAGTATTACCATGGTAACTCCAGGGTTGTTAGAAAAAACAATTTTTCATTCAAACAAATGAAATTTAGAAAGATCAAAGAAATAGCTCACACGTGTTTAATCTAGTTTAATTTATCACTTGAAATAGTACAATCAATATATTTAAATCATATAAATCATGTTTGATGATTTGCTGGACAATTATTACAGATGCTACAACGAAACAAATTATATTTTGCCAGGTATGTTGCCAAAGCGTTTTACTTTTTAATGGCGTCTGTCACTGGATAGTTTCGTCAACTTAAAAAGGCCCTTCCTCTCTTATGAGAAGTTAATTAAGACTGAACAATATTCAAGTAGATAGCTTAAAGCAATACTATTATTAACGGCAATTTGTTGATTGTAAAACTGTTAAATTCTGTACAAATTCAACATTATTCTAATAATATCATGTGTTCAATTTGTTGTGTATACAAGCTCTTTGGTTGTGACCAAACATTGACTTTTGTTTTATGACGTCGTAGTTTGGTCAGATCTACATTGGTCAATAGGCCATTTAAGAAAGTAAAGATACATCTGTTGGTAAAGTGTGGAACTAATGTTATCAGGCTTAAACGCATGCGCAGTGCGCACTTCAAAGGACTCGGCGTGACGTCATCCCACCCACAGCCTTCTCGAACACACGTACATTTATGACAGACACCAAACAGACACTAGTCAGTCACTACACACTAGGCGGCTGTGGACTTGTCAGGCATTATCGCATGCGCACTGACTTTCTTAAATGGCCTATTGAAAAATGATCAACTCAGTCAACATAAATGTAGGTATCTGCTTTTGATTGAAACATGAAAATAGCATCTAAACACTGTGGTTCCTAAAGCAAATCAGATCCATGTGGCAGTGGGAAAACAGTTATTTCGATACTTCATCTCTGACAGCTATTAAAAATGTCAATAAGTGCATACGTTCTTAACTGATAGGACTGAAATTTGTAAAATAAGAGATTAATATATCACCAAGTCACTAAACTCACCAAGTCACCAAGAACACTAAACTTATTAACACTCTCAAACATCATTCGTGGTCGGGCTCCATTCAAGACATGCACCGAGGGAACTTTCATGTGGGGGACATGCACCGAGTGGACATTCATGTGGGGGACATGCACCGAGGGAACTTTCATGCGGGGGACATTCACGGAGGTAACTTTCATGCGGGGGACATGCACCGAGGGGACATTCATGTGGGGGACATGCACCGAGGGGACATTCACGGAGGTAACTTTCATGCGGGGGACATGCACCGAGGGGACATTCATGTGGGGGACATGCACCGAGGGGACATTCACGGAGGTAACTTTCATGCGGGGGACATGCACCGAGGGGACATTCATGTGGGGGACATGCACCGAGGGGACATTCACGGAGGTAACTTTCATGCGGGGGACATGCACCGAGGGAACTTTCATGCGGGGGACATGCACCGAGGTAACTTTCATGCGGGGGACATGCACCGAGTGGACATTCATGTGGGGGACATGCACCGAGGGAACTTTCATGCGGGGGACATGCACCGAGGGGACATTCATGTGGGGGACATTCACCGAGGGAACTTTCATGCGGGGGACATGCACCGAGGGGACATTCATGTGGGGGACATGCACCGAGGGAACATTCATGCGGGGGACATGCACCGAGGGGACATTCATGTGGGGGACATGCACCGAGGGAACATTCATGCGGGGGACATGCACCGGAGGAGGCAGAAGAAAAGTAAAGCCTGGAGGAGGCAGAATACAAGGGAAGCCTGGAGGAGGGACAGAAACATCAAGAGGGGGGACAGATACATCAAGAGGAGGGACAGATACATCAAGAGGGGAGACAGTAACATCAAGAGAGGGGACAAAAACATCAAGAGAGGGGACAACAAAATGAGGGGACCTCAGGACAGGAAAGTCTACATTCAGTGAAAAGCTTGGCATAGAAGGTAGGACAGAAGAACATGAAGTAACAAACTTGTCATACACAGACCTAATATACTCAAACCCTGTGGTAGAGAGGTGCAGGCCATCGCCTCCGATGTGGTCTCGAGCGAGGAATGTGTGCCACTGGTCGCACAGCTCGACTTCCCACGCGCTGCACCTCCGACGCAGCTCGGTGTTCAGCTGCTTCGCCTTGTTGTTAAAGTCCTCCGCTTCCCTGATGCGGTCTGCCCGTGCCTTCCGGTGGTCAAACTCATTCACGTGCAAATCACAATCCGTATCAGGGGATTTGCCTGCCTCGTTTCGCAAATGAGGGACTCAAATTCCCTAAGGATGCAGTGGATGGATTGGAATTCGTTAGACACATTGTTTGTGCCGACATGGAAGATGACGGCACGGTAGTAGGGGACGATGCGCACGGCGTGCTCCTTAATGTGACAGATGTGCCCGCCAGGGAATGACTGCACTGCGAGAGTGTCGCCATTCCAGTCGGACACATATTTCACCTGCGAGTCACCGATTACAATCAGGGACATGACAGAAAATAGGAGAAAATATTAGAAATTGAAAACTAAACTGGCCTGATCACTCTGATGTCTCCCAAACACTCCTAGCAGTACAGCTCAGGTAGGCAGAAGAAGCTGTTAAAATTAATGCACATCAAAAGAATGCACATCAAAAGACTGGAACATTGTGAGAATGTGTGGTATAAGTAGTGATGTAAAATGCTCGAGCATATTCTTTTTGAGAATATTCTCGAGAATATTCTCGAGCACGAGCATTTTCTCGAGCACGAGCATTTTCTCGAGCATATTCTTAAAAATGCATCTAAGCTTATAAAAACTCGAACTTTTAGCTCAATTCCAAAAAGTATGTACTTTTATGGATCTTGCATACATAGTATTGTTATGGAGAACCAGTCGGAATCGTTATTGAGGCTATACAGGTCAGAGTTTTCTTCGATCGAGCTGAAATTTTGCACACATATAGGGAACATTTCTGGGCGTTGCAGACCCAAATTTTTTGAAATCCCCCAATTGATTCAAATTTTTAAAAAATATCTTTCGATTGGTTGGTTCGATTAATTTGAAATTTTGACAAGTCATTACGACCAACATTATCCCCAATCTTACAAAGTTTCAGCCAAATCCTCCCATTGGTTAAAATTTGAAATTATCTTTCCTATGATTTTTTAAATTTAAACTATAGGTAGAACCGTTTGACCGATCAACTTAAAACTTTGCATGGTCATTGGGACCAACATTATCTGTATTTTTGACAATTTTCAGGCTAATCTGTGCTTAAATCCAAAAGTTATTGACATTTTACCGACATTTTGCGTGTTGGCTGTCAAATTCTCGAAAATGTGGAGCCTACTTTCAAACACATATGAAACTGATGTTTAACAGATCGATCTGATATTGTGTACGCACACATATCAAATGAGTGGTCTCAAGTATATTTTTAGAACGAGATATTGTGATCTCGTTCTAAAAATCTGTGATTTTTGAAAATTAACAAGGAACCGTTTGATCGTTAAAACTACAACTGACAACATGGATATTGGGACCAATATTTTAGGAATTTTTTGAGATTTTCATACCAGTCTGCGACGAAATTCAAGAATTATTGGCTTTTAAGGACATTTTTGATAGACAGAATTTCGGTTTGAGGAGTTGCGCGTATCCGTGCTCGCTCATGCTCGCTATCCCTGCCTATGTATTGCACAGCCTTCCAAGGCCATAAAATGGTGCAAAAACATTCAACCTTGAACTTTTTATATATAATAATAATTTTCAAACCTCTGGTGAGAATATTCTCAAATATTCTCGGAGAATAATCTCTTTGAGAATATTCTCGAGAATATTCTCGAGCACGGAGAATATTCTCATGAGAATATTCTCGGCTCACATCTCTAGGTATAAGGAATAGTAGTCTGTTCGTCGGGGTGTTCTAACCTGCTCAGATCACACCGGAAGTCATCACGAAACAGTTTACTTATACTTATCCGTCGAGTTTTGGTTCATAATCCTTGCACCTAACATATTCAGTGACGTACTTCCACTTGCTCGGAGCAGGTTAGAACACCCCGACAAACAATCCTGCACGACATAGAAAAATGTCTATTTCCCAGCCTCAATCCTCCGTAGATTGGTTTAACTACCTAGAGAGTAAAGGTTCAGAGTCAGCCGTCTTGCCATGGAAATATCAAGGAATTTCGTGGCCCCCTGGTGCCCCCCCCAGCGAAATGTTTGAACATCAATTAAGCTGTACCATTTTTAGCTACCATAAATATGGCGGAAATTAGTGAATTTAATGTTACTTTTAGCGGCCTCAAGTTTTTCAAGTTAGTAATTCGAGTTTTGTAATCACACCAACAATTGCCTCATCTAGTGCAGCATGTGCACAACATTTTCATATATTATACTAAGATTAAAGACATACTTACAACAGAATGTGTAAGGATATACTCAGATTGGCCATACTATCCAGTCATCTAGTGGAGCGGTCGCTCCACGCCAGCCAAGTCGTACGGCGCGCGCACACTCTCATATAAAGGCTGGAGCAAACCCACTTTTACTGTAAGCATCAAAGTGGCATTTTCGGCCTACTGGATCTTAAAATTGAGAAATCTCACATTGTTGCGAAATATCTTAATTTCGAGCTATGGCCCACCCTACAACATATACCAAATTTGGGAACAATAGGTTACGCCCTTTGCGCGCTAGAGGGCCGTGAAAACAGTGTTTTAGGGCGGTTTTCATAATCAGTAATCATAGTAGTAGGCTGGAGCTAAAATCCGGTAAACAGGCCACAGCCTAAACGGCTGAACCGATTGATCTCACATTTTTACCACGTGTGCACTTTTGGCGTCTGATTTAACCTTGTCCCCATGAATTTTTTGTGCCGCCATTTTGAAACCGGAAGTGACGTCATATCTCGTCAACGGTTGGACCGATCGGAACGAAATTTGCGCCAATCGTTTCAGACGGTCATCTATATGGATCATCAATATCAAAAGACTGAACATTATTTTAAATAAACCGGAAATGACGTCATGAAATTTAATATACATCGATTTGCATTTCAGCAACAACTGTTGATCCGATTGTCTTGATATTTATGTAACGTTTGTACTTTTGATATTTCATTTGACTTGTTATAAAACCAACCGGAAGCCGCCATTTTGAAACCGGAAGTGACATCATGTCTCAAAAACGGCTAAACAGATTAGAACAAAACCAGCGCTAAACGATTTAGACGGTCAACTTTATGTAATCAGTAATATTTGATGATTCAAATATCGAAACCGGAAATGACGTCACACATTTTAGGACCTATACCGGAAATGACGTCATAAATATGCTAAATGACGCTAAATTCACCACTTTATACTTTAAAATAGATATAAGTAAACTTACTTTGTAAATAATTATAAATTCAAGGTTGCAGTGTTCTCGGCGGCCATTTTTAAAACCGGAAGTGACGTCATATATCGTAAACGGTTGTACCGATTGCAACCTAAGTTTGGAAATGTGTTGGACTAATAATTATGAATTCAAGACGACATTATTTTCGGCCGCCATTGTTAAAACCGGAAGTGACGTCAAATATCGAAAATGGCTGTACCGATTGCAATCAAATTTTGGAAATGTGTTGTACTAATAATTATGAATTCAAGACGACATTATTTTCGGCCGCCATTGTTAAAACCGGAAGTGACGTCATATATCGAAAATGGCTGTACCGATTGCAACCAAATTTTGGAAATGTGTTGTACTAATAATTATGAATTCAAGACGACATTATTTTCGGCCGCCATTGTTAAAACCGGAAGTGACGTCATATATCAAAAACGGCTGTACCGATTGCAACCAAATTTTGGAAATGTGTAGGAGTAATAATTATGAATTCAAGACGACATTATTTTCGGCCGCCATTGCTAAAACCGGAAGTGACGTCATATATCGAAAACGGCTGGACCGATTGTAACGAAACTTAAAGCTATTCTTCTTGGATAATTATTTTAATCTTATATACCAAACGCAACTTTTCTAAGTATCCAAATCGGCATAGGCGTATTTTTTTAAAGAAATAAGTTCTTGCACGGACACAAGCTGTGCTACAAGCTGTATGAATAAACTAACAAAAGAAGTGATATCCCAGAAAAAAACACTCCGTGTAAAAAAGGCAGCCAAGTCTCTTTACTTTAAAAAATTTCAACACCGAAAAGGAGTGATATCAAAAAAGGAGCCAAGTCAATGACATTTCCAAATATTTAATCGTATCTTTGAAATAAAAGTATAAACACCGAGAAATACTTTACAAAAGGACTTGGCGCATCGTTTTTTTAAAGACATTTTTCTATTCATAAGCATGTGCCATTTATATACAACCGTCATTTTGAATGTTTAGAATAATAGGGAAACATCTTTCAATTAGGTACATATTATACATACCTTCTGTAAAATATTTTCTATATGAATATATACGCTATGAAACTTGTTGTCTATGCTTTCTATAAATATACACAATAGTTATCTTCGTAATATTGTTTCGTGGTGAATATAATTAAGTCTCATGCGTTATACCTTCTCATCATGTAACAATTTCTATTAATACACATTTTATAAAAATACATTTCACAAAGAAGACAGTCATATTGAATTTCTATTAAAAAATTTAACTTTATACACTTGACACTTCAAAAATATATAATTGTGTTCCATTAGTTAGTAATTATTTGACAACGTTTCATGATTTCCTTCAGTCAAGATCAAATTATGAAAAGATACCAGTCTAATATCGCCATATTAACAGTACTGCAAGAATATGTATGAGCCCACTTCCAATTGATATGAAGGGATGTGTGTTGTGAAAAATATCCGACCGAACCGGGGCACGAACTTGGGACCTCTCACTTGCCGGGCGAGAGCTCTACCAACTGAGCTACCCGATCGGACGGGCGGACATTAGACACAACACACTGATGAGGATCCTGACTCCTGACTCAATGGAAGTTTTCCAAAGAAACCTACATTCTCACCACTTCCAATTGTTATGTAATTCTTTCACCCTTATATTACTTATATATTACAGCATAAAATCATGCTTCTATCGCCATTGACAAAACTATAAAATAGTCATTACTAAAAGTAGCTTGATTCATAGATTCTGGCTCTAATAGAAAGAGGAAAATGTACCTACTTGTAAATTTCTTTCCACTTTTAGGATAGAATGATGTCTTTAAAAAAACGATGCGCCAAGTCCTTTTGTAAAGTATTTCTCGGTGTTTATACTTTTATTTCAAAGATACGATTAAATATTTGGAAATGTCATTGACTTGGCTCCTTTTTTGATATCACTCCTTTTCGGTGTTGAAATTTTTTAAAGTAAAGAGACTTGGCTGCCTTTTTTACACGGAGTGTTTTTTTCTGGGATACTATTCTACTCTGGAGGCCAATTCTTGAGTTTTCACGTTTTGGAACCATACGTTTTCTTGTACTATACAACTTGAAACAATTGACAACTATTGCTTAGCCTTCAACTTTTATACTTTTTAAACAAAGACAACATACCTACCTACCTACCTACATGGTTTCAAAACGTTAATCTCAAGAATTGGCCCCCTGTTATTTGGTAAATTGACAGTAGGTACCTGTACCTACCTACCTACCTACCTACCTACCTTATTATATTCTACTTACTAGTTACACTCAAATCATAAAACAGTATTTGAAAGAAATGGATTGTCTGAAAAAGATGTGAAGCATCATTCGATGAAGTCTATGCTTACTCGTCATCTAGGTACCTCTAGTGGGTACTAGGTAGGTGAACTCTGATTTCATTGATAATAACAAGGATTGATTGTCAAGGAATCTGGCCAGCAGCCAATCTGTTTCATTCAAATACGTTTTATGATTTGTTGGGTGTAGGTAAGTACCCACCTACCTACGTAGTAGGTAACTATCCAGTAGGTATACTTAGATACGGTGTACCTACCTACCTAGGTAGCTAGGTATGTTTTTGAAGGTTTCAATATTTTGTTATTATCCCCACACCACAATATGAAAATATATTGATACAGATTAAACTTACTGTAAGGTCTTTCCGCTCATTTTATGCGATTTGACACTACCTAGCAAGGTGGTACAGGTTATGTATCCTAGTGTTTCTCGAACATTTTATCAATTTGAAGTTATATTTGCTACTAGGTATTATTAACATTGCGTACCTTGTTACGGAGACACGATATACGACACGTAGACACACAATATAAACGCAGATGAACCTGTAGACAGAATAAAGAACACGATTATTTTGTAAAAAACACGTTAGCTCAATACTTACCCGTGGGTTATTTGAAAAAGGTTAGAACGCGGCAAGACGACGAAAAATCGACCATGGCGCCACCCCACGGACACACGGACATTTTTGTTACTACAAAATGTTACCCATCTCGGCCCAACGAAGCTACCAAAAATCAGTACTTCTGCACCATCTATGAGGAATCAAGTGAACTAGAATGATTTGAAATCAAGCGGCAATTGGCGGGCTGGACACGTCATTGGTCCTCAATGCATTATTTATTTTGGCGGGTCTGACATGTCATAAGTAGAGAAGGGGTTAAGAATGTTTGTTTTACGGGATCACTGGGTAGCATTCACAACCGCAGAACGCTAACTTAACGACGTTAACGTTAACTTGAAACTTTACAAACTCCAAACATTCAAGTTTAAGTTAGCGGTCGACCTTGAGTCAACCAATAGAAATCGGGCAATAATACGAAGATACCCGAGGGGAAGGCGAAGCATCCCGAGGTATTCTATTTGAAGAGTTTTGATTGGCTCGGGATTCTACGTTGCCGTTGTCATTGTGAATAGTGTCAAGTTAAGTTACAAGTTAACGTTATAAGTTTAAGTTAAAGTTTAAGTTAGCTGTGCATTGTGAATGCGCCTTAAATCTGTGATTTTCGGGATTTTTGTGGGCTAACGATTCGAGCCAATTTCAAAATAGCTGCAAAATATTTAATAGAATGACAATGGTAAATCTATTTTTAGTTTTTTTTTATTGAGAACCGATTTTATTTGATTTGTTTCAGTTTTTTTTTAAATTATTATTTACGCACGATATCCAAAATTTCCATTTAAGGGTTTTGCCCCTTTCAAAATATGAATTTCCATGCAAATGTCATACCATTCTCTAATATGGAAGCTGATTGAACTTATCTTGCACCATTGTCCCACAATAAAATAATACCTGTCTGAAAAAAGCAGAAATGTGACTTCCCCCCTGCCCCCCCCCCCCCCCCCCCCCCCACCAACGCACGGATGCCAAACAAGACAAAGTGTAATGTACGTACTTTGGAGATACCCAAAACAGATTTCAAACCTTCCGTGGCAGGGTGGGAAGGGTCTTGTTCGGCTGGCATCATGATCAGCTATTATAGGTAGTGAAATATAATGCAAAAACCTAGTACTATTTTTACATTATACCGCATAACTTCCATACCGTAAAAGTTACCACTCTACAACTTTGCAAGGATGTTAAACATACAATTAGGATACATATATATTTTTTCAAAAATATCAAAAAATACTTTTTTAAGGGGGGGGGGTCGTTTTAAGGACAAATTTGGGAATCACCCCCATTTTTTTTCATTTTAGTGCCCAAATAAAATTATAACCAAATTATTCATTTTAAGATCTTCATTTCTTAAAAAAAATGAAGTCTCTATCACTAACGGTTATAAAAATACAATTGTTTTAAGAAAGCAAGGCCCACCTGAAAATGACTTTTTGAGGGTCCCGTTTCTCGGACCCCGTTCAAAATATGGAAAAACGCTGAAAGAGCCATGTGTTTCTTTCGGCTTCCTAACATGTGTACCAAATTTGAACAAAATCGGAGTTGCACATGAAAATCGATTTGCGGTTTTGGCCTGGATTTACCCGTATGTAGTTCAATTGTCTACTCTTTATTTGAAAACAGAGAAAGCAAACTGTTGTAAGATGTTCCTTCTCTTAGTAACTTGTATTGACTTGTTTCAGCTGGAATCGTACGGATATCAGAGCGGCAAAACCTCCAAGAAGATCGTGGTGGTGGATTGCGGTCAACTCTAAGCGTCAAAACATTTCCTCTTGGTTTCTGTTGTTCATTCCACTGAATGCTAGTTTATAGGCACCGAGTGTTCGCCACCAGTGAAAGAAATAAGCAACATCTGTGGGAATGATCTTCAACTGTTTCATTTCTCATTGGTCGTGACCTAGCAACCGATCAAATGGCAACAAATGTACTCAAATTATTTCGGAATCAGAACTAAGTCGCGCAAATTAATATTGTGATCAGATTCAGTGAAATTGTGAACACTTTATTATCAATATTTTGTAGGCGAATAAACATTAGATATTTAAATTTTAAGAATTGATAATGCGTAATATGTGCAGCAACATAACATATAACTGCAGCAACTTGGACGCCTTGCCAAAGGTAAGCTTCCTTCCCACAGATTAGGTGGCTCTGTCTGTACTTTTTGCAGCGCTATCTGTAGTCTAAACACGCTGCCTATAGAAGTTGCACACGATTACGACACTTTTTTATACTTTGCTTGGACTTGTTTCTGTGTATTTTACTGTTCATGGAATAAAGTTCAGAGAAGTCAAATGCACTGCGTTTGTTTTACATCCAATATTCTTCCTTCTTCATTTCTGCACTTCAGAAGCAAAAGTACCAAAGTCAATTTCAATTATTCTTTCGACAAACTGAATAACCAGTATTCCTGTACTATTCATTCAACATTTCGTGGTGGAAATTAAGTAATTTCCGGTCATCTTGCTGTCGAGATTGAAATGTCCATGTCTAGCGTTCACACCTTTTATGTCAAGATTTTTGTTGTGGAAATAAACAATGTACATTTTCCAGCCACACATTTGTTTCAAGTCTTTAGGGCTGTTTCCTTATACATAAAACAAATCATATTTATGGGAATGCTCATGGAGTTAGGCCTACAAACACTGGGAGGTCCCTGGACGCGTCCTAGGCCGTCCCAGATGGGCGTACGGGCCTGCCCAGGGACCTCCCGTCTTATGGGTGATTAGCATGGAGTGAGACTCCCGGGGCCTGCCACTGGGAATAAGCCCGGGCGGCGGCCTGGGCCGTCCCATGACGCCCGCGCGGGAGGTATGGGCCGTCCCTGGACCCTCCCGGGCGGCCCGCGCGGGAGGCATAGGCCGGCCCTGGCCCCCGCCCGGGCGGCCCGCGCGGGAGCAGCTGCTCGCTCTGTAGCCCCCTCCCCCTACGCACATTCCATAACGGTCACGTGCTAGCTTGCTAGGTACACTCTCATTCAAAATGCAGTACCTACAAAACGTGCCTCTGATCCAGACACGTGCATATAGGCACTAATTTTGAATGCGAATGTACCTGGAAAAATACGTTTCATTAAGACATAATTGATTGCAAACGTGAGTGACACGAGAAACGGGATTTCTTCACAATCTCGGAGGGTGTGCGTTGCCATACGAAAAAAATAATCCAGGTATTTTCTTCCAGGGTCAATGTATTAGTTCACAGTTCACGGAATATTTCACAACAGTTGTAATTTGTTATGTCAACTAGAAGAACAGTAGGTACCTACTCAAACACATTAGAAATGCATTTAAATGGTCAAATATTAATAAAAAAAAATAGCCGGTATATTATAAAGTTAATCAGTGGTTATTGGAAGTTATTTTATCTCGCCATGTTTCCCTATTGTTTGAAAGCTGTTCCACTGACCTGACACATTACCTAAGGTACCTCCTACTGTTTTTATTTTTAACGCATTTTTATTTGGAGGAAATATTTTGGGATCATTTGAAATCCTCAACTTGACTGTCACATAATGGGGAAGTCTCGTGAAATTCAGATTTCAGAATAATAGACCATTATTTTATGAAAGTTGATTATGTTGCTGAACACAGATGTGATTTTATTTTTGCTGTGGGATGAATAGTTTTTAAGGAATGAATTTACAAAGTTTGATTACTTTTAACAGGAAAATTTACAGAAAATTGACAGATGATCCACAATGGTAACACATTAGTGTAAGTGGATTCTTGTAATACGTCGTTTTTCCCGCCAAAAGTCCCATTATAATTGAATTTCATTTGCATGAATTAATTTTTAACATTTCGCGGGTGACAAATGTCAGTAATTATTTGCGTTGATATTTAAAAACTTACTGGAACAAAATTTCTAGAGACTTAAGTATTACCTACCTTATTCATAAAAAATGAAGAAGGATAAAAAGATCCATAATTTTTGTTTATGAATCGGTTGTTGGATTTTGAAATTAGCAATTATTTTTTGATAATCTCTTACAGGACGATTGAATCGTTTCAATAATAATTTTTTCACGTACTATTCCCTACTTACTTAGGTACTATATTGTTTTGATAAATTACAAAAAATAAAATGCTACACATAGGAGATTCACTGCAATTGAATTTTAGGATTTAATAAAGAGCAGGCAGGAAAACACACGAAAATTAAAAAAAAAACAGTTTCATATAATATAAACGTATATTATTGTAAAAGATTATACTACCACATCACTTAAAATTTTTAAATGTCCTTCAACCTTCACACGTCACATAGTATCAAAACATTCTGAGGTAGGTACTACCTGGCAGTGAGTCTGGCACGCTGTCTCTTTATCGACAAGACACAATTCGGATTTTACTTCACTCACGGATATGTTGGCACAATTTTTCATCTTCAGTTTTTCAAGAAAATGAATGCTATTGAATACGTATTTCTTTCATCTGAAAAAATAAAATTGCAAAGTATTTAGGTAATGTACCTTGTACTAATAATGTTCGCAAGATATTTGCAATTATTTATTATTGTAGGTACAGATTCTAACCTAAACAAGATTTATACAAGATCTTGAAAAGTTTAGCAAGATCATGCAGCGTATTGTTAGAAGTGTTTTTTATTTTTTGTGTAAATTTTTATTCGGTCAGACCAATGAAAGTCCAACATTTACAAGATCTTGTTATCAGTAAGATCTTGTTAATTTTGTCAATATTTAACACTATTATTATGCTATGCTCAAAAGAATTTTCCGATTTAATGGCCAGATACTGGATTCCATCCATAAATTATTAGCACACGGTCTTGTGGTGTCGAGGACTGACATCCGCAATCTACGTGGATGCAACTTCTTTTGGGCATGAGGCTGCCTAGCAAATAGTTTCTACCTACTACACAAGAACTATTTATGTAAATAACTGCAATAGCAGATAGCTGCAAATAACAGTCTTTACAAAAATTTTAAAAATTGAATTTTTGGCACAGAGTGATCCCTAAAAAAAAGAAAGATAGGTAGATTCAATGAAGAATTTGTAAATTGATAGGATAAACTTCTTGGCAATGAATAATACAAAAATCACTTTTGTGTTGTGTGACCTGCCACAATAATCACTTGAGGTAAAATTATTACCATTAGGTACACTATTTATTTAAAACCCCAATAAAAATTTGAAACATTCTATATAGAATGTTTCAAATTTATTGCATAAATGTGATTTATAGGTAAGGTTAGAGGAAATACTACACATATAAAATACTAAAATGTGGCTTACCATCAAAGAGTTCTGAATCATTACATCTGTAGGGTAGGTAACATTTAATCCATTAACTCGATGAAGTCCCAAGTCCTGTGCATCTTCAGAATTCTCGCTAATTTGCCAAGAAGTAAATTTACTTTTTAATTGAAGTAGGTAGGCAATTAAATCGACTCTAGAATAAGAGCAGGGCAAGTTCACGGTGAATCTGTAGAACCTACAAAAAGTAAGGTGAAAGTTAGCAACTCAAATTAATTTCCTCTCAGCCATTCCGTGTTACGGGTGTACGGGTGTAAGATGCTATGTTCAGCATCTTATTCATCAAAATAATAATAGTTAGGACCATTGTGCAGCCTTCTACATTTTTTATGTAATTTACATGGTTCGACACGAAATTTAAATTTAAATGCGGTCCCACAATTTTACTGATAACAAAATAACTATTCAAACTTAAAAAAAAACTGATTACATATTTGGAATCAGCAAGAAAATACCATGAATTTAATATAAAAACATGCTGATTTATTTACATTTAATAATTCAGCAGTCATATGTATTATGTGGCATATGTCTGCATTCGCATGGAATGGCTGCTCTCTTACCACCGGCGCGTTAGAGGAAATTCAAAAGGTGCGGTTTATTTTTTTGGATGACAACATTCAATCTCAAAAATTTTACTACGTATTTGAATGAAGCGGGACCACCATTCAATGTATGTATCTACTACCTCCGACAAGAATGTAATTTCCATGCAACATAATTTTTACTTTCGGATCACAGCAAAAATGTTTGTTATTGGCCTTGTAAGGTACCTACATAAACAAAAATAATTGATGTATATCTAAAATCCTTGATAAAGTTAAATAATTAAAAATAATGAAAATATTTACCACTCTGCTCGGTTCGGTTCTTAATGTTTCGGCTCGGTTTGACGATACAGCTTGGTTCGCTCGCAGGACGAATACGCGCTTTGTTTCTGGAGTTCAATATCTTAATAGCCTATTTTCTTCCAGAGTAGATTCACCTTTAACAAGTAACATTATTAAAACTGCAGTAGGTACCTTGGTAGGTATGTGGGATGGTTATTGGTTAATGTAGAGGTGAAAATATTCCCAAAATAGGCGGAGGTACGTACTAGGTACCTACAGGTAGGGTTCCTACTGACTACTACCACTGATATGTATAGACTACCACGCCAAGCAAACTGTTTACCTACTTTATTTATTTTATAAATACCTAAACTACCTAGTTGGAAATTTTACTTTGCATAAATTGCTACATTTCAAAAATTTACATGTGAGGTTAATGTTTACTGAACATTGGTCACACTACCTATTGGTTTATTAGTATCCCCAGCATACAAAACTAAAGTAACAACGATTAATGCCTGGATACTTGTGTACTAGTTGTGATGAAGACTCACCTTCAATGGGTTGTATGGCTCTGTGATGAAAATCCAAACAAAAGAGGCACAACAAAACTGTAATTATTTCACGATTTGTGTCACATTAAATGGTTTGAACTGAGACAAACTATTCAGCAGTGAACACTGCATTCACGGACACAGATAATAATTTAAATCACATTCAAAATCACTCAAAAGGACGTAAACTACACACTCATGACACTCTGTAAAATATCAACAAACGTCAAACCGTCAAACGCCGCGTTTGAAATGAAGAAGGGAGAACGGAAACATCAAACAAGTTGATTCACGAAGATGGCCGACTGCCGCGTTCATAAAAGAAACTTTACTAATAACGTTTAAAATGGTATGAATACTTTGCTTTGGAATTGTAAACATATTTATTCTTAAATCAATATATCCATGTGAAATGTAGATGTAATTATTATAGAAATGAAGTTATAAATATGAAAAAAATAAGTCATTAGAGCAGCTCAAATTCAAACAGTCGTAGCGCCCGCGCGGGCCGTCCCTAGCCATTCCCGGGCGGGACCAAGACGGGACATTCCTAGAAATTTTACAGCCAGATAAAACGGATCGGTTGGGCTCCGTTGGGCAGGCCCAGGGCATGCCCTAGTAGTTCCCGCCCGGGACGTCCCACTTGGGCGCTAGATGGGCAGAAGCCCGGGCCGCCCAGTGTTTGTAGGGAAGAAACCTACAGTTCCTACAGAAAGTTACAGTTAGTCCTTCAAAATTAACAAAACATTTTGAAATATTAATATGCTCGGGACTTGAAAATTACATATGTATTTGAACATTCGATCGAGATTGTGTTTAATTTTGATCTCGTCGAGAATTTTCTAGACTTGATTTGAAAGAGAATATTTTACTAGTCGTCTCGCAATAGATTGTTGTCGAACAATGCCGCATTTAATGTCCCGATAAAGTTATTGGTAGGATCTGTCAGTAACCTTGACAACAGCCATCTAGAATACTAAGCGAGGTTTCTTATCGGGACATTGTTGAATGATTTGTTAGATGGCAAGATATCGATCCCGACACGACACATTTGTCATCGGCATTTCCTGTGATACTAATTGAAAGAACACAGTGAGAAATCAACAACAATGTGGTTTTGAGCCGATCTCGCTGTCTGTTGCTCGCTGTCAGGTAAAATGGTTTCATTTCTAAGCTATAATCACTGTTCCGAATGGCTGTTTTGTTGCATCAAGTTTGAAATAAGTGTAGGAGAAACAATGAAGCACAATCAATGAGAAAGACATTGTTTTCCAATTGTATGCAAAGTCTAGTGTTGAGTAGTAACCTGATACAAAGTAACATGTTAACTTTTTCAAGTAAAAGTAACTTTTACGTGTTACTTTGAAAATAAAGTATTTGTATTCGTAACATGTTACAATTATTTGAGTAACTTAACTGATTGTAACATGTTACATAATATTTATACCAAAGTCAATTTTTGAAGGTTAAGAAACACTAAATATTTAGAAAATTCCTCTTGGATGGCAATTTTGGTGTCTTTTTTAACTTTATTCGGTTCCTCTCATATTTATTTGTGTATTATTTATGACGTAATGGGTTCACAGATTTTTAAAAAGTAGGTAACTGAAAGTAACTGCTAACTTTTAAGCAAGTAACTGTAACACTGATACATTTTAAAAGTAACTTTGCCAACACTAGCAAGAACATTAGGATTCGTTAGCCATGCCGCTCAATACTCCCTAGTTAATAAATTCAATACAATTGCATCGTATACTTGATAAGTCTCGTCTTCATTCTTATAGTTGAGACTATATAGTTAACACTGTAGAAGCAGTTCAAGTGAACCAATACATTGGATATTAGCAATACCCTACAAATATGCAGTGTTCTAGATAATTAAATAGATTTTTTTTATCTATTACCTTCAACCTTGTAGATAATGAAATATTTGTTTATCTTTATCTAGATAAAAAAAACTTTGTTATCTATTGGCAATTATCTAGAAAAAAACTACCCAATTCAAAATGCATTTGTGGGTATGAACGATAGCTACAAAATATTCGCAGATGATATGAAAAAGGAAAATCATCTTCGTTTAGTCGCATTAGTTGGCTTGTTTGGACGGCCCCATATTTTCAAAACTCGAGTTGCGAATTTAGGATTTAAAAATACAATGTAACAGCTTTAGTGTTGGGTCATTGAAAATCTTTCATTGAAAATTTTAAAATTATCTGTGTTCGATGGATGTCAGGAAAAAGTAGTTCGCCGTTACAAGGGATCTGGGAGACTCACCCCCCCCCCCCCCCCAGCTAGACCCAGGGCCTTTTTTGAATTTTTGATTCAAAAGAATCGAACTTGAAGCTATTTTATCATTCTTTTCAAAGAAATTTAAAATGTGTGATATATGCAATATTCTGTGGAAACTTTTAAGACAAATTGTTTTTATAGAATCCTCAATGGCCCCGCAGGGCATTTTTTTTTGTTTTTGATTTAAAAAAAAGGAATCGAATTTGACGCTATTTGGGCACTTTTTCAAAGAAATTTAAAATGTGTGATATATAATATTCTAGGGGAAACTTTAGAGTAAATGAAAATTTTGTTATTTGATAAAATCCGCAATGGCCCAGCAGGGAAATTTTTGAATTCTAGTAAAAGAGAATCGATTATGAATCGACTTTGGAATACCTTTTGAAAAAGGTTGCAAGAGCAACATCAATAAGCAATAAGAAAAATCTGTACGTGTTTTGGTATTAAATAGTTTAACGTTATTAAATTTGATTCATGAGGATGATCATGTTGGACAAATGAGTAAATGAGTTGTCTCATTAAATAATACCTTTGTTCAATTAGTTTTGCAAAACTTGAGAAAATTTAGAGAATTCAACCTCATAATGAAGCAAATTTGGGAATTTTTGCATCTCTTAATCAACATTTGTGAATATCTGGAGGTGATATCTGGGGGTGTTCAGGATCTCTGGCAGGGGGATAGGGTCCTTTCCCCCCTCCCCCCCCCCCCCCCCCCCCCCCCCACCATTCCTACGGGCCTGACCACGAGTGAGAGCAAATGGCAGTGAATTTAGTTAATGTACTCTGTTGTTAAGGTAGCACGCACAACTGATATCTCATATCTTCCAAATAAGCCTATTTTTGGCAGAGGTATCAATAATCACTATTTACACGATACTGTGAAATATGAACAACTTCTCGAGTCTAGATTTTCAGATATTGTAGTTATAAATTCCTATTTTTAACATGTAGTCTTATGGGCCATTAAAATCATGACTAATCCATGCTAGTTTTGAGTTTTGAATTTTACTGAGGTTCAACGTTTTTTCAAAAAACTGATTTCTACAGTAGGTACGTTCTCTAGTCGAAGATTATCAGGATCAAGTAGGCCATTTTGCTTCATCGGTCTTATAACAGGCTAATTTTTTTATATGTTGTTACAAACAGTCCAAGCAAACCACCATTCAAAATAAGTCAAAATAAAACCATCGGAACATGCCCAAAACACTATAAACACCCAAAAGGGGGGTCAAAATTTGAAAATTTTAAATCGACCATAACTTTTTCAATTTCAGTCCGATTTTCACAATCCAAGATAACAGACTTATTATGTGAGCTAAATATGTCGCAATTAGTAAACGATTTCACTAGAATTTCAACCATTAAGGATAAAAAAACAAATACTGTTAAAATATCCAGAACAACTATTGACTATGTGATTTGTAACACTATCGACATATCCGACTATATTGTGTCACTAATTGATCTACCAATATCAGACCATAAAGTAATAGGAATTAAATTAGGAAAACAATTTGTAACCCAGAATGCTGTTGGTAAATGTAAGAAGGGCACTTTTACTTTCTGGGATTATGGAGATATGTTCGGGTGGGGGCAGTGTTACACTATTTGGTTACACGGAACCGTTTTGTTACGGAATTGCAGACTCGGGACTGGACAGTGTGTGGTGGCTCCGGTTCGCAGGTGGACGTAGACCGTGTGCTTGACCGGTTTATCTCGGACTTACATTCTGCACTAAATGGATTTGCAGGGAAGAAATCTGTTAGTTTTAAAGAAATCCATGCTAATAACAAATGGTTTGACAGTTCTGTCAGGACAGCACTAAGACTTAAAAATAGCCTGTATAAAGCAGCAAAGACGTCTAACACGCTGAATGACTTGGAAACTTATAAGAAACAAAGGAATCTAGTAGTTAAGTTAATAAGAGATAAGAAAAAGGCATACTTTGCAGACAAGTTCGAGGAGAAAAAGGGAAATTCAAAGGAAATGTGGAAATTACTAAAAACTTTTTATTCTGGCAAAAACAACCTAAATTATAATGAGCTATACTTTAACAACAAAAAAATTCTTGGTACTGCAAATATTGCAGAACAGTTTAACTCCTATTTTGTTCAGAGTGTCTCTGAAATAGTCACGAATATTCCAATCTCTGAGGACTTGGATAAATTCCTTTGTAATATTAAGCTAAATGAAAATTAAAACACTCTGGATACCTATATAAAAATATCCCATACACAGGTTTTTAAGGTGTTAAAAGAAATGAAAGATACCGCGCCTTGGGAGGACGGAATAAATAGGAAAATATTACTTATTACATTGTCTGTACCCGAAGTTTGTTCATTTCTTTTGTCTATTATAAATGATTCTTTGAACTCGGGCCTAGTCCCGTCACAATTAAAAGTATCTATTATAACACCGGTTCCTAAAGTAGCCCAGGCTATTGACGGAGAAAATTTTAGACCAATAAATTCGTTACATATTATAGATAAAATACTTGAAACTTTGGTTAAAAACCAACTTACAAATTTCATAAATAACAACAATATATTAGTAAATGAGCAGTCTGGTTTCAGGCCATTACATAGCTGTGAGACCGCAGTCCAGTATGTAGTAAATGACCTTAAATTGAAAATCCAGAACCAGTGCTACACCAGAGCAATTTTCATTGACCTTAAGCGTACGTTTAATACAATTGACCATGATATACTTATTCAAAAACTACAAAAATATGGCTTTCGCGGAATTGTTTTAAAATGGATGACCTCATACCTTTCGGAACGGTATCAAAAAGTTAAATTGTGCAACTACGAATCTGCAAGGGTGGAAAATAACACAGGTATCCCCCAGGGGTCAATCCTGGGACCACTTCTTTTTATCCTGTACATAAACGATATTAGCAAAAATTTTAAACACTCTACTATTCACCTATATGCTGACGATGCCGTACTTATTTGTAGTGGTATAGACCCGATACAAGTGCATAGTAACTTGATATAGGATATTCAAATATTGGAGAAATGGCTGGTATTTAACAAATTGCAGCTAAATGTTCCTTAAACAAAATCTATGACCTTCTGTAATAACGCATTGCGTAAAAAATATCCTACATTCATAAATTATGGCTTTATGGTCGCTGGTGAGATGATTGAAAATGTAAAAATCTTTAAGTATTTAGGCATTATGCTTGATAACAATCTCCTCTTTAATAACCATGCTCAATATATTTAAAAAAGTAGCTAAGAAAGTGGGTTTATTTCAAAGGAATTGTAGTCATTTGCCTAAGCAGAGCAAAATATTGATATGTCAGGCAATCCCTACAAACACTGGGCGGCCCGGGCTTCTGCCCATCTAGCGCCCAAGTGGGACGTCCCGGGCGGGAACTACTAGGGCATGCCCTGGGCCTGCCCAACGGAGCCCAACCGATCCGTTTTATCTGGCTGTAAAATTTCTAGGAATGTCCCGTCTTGGTCCCGCCCGGGAATGGCTAGGGACGGCCCGCGCGGGCGCTACGACTGTTTGAATTTGAGCTGCTCTAATGACTTATTTTTTTCATATTTATAACTTCATTTCTATAATAATTACATCTACATTTCACATGGATATATTGATTTAAGAATAAATATGTTTACAATTCCAAAGCAAAGTATTCATACCATTTTAAACGTTATTAGTAAAGTTTCTTTTATGAACTCGGCAGTCGGCCATCTTCGTGAATCAACTTGTTTCCGTTCTCCCTTCTTCATTTCAAACGCGGCGTTTGACGTTTGTTGATATTTTACAGAGTGTCATGAGTGTGTAGTTTACGTCCTTTTGAGTGATTTTGAATGTGATTTCAATTATTATCTGTGTCCGTGAATGCGTGTTCACTGCTGAATAGTTTGTCTCAGTTCAAACCATTTAATGTGACACAAATCGTGAAATAATTACAGTTTTGTTGTGCCTCTTTTGTTTGGATTTTCATCACAGAGCCATACAACCCATTGAAGGTGAGTCTTCATCACAACTACATAAGTATCCAGGCATTAATCGTTGTTACTTTAGTTTTGTATGCTGGGGATACTAATAAACCAATAGGTAGTGTGACCAATGTTCAGTAAACATTAACCTCACATGTACATTTTTGAAATGTAGCAATTTATGCAAAGTAAAATTTCCAACTAGGTAGGACCTAGGTAACTAGGTAGTTTAGGTATTTATAAAATAAATAAAGTAGGTAAACAGTTTGCTTGGCGTGGTAGTCTATACATATCAGTGGTAGTAGTCAGTAGGAACCCTACCTGTAGGTACCTAGTACGTACCTCCGCCTATTTTGGGAATATTTTCACCCTACATTAACCAATAACCATCCCACATACCTACCAAGGCACCTACTGCAGTTTTAATAATGTTACTTGTTAAAGGTGAATCTACTCTGGAAGAAAATAGGCTATTAAGATATTGAACTCCAGAAACAAAGCGCGTATTCGTCCTGCGAGCGAACCAAGCTGTATCGTCAAACCGAGCCGAAACATTAAGAACCGAACCGAGCAGAGTGGTAAGTATTTTCATTATATTTAATTATTTAACTTTATCAAGGATTTTAGATATACAGCAATTATTTTTGTTTATGTAGGTACCTTACAAGGCCAATAACAAACATTTTTGTTGTGATCCGAAAGTAAAAATTATGTTGCATGGAAATTACATTCTTGTCGGAGGTAGTAGATACATACATTGAATGGTGGTCCCGCTTCATTCAAATACGTAGTAAAATTTTTGAGATTGAATGTTGTCATCCAAAAAAATAAACCGCACTTTTGAATTTCCTCTAACGCGCCGGTGGTAAGAGAGCAGCCATTCCATGCGAATGCAGACATATGCCACATAATACATATGACTGCTGAATTATTAAATGTAAATAAATCAGCATGTTTTTATATTATATTCATGGTATTTTCTTGCTGATTCCAAATATGTAATCAGTTTTGTGCTAAGTTTGAATAGTTATTTTGTTATCAGTAAAATTGTGAGACCGCATTTAAATTTAAATTTTGTGTCGAACCATGTAAATTACATAAAAAATTTAGAAGGCTGCACAATGATCCTAACTATTTTTATTTTGATGAATAAGATGCTGAACATAGCATCTTACAACCGTACACCCGTAACACGGAATGGCTGAGAGGAAATTAATTTGAGTTGCTAACTTTCACCTTACTTTTTGTAGGTTCTACAGATTCACCGTGAACTTGCCCTGCTCTTATTCTAGAGTCGATTTAATTGCCTACCTACTTCAATTAAAAAGTAAATTTACTTCTTGGCAAATTAGCGAGAATTCTGAAGATGTACAGGACTTGGGACTTCATCGAGTTAATGGAGTAAATGTTACCTACCCTACAGATGTAATGATTCAGAACTCTCTGATGGTAAGCCACATTTTAGTATTTTATATGTGTAGTATTTCCTCTAACCTTACCTATAAATCACATTTATGCAATATAGAATGTTTCAAATTTTTATTGGGGTTTTAAATAAATAGTGTACTACCTAATGGTAATAATTTTACCTCAAGTGATTATTGTGGCAGGTCACACAACACAAAAGTGATTTTTGTATTATTCATTGCCAAGAAGTTTATCCTATCAATTTACAAATTCTTCATTGAATCTATCTTTCTTTTTTTTAGGGATCACTCTGTGCCAAAAATTCAATTTTTAAAATTTTTGTAAAGACTGTTATTTGCAGCTATCTGCTATTGCAGTTATTTACATAAATAGTTCTTGTGTAGTAGGTAGAAACTATTTGCTAGGCAGCCTCATGCTCAAAAGAAGTTGCATCCACATAGATTGCGGATGTCAGTCCTCGACACCACAAGACCGTGTGCTAATAATTTATGGATGGAATCCAGTATCTGGCCATTAAATCGGCAAATTCTTTTGAGCATAGCATAATAATAGTGTTAAATATTGACAAAATTAACAAGATCTTACTGATAACAAGATCTTGTAAATGTTGGACTTTCATTGGTCTGACCGAATAAAAATTTACACAAAAAATAAAAAACACTTCTAACAATACGCTGCATGATCTTGCTAAACTTTTCAAGATCTTGTATAAATCTTGTTTAGGTTAGAATCTGTACCTACAATAATAAATAATTGCAAATATCTTGCGAACATTATTAGTACAAGGTACATTACCTAAATACTTTGCAATTTTATTTTTTCAGATGAAAGAAATACGTATTCAAGTGCATTCATTTTCTTGAAAAACTGAAGATGAAAAATTGTGCCAACATATCCGTGAGTGAAGTAAAATCCGAATTGTGTCTTGTCGATAAAGAGACAGCGTGCCAGACTCACTGCCAGGTAGTACCTACCTCAGAATGTTTTGATACTATGTGACGTGTGAAGGTTGAAGGACATTTAAAAATTTTAAGTGATGTGGTAGTATAATCTTTTACAATAATATACGTTTATATTATATGAAACTTTTTTTTTTTTTTAATTTTCGTGTGTTTTCCTGCTCTTTATTATTCCTAAAATTCAATTGCAGTGAATCTCCTATGTGTAGCATTTTATTTTTTGTAATTTATCAAAACAATATAGTACCTAAGTAAGTAGGGAATAGTACATGAAAAAATTATTATTGAAACGATTCAATCGTCCTGTAAGAGATTATCAAAAAATAATTGCTAATTTCAAAATCCAACAACCGATTCATAAACAAAAATTATGGATCTTTTTATCCTTCTTCATTTTTTTATGAATAAGGTACCTGTAATACTTAAGTCTCTAGAAATTTTGTTCCAGTAAGTTTTTAAATACCTATCAACGCAAATAATTACTGACATTTGTCACCCGCGAAATGTTAAAAATTAATTCATGCAAATGAAATTCAATTATAATGGGACTTTTGGCGGGAAAAACGACGTATTACAAGAATCCACTTACACTAATGTGTTACCATTGTGGGTCATCTGTCAATTTTCTGTAAATTTTCCTGTTAAAAGTAATCAAACTTTGTTAATTCATTCCTTGAAAACTATTCATCCCACAGCAAAAATAAAATCACATCTGTGTTCAGCAACATAATCAACTTTCATAAAATAATGGTCTATTATTCTGAAATCTGAATTTCACGAGACTTCCCCATTATGTGACAGTCAAGTTGAGGATTTCAAATGATCCCAAAATATTTCCTCCAAATAAAAATGCGTTAAAAATAAAAACAGTAGAAGGTACCTTAGGTAATGTGTCAGGTCAGTGGAACAGCTTTCAAACAATAGGGAAACATGGCGAGATAAAATAACTTCCAATAACCACTGATTAACTTTATAATATACCGGCTATTTTTTTTTTTAATAATATTTGACCATTTAAATGCATTTCTAATGTGTTCGAGTAGGTACCTACTGTTCTTCTAGTTGACATAACAAATTACAACTGTTGTGAAATATTCCGTGAACTGTGAACTAATACATTGACCCTGGAAGAAAATACCTGGATTATTTTTTTCGTATGGCAACGCCCACTCTCCGAAATTGTGAAAAAATCCCGTTTCTCGTGTCACTCACGTTTGCAATTAATTATGTCTTAATGAAACGTATTTTTTCCAGGTACATTCGCATTCAAAATTAGTGCCTATATGCACGTGTCTGGATCAGAGGCACGTTTTGTAGGTACTGCATTTTGAATGAGAGTGTACCTAGCAAGCTAGCACGTGACCGTTATGGAATGTGCGTAGGGGGAGGGGGCTACAGAGCGAGCAGCTGCTCCCGCGCGGGCCGCCCGGGCGGGGGCCAGGGCCGGCCTATGCCTCCCGCGCGGGCCGCCCGGGAGGGTCCAGGGACGGCCCATACCTCCCGCGCGGGCGTCATGGGACGGCCCAGGCCGCCGCCCGGGCTTATTCCCAGTGGCAGGCCCCGGGAGTCTCACTCCATGCTAATCACCCATAAGACGGGAGGTCCCTGGGCAGGCCCGTACGCCCATCTGGGACGGCCTAGGACGCGTCCAGGGACCTCCCAGTGTTTGTAGGGCATCACACCACATTTCGATTACTGTAGCTCTGTTCTCTTTCTACTAACAAAAAATGATATTGACAAATTTCAAAAGCTGCAAAATAAGGTAATGCGTAGTATTCTGTGGGTCGACAAAACTACGTCTATTAACAAAATGTCCACCACACTTGGCTGGCTTACAATCAAACAGAGAATACTGCTTAATACGCTATCTTTTATATACAGAATAGTTCATGGTCTTTCTCCACTATACTTAAATCAAATCGTCAATTATAATGCTAATATATCCCACCCATATAACACCAGACACTGCATTGATATAAATGTACAGCGAGCTCCATCTACCTTTGGAAATAATTCACTATTTTCCAAAGGCATGAAAATGTATAACCGTCTCCCTAGTCATGTTAGAGAAAATGTAAATATAGTTTCATTTAGAAATGACTGCATAAAGGTTATACGTGAGGGAGCTTGGAAACCTGATCCACTTTCGCACTGTAATGCTAGTTTCTGGGATAAGCCTTAAGCCATCATTGATCGTTCGTTATCCCATAAATTCATCAAATAGACATTAGAGGGCAGTAATCTGTGTAAGTTAATTTTAAAATCTTAGTGTTTTGCTACAAATCTATGTATCTATGTGTGTGTATCTCTATGTATCTATGCATACAAACTTACTTACTTAATTATTAACTTAATTACTTAATTAAATGGCTTAATTTTGTAATTTTAGTGCTTTGCTACAAATCTATGTAATACCTCTGTACAGGTGTCTATGTAATGTAATGTATGTGTATGTATTGACATTTTTACTGCTGTAAATGTACCTAATCTATGTAAAATAGCTTATATAGCTAAATAAAGAAGTAATAATAAAATAATAAAAAATACAAATTTTCAAATCAACTTATCTTAACATAGAAAAAAATAATTTGTGTTCATTTTTTATAATGACGTAGTCTTTTCGCTAAAAAAATGTGCCAAAATGGACACAAAAATCCAACATGAGGCACTTTCGTTTGCTGCTGCATCCGAGATATAACTATAATTTCCAAATAAATTGTATGATAAATTAGTCCGATCTATTGTCAACAAATTCCTCACTGGACATTTTTCCTGACTTGAAATCCACAGCACAGTTTTTGCATTTTTCCGAACTCTGTCGTTTCGCTAAAAGCCGATATTTACTCTCATTCCAACCGGCTAATTGTGCGGTTGCTAAGCAATATAATTGTTCATTTTGTGACTAAAAGTTATACTTCAGCAAATATCTCAATAAGACTCCTCCTTTAACTTTTTAAAACATGAGGTATTTGATTCGTGCCTGCGGTTTCAAGATGGCGGCCCTCTAAAGATGGAATCCATTGGAATTATAGCTAAGGCAATATCTTGGCTCCCGTTGGCCCGATTTTAAATTTTTTGAGTTCAATTTGGGGCTGAATAAATTCCGCATCTTTTCCATATAATGAATATCATATATCGCACGGTAATTGAATTATAATTATTGTTAACACCACCTTCTTTCTAAACATAGAATTAAACCTTCAATTGTTAAAAACGATCAACGTTCTAAGTCAAACGGTTATAAAGATATTAATTCTAAGCCACATGGCCTCTGACTCAAAATGGACTTTTGGGGGGGGGGGGGGGGAGGGGGGGCATATTTCCCAAACGACGTGATTTAAATAAACAAATCTGCCAAGTTTCGTCAAAATCGGAGAGGTACATGAAAATTCATTTGTGGTTTTGGCCTGGAACGACCCAAACATTTAAATAATTACTGCCTTTTCTGAATTATTACTGTAAAATGCTAAAAAACTATAACCCAATCTGGAGTATGACTAGAGATAAATAATTTTTGATTAGTAATAAATTTGGGGTGATTTAAAATCGAGGAACATAGATTCTAAACAAAATGTCAATGGATGGAGCACATTTTTCTCTGAGGTGGAAGCATTAAGAAAATCACTTTGTTTATCCAACCTGATGTGATGTGCTCATAAAATAAATCGTACTGAAACTATGAAACTGAAACTGAAAGGTGGCTCATCCAATCGGGCATGCTCTCAGATTTTCATAATTTTTTGTCTACATACTAATATTCATGCCATACACATTCCTTGAAAAAATTAAACACTTCTCGTGTCTAGTTTCTGAGATAAATTGAGTTTTCTTCCCCATGTTATCTTATGGCAGACAAGTAAAATCGTGTCACATTTAGGCTAATAATGAAGATCTAACTTTTATGTAGTCCCAACTTTGAACAAAAAACTTATATTCTGGTAGATATATGGATATCCTATTAGGAAAAAAAATGAAAACAATACCAACGTGTGCTATTTTAGAAGTTATAAACCAAAAACGCACTGATTTTCCTATACCTCCTGTGTTAAAGTTTTGTTCATTCTCGGAAAGCAATAATTTGAAAACTCACTGTAAGACAGGGGTTGCAAGTTAAATTACATTTTATGATTCTTTTATACTTAAATATAGTTGAAATGTTGAAAAAAGTAATTCATGATGGTAATTTCAAAAAATAAATATTTTGGAATGTTCGATCGGTTGAGCCACGTATAACGGAATACTTAATTGCTTAGACTTATAAGCAAGCAAGCTTTAGTTCGTGAAAATATTTCAGAAATTTGCGTATTTCAAAATCAAACCCATAGGATTATAAAAAATCAAACAAATTCCCTGCATTCATGAGCCTGTCTGACCTGTGTGATACCAACCATCTACTTCAAGTTTGCTAAAATTCCCCTGGACAAAATTGGTTTCTTTCGGTGTAAGCTCTGATCAGTGGCGGCTATTACAGTGTGCAAGGTGTGACAATTGCACACCTGATCATCCAAGAAAATTATTAAAAATTGCTTCCGTTTAGTAAAAATTGTAGGCAAGCTACGATGCAGTGTATGCGTGGGTGTGAATCTTACTGTGTATACACAGTATACTGTGACAGTATCTTCCCAGCAAACACTGTTACATGCCAGGCAGCTCCCATGAGATTTGCCAGTTACATGCCAGGGAGGTGCCAGGCATGTAACTATGACTGGACAACGGGATGCCAGGCACCTCCCAAGGTAGCTGCCTGGCACATGTCTGGGAGCTGCCTGGCACATGTCCATGGGAGCTGCCTGGCACATCCCAGCAGGTGCCTGGCAAATCTCTGGGAGCTGCCTGGCACATCCCAGCAGGTGCCTGGCACATCTCTGGGAGCTGCCTGGCACATCCCAGCAGCTGCCTGGCACCTCCCAGGTACATCTCTGGCACATTCCAGCGAGTTCAGCTGCCTAAAATTAACGGTTATTTTGAATTTAAACTGTAAAAAGTAAACTATAATTGCGATATCTACACGGGTTTTCATCATAATTACATTACGACAAGATATTCACAGAGATTATTACAATTGCGAATAGAATCTGAAATAAAACGCAAATGGATTAGACGTGATTTCGATGGCATGACCTCCAGGTGGCAGGCAGACGCGCTATCCAAGGGACCACGATGGCAGCTGAAGGTTTGGTGCGTTGAAACATAGGTAGTTGAAACGAGCATTTGAAAGGACATAGGTAGCGGCTGTTATGCTCACGTAAATAATTGATCCACAAAATTAATATGAAGTTAAACTAATAGGCAAATTAAAATGTATTATTTTTAAATAAATCAATGTTAGCCTGGGATTGGCACTTCTAGTGTTATCACTATACTTATAGTAATACAAACACTGGGCTATTACGACGAAGGAATAACATTACTAGTTCACTTATTATAATATATAAAAATTTAAGAATGTTATGTAAAAATGGGTTCCTAATCTCGAGTTTGTTGAAAATGTTCACCATGCGGAAATGAGCACATTACTTTATCTTTGATAAAACAAAAGATTTCCCTTGGTATCGCATCTAGTCTCATTTTCACATGCGGTATCAACTCGAGAATAGGCCCCAGCTGGAGCGCCTCTCTTCTCTCCTCGCGATCGAATTCATTTCACTTCTATTATAAGATTTACGCTGAATGAATTACGCCGGTCACGACGAAATCAGAAAAAGACTCCATGGTGCAATGGAGTGCTATCTACTTCTATCTATTTTCCTTCCTTGCAAATATATAAAACCTTTTTTTCGTCGCCATTAGCCTCGCTGCAGAACAGTGCGACGTTAAGCCCCAGGCAAAAAAATAAAACCTTGAAGTTCGAGGTGAATAGGTATTACCTAATTAAGTTTAGGTTATGCTTAGTTCTTATAGCAAACTAATTTTAGAATTATCTAGCTACTTGTTATTTTAACAAGTACCTATAGTATGGCAGTACCTCACAAATATTCAAACTAACTTACAAAATGAGTTTGAACATTTGGGAGGTCCCCGCCATGTAACAGGGATGTGCCAGGCAGCTCCCTGGGATGAAACTGGCATATGCCTGGCACGTCCCTGGCACATGCCTGGCACATCCCTGTTACATGGCGGGGACCTCCCAAATGTTCAAACTCATTTTGTAAGTTAGTTTGAACATTTGGGAGGTCCCCGCCATGTAACAGGGATGTGCCAGGCAGCTCCCTGGGATGAAACTGGCATATGCCTGGCACGTCCCTGGCACATGCCTGGCACATCCCTGTTACATGGCGGGGACCTCCCAAATGTTCAAACTAACTTACAAAATGAGTTTGAACATTTGGGAGGTCCCCGCCATGTAACAGGGATGTGCCAGGCATGTGCCAGGCATATGCCAGTTTCATCCCAGGGAGCTGCCTGGCACATCCCTGTTACATGGCGGGGACCTCCCAAATGTTCAAACTACTTACAAAATGAGTTTGAACATTTGGGAGGTCCCCGCCATGTAACAGGGATGTGCCAGGCAGCTCCCTGGGATGAAACTGGCATATGCCTGGCACATCCCTGGCACATGCCTGGCACATCCCTGGCACATCCCTGGCACCTCCCAAATGTTCAAACTAACTTACAAAATGAGTTTGAACATTTGGGAGGTCCTCGCCATGTAACAGGGACCTCCCAAATGCCACCACATTCCTCTCGATAAGGTTTGAACATTTGGGAGCTCCCTGTTACATGGCGAGGATATCCCAAATGTTCAAACTCATTTTCTAAGTAGTTTGAACATTTGGGAGGTCCCCGCCATGTAACAGGGAGCTCCCAAATGCCATATCCCAAATGGTCAAACTGGGATGTGCCAGGGAGGTGCCAGGCATGTACCTTGTTTGCATAAACACTGTGTATACACAGTAATTACTGTGTATACACAGTGTTTATGCTTACAGATATATTGACAGGTAAGACCATTAAAATGTAATTCAGAAATTCTTACATTTCACAATGTGACCATTGAGGCTGCTCCCACCAAATGTAACAAACAATCGCCTATAAGTAATCCAGGAAGTAGGAAGTTAAATGTTTTGTGTAATCATTTTGCTCTCCAAAACACGTAAAAATGCATCAATTTCAAACTAGATACAAAAAAAATCCGGGGCTATGCGCCCCGGACCCGCATGTGCTGGGGGGCCCTTCCCCCAGACCCCCATTGTACTTTCTTCTACGTCCTCCTATGAAATTGCACACCTGTTGTAAAGCCAAATAGCCGCCACTGGCTCTGATATTTAAATTAAATATAATACCACATACAAAATAGTCCATCCTTCTATGGTCGTGCTTCTAGTTAATAATCTAAATAGTTTTATTTCTTGAGAATGAATTTAAAAAAGAAACATTTTTTACTGTTTTCAATGTTACCAGCACTGTAACTGTCAGACGAATTCGAAATCGAAGTAGCCATCAAGCGCAATGATTTGAAAGTTGACAAAAACATTTTCTTTTCAATTTATTCTACGAACTGTGTTCAATATTATATCATATTCTGGATACAAGTAGGTACTTAATTAAAGTAAATTGCTTATTAGAGCGGAACGGTCGGCTGTTCGTCTTATTTCACAGAAATACAATGATTCAAACCTAACCTCACTCTCGTCTATTAGTGACAGCAAAAATAAAAAAGTGTATTTGTGTCATCTTTTTTCAATTAAAACGGGCGATAACACAACTTTCTAAGCGTAGCTGAAGTCGTTTTATAATACATAAAGGAGAGACAATTAAGATAAGGAATCCTCATGTTATGATTTCGGGAAGATTGAACTCATGTCACTCTGCAGTGCGGATATTTCGAAGATTGTATCTTGGTGACAGTGACAGTTGTCCAAATCTTCTAGAGACAAAATCATTTCACAGCAGTGGCAGGTTAGATAACGTGACCTACATTTACGTTAGATTCATATTTATGCAGGTAAATTTGTTGCAACAGTCTAGAATTAACTTTAAGTTCACTTGTTATTTCTCGCTTTGACTAGGTGGACGATTTACTTAAGAATGTCTACAACATCGAAGCAAACAACGGGCCATCGAAATAGATTGGCTCTGGAGCGATCTCCGTACCTTCTTCAGCATGCAACAAACCCCGTGGATTGGTATGTACCTACAGCCTACATAATATAGAAAAGTGTGTCTCCTATTGAAATTTAAATCCAGTGGTGTGACACTTTTACTCGGTAGGTAGGTACTTGAGGTAGGCTTGTCATTCTGCGCTCTCTGCAAGTTTTAACAGAATATCAAACGTTTATCTCAGATAGGTAAGGCCTCCAATAAAAAAATCCTACTCCACAAACATGACATTAGGTACGTCGGTCTAGATACTACCTATCCTATATTATTATTTTGTGTATTATTTTGTATTACTTTTATTTTGTGTTTTCACTTTACCTACAAAGAGGTGCATAGGAAGGGGGGGGGGGAATGAGGGGATTACCCCTCCCCCCACTCGAGCAGACTGACCCCCTTTTCACCACACAAAATTAAGTTTCGTGTCCGAGAATCACTTAAAAAAATTGTCTAAATTCTAAATAAGGCAAAACTAGGGAGTTATTTATTTCTTATAATTTGAGTAGGTAGATTAGCATACCAGAATCGATTTTAAAATGTTTATTCGAAAAAATTACCTGCGGGGCAACAGTTGGGGAGTTTGCTTCAGTTTGTTCATTAAAAGCCCTATCACACTGAGTTGCAACCCGTGTATGGAACCGGCAATTAGAAAATATGGTTGGCCGCGCATGTGCAGAGACTGAATTTGGTCAACCCACGGGTTGGTTTGTAAAATAGAGCATTCTCTATTTTTCCGGTTCCAACAATTTGTTGTGGTACCACGTGACGTGAACTGACCAATATGATGCTATAAATAATAGCTATACCTAAATCATATTTATCAGATGAATATTTAACTTGAACATGTGTGGATAAATATTGTGTTTTATAATTAACTTGTACCTACCTACTTACTTAAATATCTTTCTTTTACAAGTAGGTAATCACCCTAAATATGAGATTTGGATTGCCACTGTCAGATTTGTTTATTCCCTATACTTTTATGAAGGTTACTATGGCAACCTTTTCCGGAACCGGAAACGGTGCTTTCTGCGCAACTCAGAGTGTCAATTGTGAACCAACCAACATCAAACCAAACGGTTGCGTGTGATAGGCTATTGCCTCTTTTTGCAACAAAAGTTTCCATTTGAGAGTTCAAATGGAAAAATGGAAAATCTCAAAATTAGATTAAAGAAAGTTACACCAGTATGCAGAGAGATGTTGAATATTGAAAGAATTGCAACGTCCAGCACCCAATACCTCTACAAGTCAAGATTAGAAGAAAAGTTAATCGCTAATCGAATTACACAGGGATGTTCAGCGGATGAAACATGGACGAAAATGAAATTGAGCTTACAGTCAGCAGCGAACGAGGCACTGGGAACTAGGATAACATCTAGTAATACAGGGAACCGAAAGACCCCTTGGTATGATGAAAGCGTTAAGATTCTAGCAGAAGAGAAGAAGAAGGCATTCTTGGCATACAAGTCCAACCCAATTCCTAATGAGTACCATAAGTATACACTAGTGAGAAACAGAGTTAGTAGGGAAATTAGGAAATTAAAGGAACAATATTGGGAAAAATATACTAAAGACTTAGAATATGATATGTATGGAATACCTACAAAGAAGTATCTGGAAAATGCTTAGGAAACAAAAAAAGGAAATAAACGAGTATGTTGTTATAAATAATATAGATGCCAGTCAGTGGTATGAAAGTTTTACATCACTGTACTCCACTCTTACTGCATCTGAAATTCAGCAACTCGGACAAAAAAATGGAAATAATGACGACTATAGCATTAATGAAGTATTGTATTCTCGCCAAACAAGATAACGAATGCAATCTCAAGAATGAGTAACCGGAAAGCTGCAGGTCCAGATGGTATCTACAATGAAATGATTAGGTACGGTGGAGGCTCTTTACAGAATCATGTGCAAGACCTTTTCAATAAAGTAATGAGTGAAAGAAAAGTCCCGGACGACTGGAAATGCAGCTTGACAATACCTATACACAAAAAAGGGGACAAAAACAACCCAGAAAATTATCGCGGTATCACGTTAATGAATTCCGTAGCAAAGTTGTTCACGGCAGTAATAAAAGATGAGCTCCAAGAAAGAATAAGCATTGCAGAGGAACAACAAGGGTTCAGGAAGAACAGAAGCACAATTGACGCGATTTTCATGTTACGGCAATTAGTAGAAAAGGCCATAGAGTATGATCACCCATTGTTCCTCTGCTTTGTAGATTTTAAAAAAGCCTTTGATAGGGTGCAGAAATATGATGTCCTAAATATATTAAAAGAACACGGCATACCGCGCGCTATTATTGATGTAATCGATGATATTAATACGGGTAGCACCACCAGGGTGATAACATCCAATGGCAGAACTGAGCCTATATTAATAAGAAAAGGCATTAGGCAGGGTGACTCCCTCAGCCCCTTTCTCTTTAATTTGGTGATGAACAAACTAATAGAGGCTAACCGCCTCTATTAGTTTGTAAAGATGCAAAGATGGCTACAAGTTGGGCAATAGCAATGTAAACATTATATGTTTTGCTGACGATGCAATTTTGCTGGCTAATAGTGAAGACAATCTGCAGCGATTACTTCATCAATTTAATATAACTGGAAAAACATATAACATGGAAATATCTGTTGAAAAGACCAAAACAATGGTAATAAGCAAGACGCCAGTTAGGTGTAAATTGGAAATTGATGGGAGTATAGTCGAGCAAGTTATGTCTTTCAAATATCTAGGTGTAGATATAACAAGCAGCAGAGACTTACTTCGTGAAGTTCAGCAGCAATCAATGAAAGCGGCGCATTTAGCGGGATATCTGAGAAGCACTATTTGGAGGAATAAGTACATGCGTAGAGAATGCAAGAGCAGAATTTATAAAGTGATGGTGCGTCCGGTCTTGACACACGCAGCCGAAACCAGAGCGGAGACAGCAAAAACAAAGCAAAAGGCTAGGACTGTCGAGATGAGAGTTCTAAGATCCATAGCAGGAGTCACGCTTCTGGACTGTCAAAGAAGTGATGATATTAGGGAGCAATGTGGCGTTCAAGACGTGGTGGAATGGAATAAGATCAGGAAGAAGGAATGGAACAGCCATGTGGAGAGGATGGGAGATGAGCGACTTGCCCGCATTTGTAAACGGGGACGACCTTCGGGGAGAAGACTACCAGGACGACCGCTCAAGAGATGGGCAGATAGCTGGCAATCCTAGTCCTAGAGGAGAAAAGAAGAAGAGGCCGAGCAACAGGAGGAATCTCCTAGCTAACAGAAGAAGAAGAACAGAAGAGTTCCAAATACGGGTTGCAACTCAGTGTGATACCCACTAAGTCCCAGAATCACTTTTAACTGGTTTAAAAATTCTAAAAATTTCCTGTGGGCTAAAACCAGGCCCCCCTTCCAGGGGTCTTATTCTCGAAAAAGTTCGAAAAAGTTCGAGAATAAGCTTCCTGGGGTGGGATTACATAAAATGATAACTTTCTTGTCACGGTGACAAGCTTCTCACTCAATGTTATTCACGGCCTTCTATAGGGACTTGTCACCGTGACAAGGAAGTTATCATTTTATGTAATCCCACCCCAGGAGGCTTATTCTTCTTGTAAGAAGCTTACAAGCTTCTCACTCAATGTTATTCACGGCCTTCTATAGGGACTTGTTACCGTGACAAGGAAGTTATCATTTTATGTAATCGCACCCTGGTGTCACAATCCTCCCCCCCCCCCCCCCCCCCCACCCATGATGAAAGTTGTTCCTACATACGTGCCTGATAGTGAGGATGGAGTATTTCACACAGATTCTATAAATGTGTTCTGCGTAGGTACTACTTACAGCGGGTAGTTCCGATTGATTCTGCAGCACTCTAGTATGTACCTAGAATAAATGTTCTACAACAATACTTACAATACATGTAAATTACAGAAATCAGTTTTGAAATATATTAGTACCAGTATTGAGAACCGAATCACCAGTATTGTGTTGCCATAAGACCATAAGTGTGCCAGTAGAGGTGCGAGGTAAAAGAATGCAACTCACATAGGTTTCCATCGAGCTGCTTCATCTCAGCCCCAGCAGCCCGACACAGGAGCAGATCCACGGTGTTACTCGAACTGGACACAGCAATTGTCCGCTACAGCTTTCAAACAGTTTTGCAGAACATTTACTGGTAATCAGGAAAAGAAAATCAGTTCGGGATGCGACACCCTGACGATGCCTCACGAACTGGACACAGCAAGAGTTCGCAACGGTTTTGTCAAGGATAGTTACAAGCACTGACCATTTACCGGAAAACAAGAAAACCTTATTACAAAGATATCTCAATGACTTCATATTAACCAAACAAAATGTGAAGAAAAATTACGCACTTACCTACTCTAATATTGTTGGAATAAAAATAAATAAAAACAAATTAATTAAGTTCTGATCCAAAAATTAAGAACAAACCCTGTCAGAAGTCTGATGTGGCAATATGTTATGCTGTCGGGTCGTTACTTCAACAACCCTTACCTCCGCCATGGATAAGTCCCCGGTTGAACCAAATACAGCGGAGGGTTAATGCTGGGAGGGCATCACACTGACAACACAAAGGCTTAGCGTCCCCGAATTGACGAAGCCCTCGCCATAGCTAGTTAGGATCCAGGATCCAGAAACAGCTGGACACCTGCACTGAACTCCCTGGTGCCTCTCAAACTATGGCACAGCAAACGTCTGATGTGACAATATGTTATGCTGTGGGTCAGCAAGGTCTCGGACAGATGTCCCCCGAACAACACAAAGGCTTGAGCGTCCTCGGAGTTGAAATAGCCCTCTCCAAGCACGCAGTTCACAGGATAGAAACACCCAGTGACACTCTGGGTTGATCACCCAGCGACATTCTGGGATGACCATGCTTACGATACAGACAAAACTTGGCACAGTAAGAGTTCGCGCGGTTTTGCCAAGTACAACTTGAGGTAGTAGCATTTGCTCCGATCATTTACTACTGGACATCAAGAAAACCATATTATATTACCCATAGACTTCATATTAAATGTTACCAATTCTCCCTAAGAAAATGTAAAGAGAATTGAAAAGCCATGATATCTAGAGTCCCAATTAACCGTCCAAAAAACATTTAACCCCTCTAACAAAAACAAGAAGACAAGTTATTACCTACCTTATTATAACCTTATTATAACTGTACACAGAATAAAAAAAATAAAAAAAATAAATTGAGTTCTGACACAAAAAGTAATAACAAACCCTGTCAAACGTCTGATGTGGCAATATAATATGTTATGAATATGTTATGAATTTGTCGGGTCATTACTTCCACAAACTTATGTAACTCGACCATGGAAACAAAGTCCGTCCCCGTTTGAACCAAATAAAGCAAGGGCCCATGCTCTCGAGCAGATGCCCTTCGAGCAATCACAGACAACACAAAGGCTTGAGCGTCCCCGGAGTTGAAAGGGCCCTAGCCAAGAACGTAGTCACCAGGCTCGAGCATCCAGAGAGAAACCCTGGCATGATCACCCTATAGTCATACGAAACTTGACACCCTAAGAGTTCGCCCGGTTTTGTCAAAAAACTTGAGGTAGTAACGTCAGCTCCGATCATTTACTGAAGAAAACCTTATTATATTGCCCATAGACTTCATATTAAATGTTACCAATTCTCCCTAACAAAATGTGTAGAAAAATGAAAAGCAGTAATATCTAGAGCCCCAATTAACCCTCCAAGAAACATATAACACTAGGGCCCGACCCCTCTAACCAAAACAAGAAGACAAGTTATTATTACCTACTCTAAACTGTACACAGAATTAAATTAAAAAATCAATTGTGTTCTGAGTCTGACACAAAGAAGTAACAAGACAATGTCCTCGGCCAGTTCGATACAACGGGATGCTCGAGGCCCCTGCGTCGAACCCGGGTGCGCTGTTCAGCTTGACAGAACCCTGCGACAACACAAACAGTCGTTAGCAAGCTGACTAGTGGTTAGTAACGTAACACGGACACAATACTGGCGGCAAACTACAATACTGGTAACAATTCTCAATACTGATTAACCGTTCATTCAAATACAATCCATTTTCCTGTTTCCCTTAAAAACTAGTTAGTAGTTTCTTACCTTTCTTCGCGTAAGCTCCTCAAAAGTCATAATATCACAAAAAAATTGCTGTGTTAATGCAGCAAGGCAATGTATGTTTGAACTCTCAACAGAATGCGCTGCTCATCAGTTATTCTCCTAGGCGAAGAAAGACTACATTGCAAGGTGAGCACGCAATGTAGTCTTTCTCAGCCTAACAGAACAACTGAAGAGTGTCACCATCTAGTGAGAGTTACGACTTAGACTGTCTAGCCTGTATGTAATATGCATAATTTGTGGAAATAATATAAGGTATACAAGTATCAGCTAAGTTTCCGTAGTCGAACCCATAGCATGGAGCTGAAGCTGGCAGATGACTCGGAGAAGTAGGGATCAGTCAAAAGCACTAGAAATGGATCTTTGCCAAAGATCGTGCAGTGTTTAAACTACATAGGTATTGAATTTATTGAGGGTATTGAATACTCATGTATTCGATGAGAAAAAATAAGAGAAATAATAAGAGAATAAATGGTGTCCAGCAACTCGATTGTAGATAGAGTTGTCGAGGCCAGGGGTATGGTCATGGAAATGTCAGGAGAATGGAGAAAGAGGCCTCATGCTCGGAGAAGCTGCGTTGGCAAGTAGATATTTGAAGATATCAGTCCTCAACACCACAAGACCGTGTGCTAATAATCTTCTGGACGGAATCCAGTAGCACTTGAAGTCTAGAAATACTCTTGGCATGAAGCTATTTAGCAGACAATGTGTTAATTTTGAGGCACTTTGTGGATTTTGTTCATAAACAAGACAGGAGGGTTATTCTAAATTCCCTTCTCGTCTCGTGATACGGGCTCACTGCACACTGGAGTGCTATCTATTTAACACGGCAGTGACACCGTATCAATTGATACGAGACGACAAGGGAATTTAGAATAACCTCCAGGTGGTCTTTGCATAATTTCATATTGATAAGGGAAACGGTTCTGTATTGCACCTGCAACCCGAAAAACCATTGAAGATGGAATAGACCCAGTCATTGGGTGTCGAGACACTCACTTTGCTTGTTTAATAATAGTTAGACTCGTTAAGTTTGGTGAGTCTATGTATTGCTGCGTGATGATGATAATGCAAACAGGTAGTACTCATATTTTAATCGAGGTCTCTTTGTAATTAACGATCGTGGCTTTTGTCTCATGACCAAGAGAAACACAAGTTGCTAATAAAGCTAGAAGCTGATATTTCTAAACCGATTTAATTAATATAATTGATTGGCTTGATTAGGTGCCCATCACTAGTAAATACTAGTGAATGGTGAGGTACTTGTATTGCTGCTATTTGCTGCTCGTTGGTCTGGATCATGTTTAAACAACTACCTGACATATTCTACGCTCAGTTCTGATGAAACTTTTTCGAATATGTCAGTGGAAGATCTCGCAGCTCCTCTAATCTTCAGTCTTGTTCCAGGATATTCTATGTTCCAAGCCCATTCAATGTTGAAACCAATAAGTCCATCAGTTGCTACTTGCTATTCATTTTGAATGGAACAACTCAATGTGTTTTCATCTTAACATTTCAAAACGTGTTACATAATATTGGAATCCATTTCATGTTAAATAACTGTTAGTGTAATGTTTTCTTTGATGAATATGCATTTTGTTGACCATTCAAAATAAAACAAACTGATGAAAGTTAATGTATGAACTACAAGGAAGAAGAAACTGTGGTGAACTGAAATATTGAAAGAATATTACTGTTGTCTTGGATGTGTACACAATAATTTAATATTGAAAATTGTTCAAGAATCCAAAATCCCATTATAGTCATTATTGTGAAAAATACACATTATTGATATTTTGTTGGTGATTTGTTGTGAAAATAAAAATGTACAGAGTCTTTGGGTAACTCCAGGCCATAGCCTAGAAGCTAGAAGCGAGCGTGTGATGTCACATAGCCGTCCATCCTCTGCACAGCGCGCTATGAGCCGCATGCTACGAAACAGGCCCCTCCCCACTCGAGCAAGCTGACCCCCCATTCACAATACAAAATTAAGTTTTGTGTACAAGAATCACTTAAAAATGTTTTAAATTCTTAAAAAGGACTCCATGCAGAGCAAAAATAGGGTGTTCTTTGTTGCAATTTGTTGTAGCATTGATTTTAAAATGTTTACATTCGAAAAATGCCCTACAGGGCAACAATTGGATTTTTTTGCGACAGTTTGTGCATTTTAAAGCCCCAGAATCACTTTTAACTGGTAAAAATTCTTAAATAAAACCTGTGGGGCTAAAACTGGCACCAGACCTCCCCTTCCAAGTGTCGCAATCCCCCCCCCCACCATAATGAGAGTAGTTCCTATGCACGTGCCTACAAAAATATTTTTATACTAACTCATTGATATATACATAACATAAAAAAAGAATTTTTAGAACATCCACAAAACATCTTAATTTTTGGCCTTGTTCCACGAACAGACCATTTTCTCGAATCACAATCATGAATCTCTAGCTGCACATGCATCAACAGGTATCCGTGGTGTGTGGAAGCTTTCGAGAAGGCGAAGGAGCAGAACAAGCTGATCTTCCTCTCGGTGGGCTACTCTACGTGTCACTGGTGCCACGTGATGGAGCGGGAGTCGTTTGAGAACGAGGACGTTGCTAAAGTCATGAACGCTCACTTCATCAACATCAAAGTCGACCGCGAGGAGAGACTTGACGTCGACAAGATCTACATGACCTTCTTTCAGGTAGGATCTTAGCTTTAAGTCACATTTTTATTTTTGAGTTAGAGGAGCAATTTCTTGCTTTCATTTTATAATTAAACTAATTTTGACATTTTATAAAGAATTCATGGTCAATAATTAACTCTTTGTGTGCAAGTTCCTTCACATTTCCAATGTAAATGTTTATGAATCTCGAAACTACAAGGGGTTAAGAGGCCTGCCTGCATAAGGTAACGGGATGCGCACGGTTCTTCAAAGTGTTCTTTTGTCTTCACACAAACAGAATTTTCAAAAATCAGATATTGGCGACAATTTCAATCTTACTAGACTATATAATGCCACATTCTGGTGCTGTGTCTCGAGCAAGTGTTAAAAACTTAAAACGATTTGAAATTTGTTAAAACACTGAGGTCGTACCAGAGAACATCCAGTGTGTAGCATTATAGTTAGTAAGATTGACATTGTGACTAATATTACAAACTAAAATAAAAACACTTTGAAGGATCTCTCTTCCCGTTGCCTTACAGCCCTCTTGATAATACTTTACCCTGGGCCTTTGGACTTCGGATAAATGCTCCTTTTACCTATTCTTAGGTTTACTTATGCTGGACTGGTGAGATAGACAAAGCTAGACAGGAATGTTTCAATGGAATGGAATGTTTCAGGCGTCTACAGGTGGCGGTGGCTGGCCGATGAGTGTCTGGTTGACGCCGCAGCTGACGCCGGTGTTTGGCGGCACGTATTATCCGCCAACTGATCGCTACGGGCGACGAGGATTCAAATCTCTTCTCGGAATCATTCACGAACAGGCGAGTCCAATGACCTCTCCAAAGTAGTACACTTTAACACACTTTCTTTGTAAAATATCTGCGTAGGTAACTTATGGTCTTTTAATTCTGAAAATGAATTTAGTAGGTATATTGATTGAATATTGGTTTAGTAAAATGTTTCTAGAATTACGTTTTTGCATGTAGAACGTAGTAGGTATACCTACCTGGATATGGAGACTGGAAACCAGAATATAAATATGGCATTGAAAGTATTGATTATTGTAGTACCTAGGTTAGAAGGTAGGTCTGCCTTCATCCTAAACTTAATCCAATCTTGTTTGTAAGAAAACACTACGATATTGTACCTACCTAGCTAATTTATGTACCTAGTACCTATTTCAATCCATTTTCAATTATTAAGCTTCATAACAATATCCCAAATGTGTGCAATGTAAAATCGAGAAAATTTACCTACTTAAAGCAGTCTGAATTTAATTAAACATAATTAAATAGTTTCGTTTATTGACCTGAACATCGCCAATGGTTGTACTTGTATATTACTAATGGTATGCGGTTTGCAGTGGTTGGAGAACCCCGGTAAGTTCGTGGAGTCCGGCTCGAAGGTGGTGCAGGTGCTGCAGGCGTCGGCCGAGCTTGACTGCGCCGGCAACGCCGCGCCGCCCGACATCGCCTGCGCCGACAAGTGTCTGCACCAGCTACGCCGCTCGTACGAGGCCGACTTCGGCGGGTTCAACCGCGCGCCCAAGTTCCCGCAGCCCACCAACCTCAACTTCCTGCTGTACTACTTCTCGCGCCGGCCGGACAGCGAGGACGGCATCGCAGCGCGTGACATGTGTCTGCACACGCTGGAGTGTATGGCGCGTGGCGGCATCCATGACCATGTCGCACAGGTAGGCGCGGGAACAGGACGGAATGTTTTGAAAGTAAATAATGTATTACTTTCCAGAGTATTGACAGTCATGATCTAAAATATGTAGACGGGACTCTTTCGATATGTACTCATTTGGTACACAAAGCCTGGACAAGATCAATAAAAAAAGCATATTAAGTGCTTGTCAAGCGAGCGTAGCGAGCGTCTTCACTTGAAACTTATGGCTCAACAAATCTTTTTTTTTTTTTTTTTTTTTTTTTTTTTGTGTGTATTTGTGCATTTGGCGTCTCCTGCCAAACGAAGTTATGGATCAGGCCAATATTTTCACACAACCTAAATAACTATTCTCGTTATGGTCAAAATGATTTTCAGCAAGTTCGCTCCATTGGTTGCATCGGAAACTTGATGTGTAGTTATAGTTAGCTTGGCAATGGGGATGAAAGAAACTCTGTGTATATAACTGCAATAGTTTGACGGATCATCACCAAATTTTGCAAGGTCATGTGTACCAGCATTATAAGTGATTTTTTACAAATCTGTAATGAGCTTCAAGAGTAATAGACATTTTACTGACATTTGTATACTTAATTTAAAACGGCCTATAGCCACACCACCATTTGACCTATCAAATGGTCTTCGATTAATCTGATCAATCAAACTCATATTTTGCATGGTCGTTCAGACCAACATTGTCTCTTTTTTTACAAATTTTCAGCCCTACCAGTCAAGAACATAGATGCACTTATTGACAGTTTTAATAACTGTCAGAAATGACATTTCAAAACAGAAATTCCACTGCATTCTGGGTTGCTCTATGTAGCAAAGCAAAGTTTATAGATGGCTATTCTCAATATCAATGTAAGACAAATTCTTTTATTAGTGGATCATATTGCAATAGGCACCGAGTGTTCGCCACGAGTGAGAGAAATTAGCAACATTTGTGGGAAGATCGTCAACTGTTTTATTTCTCATTGGCCGTGACCTAGCAACCGATCAGATGTCAACAAATGTACTCAAAATATTTCGGAATCAGAACTTAGTCGCGCAAATTAATATTGTGATCAGATTCAGTGAAATTGTGAACACTTTGTTGTTAATATTTTGTAGGCGAATAAACATTAGATAAACTTGTGTAAATTTTAAGAATTGATAATGCGTAATATGTGCAGCAACATAACATATAACTGCAGCGACTTGGACGCCTTGCCAAAAGGTAAGCTTCCTTCCCACAGATTAGGTGGCTCTGTCTGTACTTTTGCAGTGCCATCTGTTGTCTAAACACGCTGCCTATACATAATGTAGTCAAAATGTAATGTAGGTATTTTATATACATAGGTATAGGTATACCTTATCTAAAATAATTTATTTTACGATAAGAAGTAATAAGTTAAGAAAAGAAGTTGCAGTGGAGAGATTGGGATACACTATTGGAAGAGATAGGTTAAGGTGGTTTAAAAAGATGAAGATGATGAAAGATACAAGATTGGCTAAAAGAGAGTTTGATAGGAATGAAAATATGAAAAGAAAAGTTGGTAGACCTCGAGCAAGATGGTTTGAGCAGATTAGACAAGACATTGAAGATCGTGGGGAAAGTTGGGAGAATGTGAAGAATCAAGAAATGTGGAGAGATCACGAGAAATGGAATGAATTAGTGGATAGAAAGGAAATAGAGGTAGAAGAGTGTTGTGAAGAAAATGAAGGGGTGGAAAATGAAGATGGGAGGGAAGATGCAGATATGTGGAGAGAAGAAGAAAATGATGAGTATGAAATGGAATTTGAGGAAGAAGAAGAAGAAGAAGAAGAAGAAGAAGAAGAAGAAGAAGAAGAAGGAGGAGGAGGAGGAGGAGGAGGAGGAGGAGGAGGAGGAGGAGGAGGAGGAGGAGGAGAAGGAGAAGGAGAAGGAGAAGGAGAAGGAGAAGGAGAAGGAGAAGGAGAAGGAGAAGGAGAAGGAGAAGGAGAAGGAGAAGGAGAAGGAGAAGGAGAAGGAGAAGGAGAAGGAGAAGGAGAAGGAGAAGGAGAAGGAGAAGGAGAAGGAGAAGGAGAAGGAGAAGGAGAAGGAGAAGGAGAAGGAGAAGGAGAAGGAGAAGGAGAAGGAGAAGGAGAAGGAGAAGGAGAAGGAGAAGGAGAAGGAGAAGGAGAAGGAGAAGGAGAAGGAGAAGGAGAAGGAGAAGGAGAAGGAGAAGGAGAAGGAGAAGGAGAAGGAGAAGGAGAAGGAGAAGGAGAAGGAGAAGGAGAAGGAGAAGGAGAAGTGAAAGAAGAAGGAGAAGTGAAAGAAGAAGGAGAAGTGAAAGAAGAAGGAGAAGTGAAAGAAGAAGGAGAAGTGAAAGAAGAAGGAGAAGTGAAAGAAGAAGGAGAAGTGAAAGAAGAAGGAGAAGTGAAAGAAGAAGGAGAAGTGAAAGAAGAAGGAGAAGTGAAAGAAGAAGGAGAAGTGAAAGAAGAACAAGAAGAGAAAGAAGAAGGAGAAGTGAAAGAAGAAGGAGAAGTGAAAGAAGAAGGAGAAGTGAAAGAAGAAGGAGAAGTGAAAGAAGAAGGAGAAGTGAAAGAAGAAGGAGAAGTGAAAGAAGAAGGAGAAGTGAAAGAAGAAGGAGAAGTGAAAGAAGAAGGAGAAGTGAAAGAAGAAGAAGAAGAAGAAGTGAAAGAAGAAGAAAGAAGTGTTTTGAAATGATGAATTTAATGTTTAGTTTATAAGAAATGAAATGTGACAGGCTTGGCCAGCCGGCATTGTGGTATATTTATTTGTGTGGCCTATAATATTGTTTAGCAATTATCCTACTCCATAAAATGTTTGGAAAGGTGCTTTATATATAATAAAGTATGCTGTGATTAAAAAAAAAAATAAATTTGGATTGTGTTTCACTGTTATGAAAACAACGTTTTGACTAGATAGCATCATATTTTACACATTTCCAGCCCAATCGGTCAAGAATTTACATACTTATTGCTGTTTTAAGTGTTTGAATATCTGTCCAAAGAGATTGATGGAAAAATATCAGTACAATAATCTGTTATTTAATTGATCCAGAGTGTTTATGAAAAGTTGCAAGGAAAATTGGTAATAAATAATGTATAGTTAGTTATCTTTGATTGAATGGATCGTGCTATGATTGGCGATGTCGTGCGTGTCGGTGCTCGCTCATCAACGCGTTACACCGAGCGTTTTCCTTGTTAATTTAATATGCAACACATTTTACTAAATGTCTCTTTTGCGGTTAGTAGGTATTATTTTCTGTAGAATATATAGTAATATTAGTGTAGGTACGTACAACTCGTATTATCTCTCGCAGGTATTTGAACAAGCATCCAAAAATTGCATAGGTACCTATCAAAAAAATCAGTAGGTACGTATAGTTATGTCAATGAAGTTAATTTTTAATTTTTTAATATTATAAAAGAAGTTTTAGGCAATAACCTAGCTCTTTGTGGTTTTGAATGTGTTGAGTTTAAAGACTATTATACGTAGGTAGGTATGTATTGATTTATATTTTTCAGGCTTAGCAAACACATCATTTACGTTTTTTTTATGTTCACCCAACAAATCATAAAACGTTATTTGAATGAAACAGATTGGCTTCTGGTCCGGTTCCTTGACAATCGATCCTTGTTATTATCAATGAAATCGGAGCTCAACTACTAGAAATAGATGATGAGACAGCATAGACTTTATCGGATGTTGCCACCACAATTTGTCAGCCTGTAACAATTTATTGCTATGTAATACAAAATCGTAAATGTCGTACATATCTTTGTTAATTGGTGTTATGTTGAGGGACTATTTGAAGTTTTGATTGCAAATAATACAAGTTTGTTTCCCGATTCTTTTCAACCAAAGGCAGATCCGTAGAGTCACAAATGTGTATGTTGCAGGGTTTCGCTCGCTACTCGACGGACGAGCGCTGGCACGTGCCTCACTTCGAGAAGATGCTGTACGACCAGGGACAGCTGGCGGTCGCGTACGCGGGGGCCTACGTGGCCACGCGCGACCCCGCGCACGAGGAGACTCTGCGCGACATTCTCACCTACGTCGGCAGAGATCTCAGCCACCAGGTATAGAGCACATTGCCTTTCAGTAGAACAAATAGAAATAACATTCCACATTCTGTACCTCAGGGGTAGAAGGCCGGAAGTAAAGTTCAATGATACTTAGGTGAGTTCAATAAACAGTCATACTGTCTTCATCCAATCATTGAGCGAGCGTAGCGAGCGTCACCACGGTACTCTTATGGCACTTTCTCTGTGTGTTTTTTTTTTTTTTTTGTTCACAGCCCAGGTCAAACGGCACAACCAATCGATCTGAAATTTTGCACATATACTAACGTAATCCATGCGGTCCCTGGGATCGTTTTTGAATGGGCTCATGTGATTGGTTCAAATTTTAAAAAAATTATCTTTCGATTGGTTGTTGCGATCAATTTGAAATTTTGACAAGTCATTACGACCAACATTGTACCCAATCATACAGAGTTTCAGCCAAATCCTCCTATTGGTTAAAATTTTAAAAAATCTTTCATATGATATTTGAAATTTAAACTAGAACCGTATGACCGATCAACTTAAAACTTTGCATGGTCATTGGGACCAACATTATCTGTATTTTTGACCATTTTCAGACTTATCTGTGTTTAAATCCAAAATCAAACTCGAAAATGTTGATCACGGCTACTTCGACTCTTTAAAGTTCCAAGGTAGTTAGAGCAACTTTCAAACGTATGAAACTGATATGACCGTTCAACAGATCGTCTAATATTGTGTAAGTACACACACTTTTATCAGTAATTTTCCCAGGGTCCTATTCTATAACATTAGCATTCCCGATTCTGCGGGATATGAGTGGTCCCAGGTATATTTTTTTAAATAGATCCTATGATTTTTGAATATTAACAAGAAACATTTTAATCATAAAGGTTCAAATTATTACAACCAACTATTGGAAACCTGGTATTCAATTTAAAAGCCACACATATCGTCTAATTACTAGTTTTATGTTCGATGAGTCATGGAGGTCTTTGTTGACTCCTGACATCAATAAACTGCTTCGTAATTAATTAATCTGTGATATTATGTGTACCTGACTCATTTACCTTTAGTTATTAGGACGTACAAAATTTCATCCCAATCAGTTAAGAACGTATGAACTTATTAACATTTTTAATATCTGTCAGTAATGAAGTATCAAAATGAATGTTTTCCAGTGCCAATTGGATTGAATCTGATTTGTTTTATTTTAACCAGGGTTCTTAGATGCTTAGATGCTATTTTCAAGTTTCAATGAAAAGCATAATAATATGTTGTGTTGATTGAGTGATCATATTTCAATTCAATATGGATGTATATGTTTTCTGTGCTTGTGTACGCATTTCCGGTTCGAGAATTTGCATGTCCCCGTGCTCGCTCACCAACGCGTTACACTGAGCGTTTTCCTAGTAGTTTTTGACAGAGGTGAGTCAAGGTGTAGCGGTTTTTTGATGAAAGGGGGGAAAGCTGGCGAATGTCGTCAGTTGACTGATGAAGATGATAGAATAATCATCGAAATATTGTTTTAATGTGTGGCTTTTAAATTGAATACCAGGTTTCCAATAGTTGGTTGTAATAATTAGTATACTAACTGGTATATAATCTCTTCTTGTTTTTAATAACATAAAGGTTTAATTTGCATGGTTATTGGGACTAATACTACAGGAATATTTGGAGATTTTCATACCAGTCTGTGACGAAATTAAAGAATTATTGGCTTTTAATGACATTTTCAATAGACAGAATTTCGGTTCGATGTGTTGCGCATATCCGTGCTCGCTCATCAACGCGTTACACAGAGCGTTTTCCTAGTATTTGTAATGGTGACATGAGTCATTGTGTAAGAGAATACTACTTCAATACCTATAACTGTATTTGTTGACATCAGTCAAATGGCAATTGATAGACCTTGATTTGTCATGCCAAAAGTGTGCAATGCAAAATCAAGAAAGTAGACTTCTGGCATTCAACCTCTAAGGGCCACAACTTATTTCAAAATTTTTCAAAATTTACTTCAAATAGTAGGACTGCTAAAAGGCAATAATTGTAAGGAAAGTCAATTACAACAATTTGGAGGACTGTTATCGAAATGTTTGCCAGTGGCAGAAAATGTACACAGCAGAATCACATGATATTTTTCAAACCTAGTGGAGCGGTCGCTCCACGCCAGCCAAGTCGTACGGCGCGCGCACACTCTCATTTAAAAAGGCTGGAGCAACCCACTTTTACTGTAAGCATCAAAGTGGCATTTTCGGCCTACTGGATCTTAAAATTGGGAAATATCACATTGTTGCGAAATATCTTAATTTCGAGCTATGGCCCACCCTACAACATATACCAAATTTGGGAACAATAGGTTACGCCCTTTGCGCGCTAGAGGGCCGTGAAAACAGTGTTTTAGGGCGGTTTTCATAATAATAATAATAATAATCTCAGTAGTAGTCTCCTGGAATTCAAATCCGGTAACAAGGCCACAGCCTAAACGGCTGAACCGATTGATCTCACATTTTTACCACGTGTGCACTTTTGGGGTCTGATTTAACCTTCACCCCATGAATTTTTTGTGCCGCCATTTTGAAACCGGAAGTGACGTCATATCTCAACAACGGCTAAACCGATTGGAGCGAAAATAGCGCCAAACGATTCGGACGGTGATCTATATGCATTATCAGTAGCAAAAGACTAAACATTTTGTTAACGAAACCGGAAATGACGTCATGAAATTTGAAATACATCGATTGGCATTTCGGCAACAAAGGTTGATCCGATTATTTTGATATTTATGTAACGTATGCACTTCTGATATATCATTTGACTTGTTACAAAACCAACCGGAAGCCGCCATTGTTAAACCGGAAGTGACATCATATCTTAATATTGGCTAAATAGATTTGAACGAAACCAGCGCCACACAATTTAGACGGTCAACTTTATGTTTTATCATCAGTAATATTTGCAGTTTCTTATAGCAAAACCGGAAATGACGTTACACATTTTAAAAATCTCACAAATTTACATTTTGATACAATACATACTATTTGAGACAGCTTATAATAACTTAATAAGATGTTATCATGTGTAAATTAAAATTCAAGGGGTCAGAGATTTCAGCCGCCATTTTGAAACCGGAAGTAACGTTGTATCTCGAAAACTGGTATACCGATCAGTACGAAACTAGCGCCAAATGATTCGGAATGCCATCTTTATGGAATAGGAACAGTCAAAGTAGAATGTTTTTATTTATGAGCCCGGAAATGACGTCATTCAAATTTAAAAATTATTATATTCCCCATTCTATACAATGAATACATATTCAGAAAGCCTAAAATGATACACATTAATTGTAGATATAAATTCTATGTGGCAGTGCAGTAAGTTTAGCAGCCATTTTGAAAACCGAAGTGTTATATGCCATATCTCGGAACTGGGTTGGCCGATTGGAATGAAACCTTTGCTATTCTTCACGAAAGACTATACATGAATATACAACAGATTTTCATTAGTAGTAACCAAATCGTAAATGGCGATTTTTTTAAAAGAATTTAGTAATTGTTTATTTCATATGCGTCACAAGTTGTAAATAATAAACTAAAAAAAGGAGTGATATCCCCATAAAAAACACTTCGTGTAAAAATACCAGCCAAGTCTCTTCAACTAAAAAAAAATATATGAAATCTAAAAATTCTGCACTGAAAAGTATTGATATCAAAAAATTTGCTAAGTCAAAACTTTATTTGAAAATCAAAAAATACTTGGCGCATCGATTTTTTTGAGAATTATAGGTATACTATATGTATATGTATATTTGATGTATATTTTATATCTGGCCTATACTTCTAAGCTATTTATATACACGATGCGCCAAGTATTTTTTGATTTTCAAATAAAGTTTTGACTTGGCAAATTTTTTGATATCAATACTTTTCAGTGCAGAATTTTTAGATTTCATATATTTTTTTTTAGTTGAAGAGCCTTGGCTGGTATTTTAACACGAAGTGTTTTTTATGGGTAATGTTTTCCTGACAAAATGTTCTGATTAATTTTTGATGATTACTTACCTAATAATACTTCAATTCTACAATGTTCTAAGGATAAGGTAATAGGTATATATGAATTAGGGCTGGGACGTTTAAACGTTTAAACGTTTAAACGTCAAGTTGGCGTTTAAACGTTTAAACGTTGGTAAACGTTTAATCGTAAAAAGTGCTGACTTTTATAATACACAAAACTGTTGTCAAAATATAAAATAACCCCCTCTGGTTTGGCCTATTTTGTATATTATTTATATCAGTTCATCGGAATGATGCGTGCGATGCTGTTACCCCTCCCCCTCCAGCCACGATCCCACAACACATACAACGTCGTCACCATTTCAAGGCTGAAAAGTAAATGCCGTTCCACATAATGTTTGCCCTTTGTTGGCGACATAGCCGCTGGGAACATGAGAAAGTTTATATCTTCTTAGTGAGTAGTAGTATGACGTCTGGAGAACAAGCTTGATGCGTACTTGAAAATATTTGTAGGTCAGTCGAGATCGAGAGTTCGTTTTTAGTGCGTCTAAAAAATGAGTTCCAGTGTGTGGCAGCATTTCGAGAAATTCGAGAAAACAGTAAAGTGTAAACTATGTGGCAAAATATTGCAATATAAGACTAACTCAACAGGTGCTATGCACAATCATTTGAAGCTACTGCATCCAACTCTCGAGTTTAAAGGCAAAAGACCGGACGGTAATGCAACCAGTACAGCATCCGCACCGAAAGTGGCGAAAATAGAAGATTTTTTTACCTCGGCACGACCGTGTGGAAAAGTGAGGGGAGAGAACATTACGTCAATGATAGTTAATATGATTGTGAAAGACTTGGTGCCAATAAATATTGTGGAATCAAAAGGATTCTTAAGTTTGTTTGAATTTGTGGAACCGAACTATAAAGTGCCTTGTCGAAAAACAATCATGTCCAGAATTCAAAAGATGTATGAAGATAAAAAGCAAGGGTTGGTTGACAAGCTGACTGCCGACTCTGTGGATTACGTCTCTATTACCACTGACAATTGGACATCAAATAAAGCAGAGTCGTATATTACAGTTACTGGGCATTACATCGACAAAGATTGGGAAATGCAGAGCCATGTACTAGCTACTCGGTATATGGCTGTTGCCCATGACGCATCTAATCTACGCAAAGAAGTAGAAAATATCGCTACAGAATTCGGAATAGCTGAAAAGCTATTATCGTGTGTTCACGATAATGCAGCTAACATCGACTTGGCCATTAGAGAATGCGAAAGGATCCAAGAAAGCTTGGGTTGTGTTGCACACACAATCCAACTTTGCATAACAAAAGGATTCAAAGAAACGCCGACAATTTCAAAAACGATATCCGCTGCAAGCCGACTCGTCGCGCACGTCAAGAGGAGTTACAAAGCTACGAGTGCCCTGGCAACAAAACAAGCCGAACAAAATTTGCCGCAACATAAACTCATTAAATCATGCCCCACTCGTTGGAACAGTGTATATGACATGTTCGAAAGATTATTAGAACAGCGCTGGGCTATTACCTCGTTATTGAGCGATCGCAATTTCACCAAAATTAACGATGCGCGTATAGGGTTGCCAACTGTCCGGAATTTCTCCGGACACTCCGGAATTGGACAACATTGTCCGGATGTCGGAATTACCTCATTCCGGACAGCATAATGTCCGGAATTGTTCAATTGTTACATGAAACTAACGTTATAATTCAATAATCAATGATACCTACATCATAACTTTTGCAAAGTTAGTTTTGTAGGTAGGGTTGGTAGACAGACACCAACTTTAGTTCACTTTTGCCCATTAGTTTCAAATTTTACTGCATATTTATCAATTTCAACTCAAGGAAATAATGAGATCAATCTAATTTTTATAAATTTAAATTCCAGTCTTTTTGCTATAATTGTAAATAAATTTTCAAAGTTCCCAAATATCAAAATCGCCGAATATTGCAGTCCAGAACGCATGAAATTGACCCAAATACACTTTCGAAATTCAAAATTTTCCCGGGCCTGTGCGGCCTGGACCCGCATGGTGATGGGGGGCCCTCCCCCCACCACCCCCCATTGATTTCCTGCGAGATCGTCTTTTCGTACGCATCCGTGTTTCCCCATAATACCGTATTGTGAGAATATTTTATTCCCAGAGAAATTTAGAACTACATTGTCCGGAATTCAATTCTTGTGAAGTTGGCAACCCTATGCGCGTACGTTGGAATTAAAAGACTCGCAGTGGTCAATAATTGAAGAAATGGTGGCTGTTCTCAAACCACTCAAGTCCGCTACAACCGCAGTGTCTAAAGAACTTCAAGTGTCAATATCCGATGCCGCACCAATACTTGTGGCGTTAGCTTCAGAACATCTGGCACCGAGGGCCGCACAAATTGGTGACAACATCGGCAGCGACGAGGAACAAGGTACTGTCCGAAATGATGTGGCTATATTCAAACATGTAGTTGCTGCGGAAATCAAACGGCGATATCGCAGTTTATTCCCTGATGATATCGATGACGACGACATTATACTCTATAAAAGTGGTCCTATGCTACAAGCCGCATATCTTGATCCAAGGCATAAGCATGTGCCATTTGTATCAGCCAGGATTCGGCAGAGGATTAAATCAGACGTCGCCATCAATCTGAGCGAGCGGTTTCCTCCAACAGAAGCTGGTGCGAGTAGTGCATCGCCAGCAGCTGACAGCGCCCATAACCTCTTTGGGTCGACATACAAGCTGGAAGCTAGTACTCAAGATTTCAGTGATGAAATTGCCCATTACGAAATGTTGCCGAAAATTTCTCTCGGTGATGGCGACCCTCTACAGTGGTGGAAGCAGCACTCGAAAGTGTTGCCAAGATTGTCGAGGATGGCAAGGGGTTACCTGGCCATACCGGCCACATCTGTCCCATCAGAGAAAATGTTTTCTACGGCAGGACGCCTGGTATCAAAGATGAGAAGTAGCCTCAAACCAAGAAATGTGGATATGATTCTGTTCCTGAACAAAAACGCGTAGGAAGAAACTCGAACACAGCAAATATCATGGAGCATTGAGTTTTGTATTATTTTTATGTTCCTTTTCTTACATGCGAAATATTAATTTGTAATTTGATACCATTTTGTCAGACTTTTTCTGAATTTACAAATATGGATGAGACTTGAATTTTGTATTACTTTAATAATTTTTTAATGTCCCTCTTTTACATGTATGAAGTATTAATTAATAATTTGTGATTTGATATCATAATTTATGTTCCTATGTGGGTTGTGAAGGCATTAAGCATGAACCAAAGCCATTATGATTATATTTTACTGAGTTGATAATTTCCTTGCTTGTAACATAGTGCCAAATATTAATTAATTTGTGATTTGAGACGATTATAATGTCCAATTGAATTATGAACATTCTGCCATTCTGTTTATGCAGAATATAAATTAGTGCGATATTTTTATAACACCTAAAGGCCCATGCACAATTGACATAACCCGCAGCCGCAACCCGTAAGCGCAACTGCGTGAAAAGTTGAAACAATGCATACCAATGCACCCGCGCACAATCGACATACCCGCAACACGCAACCCGCAGCCGTAGCCCGTAGCCCGCAAGACTTGACCAAGATTCAACAATTTTACGTAAGCTACGTCAGGCCACGCCCACATTCTGACGGGCAGCCAATCAGAATGAGATAACAAAACCGGAAACGGAAATAGACAAATATCACAGGTTAAAATCAAAGTCAAACTAGCTTCTACTTACAACAGCATAACCTAACCCAGCCGTCAAAACTGTGTTGTCATTATTTTTCCTGGATTTTTCGTTCTTTTCTTGTTTATTTATGTCTGACGAAGAGGAAGCCGTGCCTTGCGAACAATGATGCCGTGATGTGTGCGTCATATTTGTTCACTCTATATGCTTTGGTTTCTTTGGTCCGTAACGTCTTGGTTATGTCAATTGTGAACAGATAGTGATACGGGTTGCGTGTTGCGGTTGCGGGTTACGGGTTGCGGCTGCGGGTTATGTCAATTGTGCACGGGCCTTAATATTGATTAATTTGTGAATTGATACCATTAGGTATGTTATTGTTTAATAGTATTTTGAACATTCCTTTCCTTCATAATGCCAAACAGAAATAATTGATTTGTGATTTGGCGCTAGAATAGATGTTAAATATTGTGTTAAGAAAATTAATTATTTTCATAATAGGTACCTAGTGCGAATCAATGTGATAAAAGGTACCTGCCATATTAATTGACAGACACAAAAAATTACTGTTCAGAGTGTTTGCTATTAACAATTAACCTACTAATTATTTTATGTTTTTATTTGAGCTGGTTAAGAGCTCATTTCAACTGTCAATACTAAAACTTATGATATAAACATTCAATTCTTTCATAATGCCAAACAGAAAATGATTAATTTGTGATTTGGTGGGACTAGAATATTTAGTTAAATATTACATAAATATTTTGTTTCATAATTTTTATGAGTTGTATCGATCGATGTGGTTCATGTATTAATTGACACAGATTTACTGATACTATTAACAATTAACCTACTAATTATTTCGTTTTTATTTGAGTTGTACCATGGGTGAATGGTTACAGTGCTATATTTCTCTGATTTGGTAATTAGAATTCTATTCAATATTCATTTGAAGTAAATGCCAAATTCACTAATTAATTTGGTTCCCTTTTCAATTTACAGTGTTCATTTCAACCGTCAATGCGAAATTGTAAAGTGCGAAGTAATGAAATAATTAGATTAGTTTATAAATTGGATGTATTTTGAAAAATGACAGCCATTAAAGTCATTAATAAAATAGAAACACATTTTTATTTTGATCAGTTGAAGGAATGATTTAGACAGTGTACAATTTCGGCAGTTAGTGTTGATGTTCTCTAGTGTTGATAAGCTCTCAAGTATGGCACATGGTCGTGAAAGTGGCTGCAAAGGGGGAGAGGCAATAAATATCTTTGTTATCATTTTTATGCTCACTAAACGTTTAAACGTTTAAACGGACCTTTTGAGGGCGTTTAAACGTTTACTAAAATAATCAGTTTTTCCCAGCCCTAATATGAATGCTATCATTCAAATAATTACCTAGTAGAGCATTTCAGTATGGAATGTCAAAAGAACTGTGTTGTAGCCACATGAAAAACATCTTCACTTTTTTCCATAAAATGAACATCTCAGTCGCGTCACTGAATGCTTGCTTGTGGTTCCAGGAGCCCAAGTCTTGAAATCAGAGTTTTGAAACCGTCTGCGTTTTCATTGATCAAAACGTAAAAAAGTTGACGACTATACCTTAGCCTTCAACTTTTTTACGTTTTGATCAATGAAAATGCCAGACGGTTTCAAAACGCTTTTTTCAAGACTTGGCCTCCAGTCAAGTGTTCAAAATCAAGTGTTCACTTGATTCCAAGTGTTCACTTGATTCCTCACAGATGGTGTTAGTAGTACTGATTATTGTAGTTGAAGTGTTAGAGAAGGGAACTAAGTCACTGTTGAGTCAATAAAGTAGTGTTTTACTTTAAAATCCAAAGTATTTAGATTAATATTCAGCACGTCATTCAAATTAAATGGATTCTTTTGGGCAAAGTATTTTCAGAAAAATTGAGTAGGGAAGGGACCAAATGAATATTCAAGAAGTGTATGTGTGGACATAAACATAGTGTTTTCGGCTTCTCTATTAAAATTTATTATGAATTCGGATGTACACTCTGTGGACATAGAACAAATGAACTCTGAAAAAAAATATAAAATATATAACTCAGAAAAAGTGAAAATTGGACATAAAACAAATACATTATGAGGCGACGAAATAGCTCCCTATTTTTCGTTTTAATGAAAACATAATTTAAGAATTATGTTTTTTTAGATTGTTTTGTCTCTGGGCTCGGGGGGGGGGGGGGGGGGGGGGGGGGGCTAAGCCCCCCTTCCCCCGAGACATGCCTGAAATCAACACTGGTTGGAACTCAGTGTGATACCCACTTAACACTGATCCTCAGTTCATCTGATCCAGGAGAAACTTCATAATTTGGCAACCATTTAGACATACTAAATTCCAGAATCTCTTCTTTTATTTATAAAAGTAAGAATTAATTGAAAATAAATACCTAGGTACCTAAGAAGATACACATTAATTTTATTTATTTATTTTATTTATTTATTATGTACGTAACTGACAAATATTTGTAAATATTTTTTTGTATTGCTCACTTTCATGTCAGTTTCTTGTCCAGTTTTTTAACCTAAAATAAAAATACTAAATAGGTACAAATTATTTGATTTCACATTTTCGCGCCAAACGCACTCGATCTCCGCCACCTGGCGGACAGCGGTATCAAGTAGACCGTGGTGGATTTTGATTGGTTGATTCGGGTTGCTTGCTTGTGAAGACTGGAAGCGGCAACGGCAAGCGAAGCGGCGGGAGCGGCAGAAGTCAAGTCAGCAGTAAGTTGTATGAGTTGTTTGAAGTTTTAAAAGATTTGCTTTGGTTCGATTTGCTTTAGCTTGAATGAATATTGAGTTTGTCTAAATATTCACGCATTCACTCTTTGTTGGCTGTTTAAATAAGAAAAAGGTAAGTACCTAGCTACCTACCTACCTACTAGACGTTGATGCGATTTTGAGGGTTAGGTCTACAGGTGTAGGTTACATACCTACCTATAGTGGAGTTTTTCTCTCTATACCTATTTGAAAGTTTCCATTGATTTCCACTCAGAATTTGCACAATAGAGCTTGACTAGGAACAAGTGTTTGTTTTGGCAGGTTGTAAATTTAGAGATGAGCCAGGTATCAAGTCAGGGGCACGGAGGGAGATTTTCACAACTGTGCATTGATGCCAAATACCACACATTTGAGAGGTATAGAAAGATGTCCTTCCCCTTTCCATATTTTAAGAAACATTTGACCATATTTGACAACAGAGGAGGGTTGGGATTTGGAGATCATAAAATGACAGCATGTAGCCGAACCTGTAGCTTGTTAGAAAGTGTCATGTTTTTGAGCCATTGACAATGGATGAATGGTCTTTGACTGGATACCGCGTTTGCCGATATAGGTATAGAGAGAAAAACTCCACTATACCTACCTATTGATTGATTGATTGATTTATTAGTTACAAATTGTATGGCATACAGGTGGTAACATTTTTAAGATAAGTTAAGATTAATGTTAATAATAATATTAGATAAGAATACAACAAAGGACAAGATAACCATAGTAACAATGTTATGTTAAAACTTAGTTAAGTTAGTTTTAGTTAAAACAGCCATTCCATGTTACGGGTGTTACACATTGCACTCAGTTTTGCAGTTTTAAACACTAAAATAACATTAAAGTAAGCATTATTGATGCAAGAAACTTTTATTCTTTATTTATTACAGCTCATTGCTTATAGAAAAAAATAAATTACAGTAATGTTCATTCTTTTTACACTAATAAAAAATAATAATGTGCTGTTACGGGTCCTACATGCCTGTGACATGCATTTCCTTGGGAACAAACTAAACATCTGAAGTCTGTGAATCTACAGCATTTATTGGAAGTTACTATTTTTTTTATTATACTACACTACTGTATTATTCATATAAAAACTTCAAAACAAATACATCTATGATAAAATGAAAACTGTGAATTTTTAAACTTGTTGTTACGGGTTCTACAGGTCGTTACGGGCACTACTAGTACAACCTTAAATGTAATTCTAGGACTATTTCAAGTGTGGAATAGGAATTATTGATTATTTTCATTTGTATAGTACTATATGACATAATACTAAATAATATTTAAACATAATTATATAAACTGGAATTGTCCCCTGTTATTGACGACTTGAGGAGGTTTGACGTAACGTAAACCAATAGAAGAGATCTTTTCACATGATTCTTCCCTTGTTTCAGGCCAAACCCAGTAGTTTTTCCCACTAGCAGTCATATAGTTTAGTACAATGGAATCGTTGTCAATGTCCATGTCCATAACTTCTGCAAAATATTGCCGGGCCACACGTGACTTGCCTGCCACTGGCAAACTGACTTGTACAAATGACCCAACTTCAATTACTGAAACTGACTGAATCGCTGAATCATTTTGGTTTGTGACAATGGAAGCATTTGGGCTGGTACAAGGAGACTCTTCATCAGAATCACTTATGCCAACTTGGGGATGGACGAGTACTGTCCTCATTACAGACTCGTTCGTTAACCCAACGAGAATGGTTCCAGGTGTCTCTCCGACAGTCATGTGATGCATCGACTGTAGCCTGGGAATGGCATTCACATTTTCCCATCTGCATTCTAAAATGTCACTGTATGCAGCAACTTCTATTGCAGTAACAAACAAAATGTGCACATTAGTCACCACACTCTGTGCAACAGCGGCGAATTCCTCGGCAGTGTTGACAACTGCCTGTCTGGCTTTCACTTTCAGCCACACGAGGCGTTTCAGCAATCCTCCAACACCGTCAACAGCCCCCTTCCCATGGGAGGAGGCAAAGAAGCTCCACTCCACTGTCACACCAAAGTCTTCCTTCATGTACACTATGTTTGAGAGCGTATATTTGTTTTTAAATTGTGCCGCGCACCCATCGGTAAAGACTTTTAACTTTTGAATAAGCGGGAACTCGGCTTTAAGCTCCTGAACAATTTTTTTCATGAACACGTATACAGACAACTTTCCATGAAGTAAATCATCGCTGATGATCCCAAAGCAGCGTTTAGTGCCACCTAGCCAGGCAACGGCAGTAAATATCGTCACCTGGCCATGGCTCCAATGCGCGGACTGGATTTCATCTTGGAATACTGTCGCAAAGTTCTCTGCGAAGTCCATTTGTAAAATGCCTTCTTCTGGCCCCATGCTTGCTTTCTGATGTTCAAAGCTGGCCGATTGTCTCCTCTTAATGAAGACATGCATCTTGTAAGATCCGATTTTCTTTTGCAAGTCGTCCAGAGCCTGTGCGATTGTACCACTTTTTGTTATTACTTGCGGCCGCCCATCAACGTCAGACCACATCTTCCATTTCCCAGTCCGAGTCATATTTGATATATCACCTACCATACTTCGTATGCAGTGTCCATTGTCATGGCAATTTTCACAAATCGACGTCATGCATTCTTCTGAATCCGCGTTGCAGACCAATGCTTCAACCAACTCCCTGCCCGTGGTTGGAAATGCCGGGACAACGTCATGAATTGATTGGATGAGGAACTCCATGTTTGCATGGTGTTTGCAGACGCAAACATTGTGAGGCATGTTAGACATGGGCAGAACATGCTTCGGTCGGAATTCGAAAAATTTTGACAATTTAATTGGAACATTTGAATTTTCTGCCGTGAAGAGAGCAAATGCCTCGCGAACAGTAATAAGCATAATTCTTTTTTGAATCAAGTTTCGTTTATGTGAAACAGCGTCCTTCACAGAAACAACGTCACGCTTTCCTGGCTCTTGCCTGCTAATCGAGTCCAACTCGTAGAATTCCTCGACTTTGTGTCGAGTGGTCTCGTCAATCTGTCTACTGATGCGAGCTACACGAGCCTTCTTAAAAAGAATCGCAGCAGCAGAAGGCATTTCTTCAATTAAGATTTCCGTAGTGACCTGCAGTCTCTTTCTCGGACTCATCGGCAGAGCCTTTCTCACTCGACTTTTTGCTTTGCCGAGAGTTTGAGGGCATTTGTAAGAAGGAGTTACGAATATATCTGGCACAGGAGCAGTAGTTGGCGGCTTGTTCCTTTGGGCTTGTCGCCACTTTTGCATCTCGATTCTCTTCTTTTCTCTCTTAATTTTTAGTAAGTTCTGAGCAACTACAGAGTTCCCTGACATTCTCAACTTCCCTTCACTTCTCCGTTGCTTGTCACGTTCGCGCTCTTTAAGCAAATAAGTTTCATAAAGAGGTTTATCATTTTTCAATTTTTCACGAAACTTGGCTACCCTTTCCTTCACAGGAGCCATGTAGCCTAAAATCAACAAAAATGATATTTTAGATAGCAGGCAACACTAGGTATTTGAATGTAAGCAAAATGCAATTGAAAATGTACTGTAGAACCCGTAACAGTAAAGAATGTGGGACCCGTAACACATTTTTTTAATAATAAATAAATAATATCTCACCAATTTTAAGTTTGCATGTGATTAGTCATGTACTTAACCTAAAAAATCTAAAGTTTCAGTCTTTTTGCAGAAACCGTTTGTTTCTTACATTAATAATTAAGAAAATTTGTTACGGGTGCTACATACCAAGCTCATTAATACAAAATTTGATATAACTATGTAAAATACTCACTTTTTGACAGATTTTGGTAGCTGATATTCAAACTCAGGTTCAGAGGAAACAATTGCGCCAAAACACCATAAGCACAAAACATTCTAGGTGGCTGTGAGAGAGTTGAGATTGGAGGCATAAATTCAAATAAAATTATGGCGGATTTTACAGTTTCACATTTTTAAAGATATTTATAAAAGTATTTCGTTTACAAGAAAAAGCTTTGCAATTACAGAATCCCCATGAAATTACCTTTCATTTCATACCAAACACTCAAAGTTTTGAGACATTTTAAAATTTAACATTGATGTCAACAGCTACATGGAATGGCTGAAAACTAAAATTAAAACTAAAACTACCTAGGTCTAGTTAATTTAAAGAAATAATATTTAAGGAACTATGGTTGTCCTAGTCTTTACTATGCTAATGTCCTTTAGTCACTCATTTTGATTTGTGCTTTACCAGTCTTATTTTGAATTCCTGTACCTACTGCCTCTTGTAGCGGCGTAATAACATCCCCACTCAATGTATTCCAGTCACATATCGTTCTTCTCACAAATGAATACTTCCCTACATCTCTCCTTGATTCTACAAGGATTCTACTAGTCTAACTTTTTCCGCGTGGTCCTTCCGCCCCAGATAATTCGGTTTCTTAATCCTATGGTAACTAGAGGTAACTAGTACCTACCTACCTAGGTACCTACCTAGTAGGCAGGCATAGTTTTAAACGATTAAAGCAGCAAAAGTAATTCAAGAATCATTCAGGAGCCACCTGTTCTCGTACCTGACCCCTCTACTAGGTAAGTCCATAGGTCATACCTATGAAACTACGGACATTGCAAAGATTTAAACAAATCCTGACTAGGTCAACAAAAACAAAGCTCGTTGAGGCACTTGTTTACGGAGGTAGAGTCTACCTTCACATATTTCCGGCGACAACGCGCAATATGATGTGCGTTCGCTACGCCTGAGTTTATATGAAGTGTTTATAAACGCTTTCCAGGATCACCACCTCGCTAGCTCGGCTGGTAGAGCGCTGGCCTGTGGAACCTGGACCCTTACCTAATATCGCCAATATTTCAGTAGGACCGTGTTACTGTAGCACGATCAGCTAGTTGCCATGGCGACAATGTTAGCTCTTATGGCTAAAACTTTTAAAACAAAAGTTGTGCTACAGTAACACAGTGCTACTGAAATTTGGCGATATTAGGTAAGGGTTCTGGGTACCCCGGTTCGATTCTGGCCACGGTCTCACTTTTTTTATTTAGTAATTTTCACAAGTTTTAATTTTGCCTAACCATAGAGTTATTTTTTTAAAGCTGCCCAGCTCTAATTCTCGCCAGTTCAAATTTGTCTATTATTCCTTCATCTGCCCCGTCAACTTGTGCGCCAACCAGTGGTAGCAACTGTGTTGTCGCCGGAATTATGTGAAGATAGACCACCCCGTTTATGGATCATGCATTTCTAAGAAAGATATAGGACGTGTTCAGAAAGTCCAGAATTCTAGTGCCAGGTACGTTATATAAATTCAATATTAAGAGAAGACACCATATAAGTCCCTACATTCAGAAACTTCATTGGTTGAAGATGGAAGCAACAACGACTGTTGTTGTGGACTTCAACATTAGAATAACATTTTTCGATTGCCAATTTTATTTATTTTTATTTATTTTATTTAATTATTCATTTAGCTTGAAAGCTATTTTTCATTACAATATACATTTACAAAACAGGAAATTCATTATAAACAAATGAAGTACATAACATTTTAAACATTTCAATATTTTCTTCTTCTTTTACGTTTCTACCTAATCTATTATAAAGTTGAATACCACTATAAAATACAGATTTTTGTGTCCTTGACTTGTTTTTTCTAGATATTGATATGTTATTTGATGACCTAGTATTATATAAAACACTGTGAACAACATCGTTCATATATTCTAAAAGATAACCTGGCATTAAACCTTTAACAACCTTATGTATAAAAACAAGTACATTTAATGAAATTCTTTGTTTAATGGACATCATATTTAAACTATCTAAAATGGTTTTAGTTGCTGTAAATCTATCACAATTTAATACTAATTTCAATGCCCTATTCTGTAATTTTTGTAACTTGTTTAATGCCAAATTATCTATTCCCCACATAAGTGTGCTACAATAATCAATGTGGGGCAATATAATGGCTTGATATATCTTTAGTGTTACACAAGGTGAGAGGTAGCGTTTTACTCGAGACAGAAACCCTATTTTTTTACTGATTTTTTTGGACAGGTATTCAATATTTTTCATCATTTTCAAATGTTCATCTAAAATTACCCCTAAATATTTGAACTCTTTAACAACTTCAATCGTTTCTTCATCTATAACAATTAATGGAATGTTATGTTGTGACCTTAACATTCTCTCTTTGACTATATTTGATGAAGTGAAATACATACATTTAGATTTTGTGGGATTTAACTTTAGCTTATTTCCTCTCAACCAATCTAATATCTTGCTTAATACTAAGTTAATTTGTTCATTAATGTCGTTCAAATTTATTCCAGAATATGATATTAAAGTGTCATCAGCAAAAAGATTAATAGATACTGAACTACTTACACTAAAAATGTCGTTAATATACAGTATGAAAAGTAGTGGTCCCAGCACCGACCCCTGGGGTACCCCTAAGTTGTTAATACGTTCACTAGATATTTCATTGTCATAAAAGGTAATCTGATTTCGATTGCTGAGATAGCTTTTAAACCATTGATGAGCTACACCTTGTACACCATATTTCCACAATTTTTCTAAGAGCAATGTTCTGTCTATTGTTTCAAATGCCCTCCTAAAATCTAAGAAGACTGCAACAACAACCCTATTGTTATCCAACTCATTAAGCCAATTTTCCAGAACAAGCTGTAACGCAGTTTCACAAGAATGGTTATTTCTAAATCCTGACTGATTTTGGTGTAACACATTTCTCTCAGTTAAATATTGTAACAACTGTGAGTATACCACCTTCTCTAAAACCTTTTCATATGTAGGTAGCATATTGATTGGTCGAAATTCATCTGGAACTTTTGCTTTTCCAACTTTCGGTATAGGTATTACCTCAGCCCTCAGCCATTTAAGTGGAACAACACCCTGTGTTAATGACATATTTATTACATTCAACAATGCATGCCCACAGCTACTAAAAGTGTTTTTAAGAATCTCAGTAGTTATACCTGGGTCATTCTCCCGAAACGTGCAAAAATGAAAATGAAAATAATTCAGAAATTTTTCGTCCGAATTTAAAAATGTAAAAACTTAAATTGTATTTGAAGTCATGTGCAAACAGGTAAAAATATCAGCCGAGATCGTTTCCCCAAATTTATATTTTTGTATACATTGTGCATTGTGTGTGTTGTGGTAATGATGAGTTGTGGTAATGACGATTTCATGCTTTTTTTTAAAATCACAAGCACATTTTAGATATCAGCAATTTGAGGTTCGGTATTTGTTATGATGTCCATTGAAGCTATTACATTGCAGGCGATTTTTTTTTTATTACATGCAGATTACATGGAGAGGAACAGAGATGGAGAGAAACTGCTGGAGATGTGTAAAAGGAATGGTCTGAAGATAGGCAACACATGGTTTAAGAAGAGAAGAAGCCATAAGATAACGCGATATGGCTACGGGGAAGACAGGTCTGAGTCCATCATAGACTACGTCTGCGTAGGAGGAAGTTTGAAGGAAGGAGTAGTTGATGTTGGGGTTTGTCCGTCAGTATCACTCGACAGCGATCATCGCCTGCTGGCATGTACGTTGAGGGTGCAAGTACATAGGCCGGTAGCAACTGTCTCACACAAAAGAATCAAAGTGTGGAAATTGCAGGACCCGGCGGTGAAGAATGAATTCTGTCAAGTGATAAGGAGCAGAGAGCCAGTGGGGGAGTTGCGAGATGTAGAAGAGGAGTGGGAGGACTTCAGGAATGCTCTGGTCAAGGAGGCTGAAAAGTTGTGTGGAAGATCAGGGGGTAAAAGGAAGGAGAAGGAAACAAGATGGTGGAACAGTAGAGTCAAAGAAGCAGTGAGAGAGAAAAGACAAGCGTGGCAGAATTATGAGCTACAGAGAACTGTGGAGAATGAACAAAGATATAGAATATGTAGAAGAAATGTCGGAAGTATTGTTGTAGAGGAAAAGGAAAAGTCGATGGAAGATTTAGCAGGAAAACTAGTGACAGATTTTGAAGGAAACAAGAAGATGTTTTATGGATTGATCAAAGGCAAAAGGGGAACAAGAGAGGAATTAAAGAGTATGAAGGATAACAACGGGGACCTAGTATGTAACGTGGAAGAAATAAATAGTTTGTGGGGAGAGTACTTTGAGAATCTCCTAAATGTAGGAAAGAAACAAGGTGTACCAGTGGGTGAAGGAGAGCAGCAGTTTGGAGAGGAAGTGGAAGAAATTGGAATGGAGGAGGAGCTTACTGAGGTGGAAATAACAAGAGCCCTCAAAGAGATGAAGAATGGCCGAGCACCAGGCATTGATGAGGTGACGATAGAGATGGTGAAAGCAGCGGGAGATGCGGGTATAAGATGGCTTTACCGTGTGATTAAAGCAGCATGGAAACAGAAGAAAATTCCAACAGACTGGGAGAAAGGAGTAATTGTCCCTCTTTTCAAGAAAGGGGATCGCAAGAAATGCAGTAATTATAGGGGAGTGACATTACTATGCCAGTGTGCGAAGTTGTTTGAGAAAATAGTGGAGTGTAGATTGAAGAATTATGTGGAAGAGGGATTGAGAGAGGAGCAGTATGGATTTAGGAGAGGGCGGTCTACAATTGACGCAATTTTCACCGTGCGTCAGATGATGGAGCAGCAGTGGGAGAAGGGTCAAGCAATGCATATGGCCTTCTTGGACTTGGAGAAGGCATATGATAGGTTGCCAAGGGAAAGAGTGTGGGAGTGTTTGGTAAAGAGAGGAATAGGCAAGGAGTTGGTTGAGCGGATCAAAAGTATGTACCGGAACAGTGTGAGTTGTGTGCAGTCAGGAGTGGGGAGATCGGAATGGTTTAATATTAGTGAAGGGCTTCGGCAAGGGAGTGTTCTATCACCAATGCTGTTCATCATAGTAATGGACGAGTTACTGAAGAAAGTAGAGCCAGATGAGGGGATCGATACTCAAACGTTGATTTATGCGGATGATGTGGTGGTGTGGGGAGGAACTAGGGAGGAAGTGCAGTTAAAGATTGATAAGTGGAGTGAAGAGACAGAGAAGATGGGTTTGAGAATAAGCGAAGAGAAGAGTGAAGTAATGACAATGGAACGGAAAAAGATAAGACAAGGACATGCCAGAATCAAGATGAGGGATGGATGGCTGAAAGAAGTAGAGGAATTTAAGTACCTGGGGAGCCTGCTCACCAACAAGGCAAAAGTAGATAGAGAAGTACAGGAAAGAAGAAGGAAAGCAGAGGGTTTCTATCAGGCAGTGAGGAAGTTGCTGTGGCATGAGAAATTTCCAAAAGTGTGTAAAATGATCATGTTTAAAATGTATTTCCTGCCAATTCTCACATACGGGGCAGTGACATGGTCAGCTGGAGGAAAGGAAGTGGATCAGCTTCAGGCAGCAGAGATGAAGTTTTTGAGGAGCGTGAATGGGGTGACAAGAATGGATAGGGTTCGAAGTATGAAGATAAGAAGAGAGCTGAGGGTTGAAAGATTGGGGTTCAAGCTGGGCAGAGAGAGGCTTCGGTGGTTTGGCCACATGAAGAGGATGGGAACCGACAGAGTGCCAAGGCGGGTGTTTGAAGCGGCTACAGTGGGAACACGGAGAGTGGGGCGACCAAGAGACAGGTGGATTGGACTGATCAAGGATGATGTGCTGGAGAGAGGAGGAAGTTGGAGTGAGTTGGAGGCTGAGAGACAGTGGGAGGACAGAACAATGTGGAGGCAGTTTGTGGAACGATTGGAAGTGGAGGAAGAAAAAGAAGATGAGGAGGAGACGCCAGGCGTGGCCAGCCGGTCTCCAGTAGTCCTGCGGCCCTAGTGTTGGTGGGAACACCCACCCCCTGACCCATTGAATTGGAACCAGCGGAAAGATGATTATTATTACATGCAGAACCCTAAAATTCTTGCGCCTTGGTAATGATTTGAATTAAAATATTTCCGAAAATTTGCTTGCTTTTTGTATGTTTTAGTCAACATGGTTGTCAAAAAGCTGCCATGTTGATTTTCACTGAGTAGATTGGCGCCTTCTAAACATTGCTACACCAAGGTCATTTACAATAATGCCAACCTACCCCCTGAAAAATCCCTATTTAATTAACGCCTTGGTAATGATGCCAACTCCATGTGACAGCCCTTAACGGCCCTATATGTCCCTCTTCGTTTCAATTATAAATTATGTCAATATTATATTCTTATTCTCTTATGAATTTGCATCAATACACAACATCTCAGAATTTAAAAAAGGCATAGATTTGGTAAATAAATTATAGTTAAGTCCTAAAAACCTGTGGTGTGACACGCCTTGGTAATGATTTTTAAGGTATATTTTGATTATTTAGGAATGGACCAAATACATTTTTTGAATATATTGATGATGAGAAAGATAAACAAAGTAAATAACTATCATATGCCAAAAAATGGGGGGAAAAAACAAAACATTGAGCCATTTTTTTGGCTTGTGACAAGGATTTGCACGTTTCGGGAGAATCACCCACCTTCTTTAGTTCCTGACTTGTTAGTTAACTTAAAAACGATCTTTTTTAGCATCCAAATATCAATTGTTTTAAAACATTTTAGTTTACTTTCATCACTCACACTTGTAATGTCTAAAACTGCACTGTTTGGTGCCTTGATACTACTTGCTATACTTTTAATGCTGTCAATGAAATAATTATTAAACTTCGTAGCTATGTTTTCCTCATTTCCTAATACCGAAGTTGGAAAAGTTATAGTACCAGTTTGTTTATTCACCACCTTAATTTCATTAGTAACTTTCTTTAAGGTCTTCCATAATTCTCTCGAATCATTACACACAATATCTAACTTGTTTTCAAAATATGAACGTTTTTCTTTTCTTAAGATTGACACAAACTGATTACGATTATTTTTATATGCCGTCCAATTTCCATCACTGTTGTCTAATTGTGCTTTCACGTATGAATCATCCCTTAACTTCTGAAATAGTCTAACTTGATCAGTAAACCACGGTTTAGGTCTTAGATGATTATTAATCTTTACAACTCTCTTTGGAGCAACTCTATCAACACTTAAAACAATATTACTTACAAAACAGTCTGCAACAGTATTAATATCGACCTCCTCACACTTCCAGTCCATTTCAAACAGATGATCATTTATGATTGTGAAATCCTGTTTAGTTATACGTCGCCGTATCAATCTTTCTGTCATGAGAAGCTCCTCACAGTTCAACCCTGCCTCTCGTTCTATCAATATTTCGATAATTTTATGATCTGATATGTTAGGCCGGGATCTTACTTTTGCTGATATCATTTTACTGTTAGTAATGACAAGATCAATGATACTCTTACTGTCTTTCGTAACTCTAGTTGGTTGTCTAATTATCTGCCTCATTCCTCCATACTCTATAATACTCTTAATCCTTGCACTGTAAGTTGATACCTGTTCCACATTGATATTAAAATCTCCTACTAAAACAACTTTCATGTTTCTATTATCAGCTAATATCTGATCAACCCAATCAGTCAGATAATCCAGAAATTCCCTGTGAGATGAATATTCGGATGTTCGGATATTCGGATGAATATTCGGAAAATGATAAGTAGTCTGTCTGCATCTTCTCTTTCATTTCTAAGTGCAATGATATTGCCATTTGTGAGCTGAAATAGCTGTGCATTTTCAATGACTGCATTCACTTCCCTTAATTGTAATAAAACTGACTCTATTTTCAGGTTTAAAATGAAGTCAAATAAGAGGAAAGTGGTTCGGCCGAAGAAAGTTGAACCGAGCGTGCCTGAACCCACTGTTGAGTTGGAGCCAACGCATGTGCGCTTGAAGGCATGGAGTGAGAAGATGGGCTACTTTCCTAGCGACGGAGGACAACCCCCCTCGCTGGAGGATTTAAAGAAGTAAGTGGGAGGTCATCCCTAAGATTACTACAACATAGAAAGCTCACAAACAGATTTTATATTAACTAGTAGGTACTTGATGAAATGTCTTACAAACAATATGAGTAAACACTGGAATTTTAATTTATATTTTTGTTCAATTTATGTAGGTAGGTTTAGGTAGGTACCTACTAGTTTTAGTTTATAACGGACAAGGGTTGAAAATATTTTTTTTTCAATTGGCCCAGTGGGTTTTTTCTGTTCTTTTCCATTTTTAACTGTTATTGAGTGTACGGTTTTGAATAGTAATCTACATTTTGATTGAAATACCGTATTAACTCGCGGATAAGGCGCAGTTATATTCAAAAATCTGCATTTCAAAAAGTGGGAGTGCGCCTTATACGCGCCTACAAAACTACAGGTATAGTGTTTTCCAAGATTAGGTTTCTCAAAACTACACTGCGCATTATACACGGGTGCGCCTTAAATGCGAGTAATTATACTAATTTTCAATAGGTATAATAAGTAATGATCTAGGTAGTCTGTAAAACACCGGACGCACTGTCCATTTCTGCGAGAGTGGAGAGCAGCTCCCACATTGGCTGACAGCTGTCACGTCACGTGACCTTCTTTGACCCTCTGTTATTCGCTCATAATCGAAAAAGTGGAGAGTTGATGGACAGAGTGTAACCCTGTTTAAGTTCGCAAAATTTCACTCGACAGAAAATTGTAGGTAGTGATTTGCGAATTGCGATGTAAATGTCGCACTTTTTAATCCTTTCATTTTCTGTGTGATGTTTTTGGCAGTCCTAGGAAGGTACACCCAACAAATCATAAAACGGTATTCGAGCGCAACAGATTGGCTGCTGGTCAGGTTCTTGGACAATCAATCGTTGGTATTTTCATTGAAGTCTGAGCTCACACACTAGAGTTGGATGTCGTATTTGCACAGACTTCATCGGATGATGGCGATGCCAACAAACCTTTTTTCAGACAACCCGTTTCTTTTCAATACTGTTTTATCTTTTGTTGGGTGTACCTACTTTGGCATTATTTTGTATTACCTATTTAGTTTTCAATTAAATAATTAGGTTTTGAAATTCTGGGAGCCGTTCTTGATTCTTTCTGATGGAATGCGGGTCCACTGCCCTTAATAGCTAATAGCTTAATGGAGCTATTAAGGACAAGGAGCTATTACCGCAGAAACCAGTAATATAATTAAATAATTATTTGACACATTATTAAAACTTCACGGAAAGTATCCACGGTCGATGTCAAGCTGAGTTAATACCGCTTTAGCATGGGCTGGCTGGCCTATTCCTGACCAAGCTTAACAGGTTTCAACTCAACTCAATTTATTTTGATAAGAACCATTTTTTTTTATTCAAACATGTTTTTTTTTCAAGCGGGTTGTTATGCCAACTTTGGGAAGATAAAAAAGGCGAAGGTATCCATAATTTTTTAGATTGTGAGTGTCATTGAAGATACGAGGTCTGTTCAAAAAATATGCGGACTGTTTGAATTGCACAGGCAATGGAGCGTATGAGAACAGCAATGTGCAGCAATGTGCGTATGTGCAGTTGGCAGCATTGTTTAGATCGACTCTTCCTGAGTACAACTGTTTTTTCAGATTCCCGATAACCTTCTTTATTGTGAAGTTACAGCTGTTATGGTGAAACAAGATTTTTGTGTTGGGCGATTTTGTGATAATTTGTGAAATTTATCAAAAAGAAGGTCTCTTCAGAGAATCTCTTAAGTTTTGGTGGTTTTGGGGACGTCTCGTCTCCGGTAATGACACGTTCCAAAAAGTTTTAATCGTCATTTTGCCATTTCAAGAAGTTGCTGACAAACCAAAACTTGGTGTTTTTTTTTCTCGGTCAACAGTTGCGGAACATACTTTTCAGCCACATCTGCAACTTTCAGTTGAAATTTGTTAACATGGTTTGTCAGCAACTTATTAAAATGGCAAAATGACGCCGAAAACTTTTGAAACGTGTCATTACCGAAGAAGAAACGTCCCCCGAACCCCCAAAACTGAAGAGACCTTCTTTTTGATACATTTCACAAATTATCACAAAATCGCCAAACACAAAAATATTGTTTCACTATAACAACTGTAACTTTACAATAAAGAAGGTTATCGGGAATCTGAAAAAACAGTTGTGCTCAGGAAGAGTCATGCTAATCAATGCTGCCAACCACAATGCTCTCCTACGCTCCATTACCGCGCAATTCATACAGTCCTGGAACTTTTCGATCAGGGGCCGTATTTTAGAACATTTTAATTCCAAATTCTGATTGAATCTGATTCGGTGCAATGTTAATCCTTATGGCCGTGAGCGAATTGAAATTCCATCAGGAATGGAATTGGGAAAACGTTCTAGAATACTCCTCCAGCACTTGTATTATGACCAGTTTTTTAACCCTTTCGATCCTAAATGTTATGAGTAGTTTCGCATTAACTTAAAAACTTGTGAGACGGGCTTATTGTGCAGAAAATCACTTGAGGTCAACGTTTGAAGTAGGTAGTAGGTTATCATCAATGAACAAATACAATTGACCAATTTATTAGGTCTATTTACATCTATATAACATCTTGAATGAGATAGTCAGTCAAAATTCCCCAATATGGCTGTGTAGAGTGATCCTTCCCATGAAGTTCTTGCTCATGACGAGTGTTGTTTCTTGTCAGGTTGTGTCGCCCGGAGACCATACAATTCTGGGAGCAGGTGATGACCAAGACGGTACCCAAGGACACGGTCAGCCGACTGCGCCAGAAGAGGAACCAGAAGCTGGTGGAGACGAGGAACCGGCTGCAGGACGAACTGAGGTCGCTCGATGCCGAGTTAGAACTATCTCGGCAAGACCAGCGTGAAGCAAGAGACTCGCTCATGGAGAAAAGTGAGTAACAATCGTAGTAGGTATACCACTACCTACAGATTTCATGGCGTCTTCAAAATTTCTACCAAATGTCTTCCGTTCGCCATTTTTTTAAAAAGTTACAATGACTTTCAGAGAGTATCTGTTTACTGTCAGTTCAATTCATGGGGGTCTGATTTAGTCCAGTCAGCAGACTTGGGTAAATTACTTTTAAAAAGTAATGAAATTACGTTACAAATTACATGGGTTAAAATGTAGTAAAATTACTTTACCGTTACCATTATTAAGAAGTAATGAAATTACTTTACATTTCATGAAAAATAGTAACGAAATTACTTTGAAATTTTCCGTGATTTCCGATATGTACACAACACAAAATAATGCAAATGGCGCCTATCCTACAACCAGCATGCAGTGGGATTCTCATGACATTTTAGTGAAAATATCCATTTGACATTATTTTACAAGGCGATTCTAGGTGGTTATAATTTTAAAAAACGTCCAAAAGAAAAAGGAATATCAATTCAGGTTCAAATTCATCTTACTCATCGTTAATTTAGTTCAACAACTTGGAAATGATGTACGAAAACAAGAGTGGGGGCGCGGCAATTTGTAACGCGTTACTAACCTCAAATTACTTGGAAAAAAGTAGTGAAATTACTCGGGCGTTACTTCAAAAAATTTGTAATGTAATTACTGGCTCGTTACCCAAAAAAGTAATTTCGTTACAGTAATGCGTTACTTTCGTTACGTTACTACCCAAGACTGCCAGTCAGTGAGAAATTAGGAGCTTTGTGGTGATCGAACTGTTAAAATTTCATCGAACCTAGGTAGGTTACTATGTAATTAGTAATTTATAGTTTGTAGGTAGACCTACTTTGTAGAATATTTAAAATTACCAAATAATAGTTGGAGTTAAAATTTCAGAAATAATAGCTTAGGTAACAACATAGTCTACAGTGCATCCAAGGGGGGGGGGGGGGGGGGGTCAAATTTGGATTTCAATAGGTACATATTATTATTAGGTATTAGAATAGAAATGGTAGAGTTAGTGATAGAAACACATGGGCTATTATTGTGCATAAACAAAATTGTGAATATTTTTTTTTTGGGGGGGGGGGTGGAGGGGAGGATGGTAGACGATAGTACTTTTAATTGTTGACCTAAACATATGGTAGGTACCTGTAAATTTATTTCTCCAATTCAGCAAAAATAGCTACTTACTTATCGTTTTGTGTGATTTGCAGAGCTGGAGCTGAAATCGCGAGCCGAGAGTACGGAGTCGAGGAACACGAAGACTCGTCTGCTCTGCCTGAAGCGCGAGGAGCTGTCCGATGTCGCGGCGCGCAACCGCGACATCGCTGCGTCGATCGAGAGCGACTTCCCCGTCCACCCGGACGAGGCGGAGACGGTCACGGCCAGTTGCAAGGCAAGTGGAACCTCACGCGTGACCACGGAACATTCCTTGGTGTGTACAATGTGCCTGAGTAGTCATTCTCTACATCCGATCAAAACAAAATAGTTACCTATGAGGTACTCCTGACATCGTTCATGTTGAGTTATCCAAGACGAATTATGAAGGACATTCTTGCAGCTTAATCAATATTTTCAGTCAATAGATGTTGATTTTGCAGTGATTTATTAAAAACGAATCTTGTATATAAATAAATACGCATGTGAATACTGTCAAAATTCTGTGCGTTTATGTTAAAAATATTACATTCATAATAGTGGATAATTATTATCTCAACGTTTCGTTGGAAATATGAAGAAAGAGCTCATGTTTTGGCAAAATTGTGTCTGTTTTGCCCTTTTCTTAGAGTAAAGTGTGCTGTTCTTGGCTGCTCGTAGGATTTTCTTCAACTTCAGGTCTTGATTTGAGAATATTTAGATGCAAGGAAGTACATCTTCAAAGTTCTTTTGGCAGTTCTTTTCTGTGTAGATTAGTTCCAACAGATGTGTCTTAACTTATCTGGATGCGGGCGAAGTCTTTGCTAAACTGATTCCTTCCAAGTGAAAATTTTAGCATTATGTTGTAACTATGCCTGAACCTTAATGTGCAACATTAGTGAGCTTAGCGAGCCTGAATTCTCTGTTTGAGTGGGTGTCACACTGGGTTGCATCTCATGGCTGGAAACTTTTGTTGCAAAAGAGTCAAAAGTCTTTCACACGCAACTGTTTGCGTTGATGTTAGTTGGTTCCCGACTCAAGTGGTACTCAGAGTTGCGCAGAAACCGCAACCATCCAGTCAGTTTCCAGTCAGTTCGTTGCAACTGTCAGAAAAGAAAAATCTGTAATTTTCAAACCAACCCGCGACCAAATTAAATCCAAATACAGATTTAATTTCTTTACAACATAAGTGAAAAATACCGTGAAAAGTAAGACAATAGGAGAGGTGGTTCGATACGTCTGAAATTTGAACACACACATAAAACATTTCAAATATGAAGGTACCTAGAGGTAATTGAAATTATTAATAATTATTAATTAGAACGAGGAAGAGGAGGAGTGTGCTTTGAGAGAGGGAGAAGTGGAGAAAGCGCTAAACGAGATGAAGAATGGTCGATCACCCGGAATAGATGAGATAACAGTGGAGATGGTAAGAGCTGCTGGGGAAATTGGAAAAAGATGGTTGTTTCGAGTAATGAGTGCGGCATGGAAACATAGGACCATACCGGACGATTGGAGAAAGGGAGTGATTGTACCGATCTACAAAAAGGGTGACAGGAAGAAGTGCAGCATACAGGGGAATTACTTTGATGTGTCAATGTGCCAAAGTATTCGAAAAAGTGGTGGAATTTAGACTGAAAGAAGTAGTAGAGGAAAAGCTCAGGGAGGAACAATATGGGTTCAGGCCAGGTAGATCAACCATTGATCCAATATTCACTATCCGACAAGTCATGGAGAGAAAGTGGGAGAGTGGAGAAAAACTGTACATGGTTTGTCTAGACTTGGAAAAGGCCTACGATTGCCTACCAAGGAAGAAAGTATGGGAATGTCTGAAGCGGATGGGGGTGGGATTGGGTCTGATTGAGAGAATCAAGAGCACATATGAGAAGAACGAGAGCTGTGTACAAACAGTGGAGGGGAAGTCAGGATGGTTTGAGGTGAAGGAAGGACTTGGACAGGGCAGCGTTCTTTCCCCGACACTATTTGTCATTGTCATGGACGAGCTGCTGAGAAAAGTAGAACCAAGCGAAGACCAGGAGACGAATGCAGATGATCATTCAATCTGGCTTGTAAGATCATTCAAAAAACAAGCTAAATTTAAGTTCGCTTGGACAAAGGGTGGTCGCATCTATCTGAGAGAAAGTGAACACACAGAAACTCTGTTAATTAACTCCGCGGCTGACATACCGGTAATTTCGAGGGAAAAAGTAAACACCACGCCTCTGCCATTAACCTCTTAACTAGTTATTCCGACTACTGATTAATCGACGTGAGTGTATTGCTATTTATTTGTTTGTAAACAAACCTTATGGTTCATGATGATGATTTTGTTTTGATTAATCGCATTGATGAGGATCTATATATGTGTAGTGATGATGATGTGGAGTGTTTAAATGTAAATGTAGACAGTGTTGGGTTAAAAGTGTTACATCTAAATATTAGAGGCGTGCGAAGTAATTTTGACAATTTCTGTATTTTGCTTGCTAGATTTAAATTTAGTTGGGACATCATTGTTCTTACTGAAACTCATCTTCGGTTAAGCGAACCTTGTTCTATCCCGGGTTTTTCAACTCATTATTTCAACTCACGGCACACGGGTGCGGACGGTATCATTGTGTTTGTAAATACTGAAACCTGCGGGATTTGGCTCAGAGGGTAGAACACAAAGAATCAGCAATATTATAATTTGTTTATTACAAAGAAAATAAATGTTCATTGATGTGAAAAGAGCAATCAAAAATTATGAAACAATATTACGTTCGATACGTCGGCAGTAGTGATGATGTCGTCTGGTTTGTTTACTTCCGCGTAAACAAGTGGATGGCGTTGACTCTTGCGTAGTGTGTCCCGTGAACTCCAGTCCACCAGCAGAATGAAATGACTGGATATGTCACCTCCTTCAGCTGCGATGCGATGATGTTGTCTAATAACCCCTTGGTTACCAGGACGTCCAGCAGTCCGTGCACAAGGAGTGACCTCCTCGAGCAGTTGGATCAAGTTGGCTCAGGCTGATGACGTTCGTGGCTGCAGACTCGTCGGTTTCTCCCGGAGTTGCAATTCACTAACTTTTATACTTTAACATTTACTGACTTTAATGTTGAAACTGTTCAGTTGATCACTTGTAACTTGAAATTGTCTTAATGCGATATTATTTGCCTCAGCATTAGGCTTGAAGTTTGAATTTACTGGGTTGACGTTTATACAAAAATGTTATTTTAATGTTTACCTTCGATCACATCGGCACTGTCTCGCTGAAATTATACTATGTTGCGTGCACAAGGCTTCACGGTTCGCGAGGCAGGTCTCACTGCTCTGAGAAAACTCCGACTGATGAAGTTTGGCTGGTAGCCTGACGTTTTATACCCTCTGACATCGTTTTCCCTCCAAAGAATCTGATTGGTTGGTTTCGTACACGTGGTAGCTAATTTTAGACATTCTGTCATTTCTAAAGCCCGCGAAACGACTTTCTTTCTGCACGTAGGCCCATGCTTTTCTTGGAATCACTGAAAACTAGTCTGGCTGACTGGTTTTGTAGCGTTATCACAATGACTGGTTCACTTGTTATTACGTGGTGACATCACAATTTAGGTAAGGTCACATACTTTTTATATGGATTCACTCACTTTCTTGATATAATTGCACATTGTTAAACTTATTTGATTGCTCGTTATATTTTTGTCTATATTTTGATTGCTGTTGAATTTTAAAGATTGTAAGTTTACATAATGATTCTAATTAATTACTTTGTGTTCAGTTAACCTTGACTCTAAGAATGCCATGCTACAAGCTTGTTCATTCTTTAAACCTATTTCAAGCAAACATTATTATTTTTAAAGTTAATTTTCTAACCTAGATAGGCCAACTTGTTACAGAGCCCCCTGAATTCTTGTTGTTCACCTTTTGACTGAAGTCAAATTTGAAATACATTGGAATTTTGAATAAGAAAATGGTGATAAAACAAGGATTCACATAGAGACTGGACTATCTAGCAGGAATAATCTCTTCCTTTTGACAAACAAAAAGTTTCCCTCAACAGATGCAAGTTTATTTCCCCTTACAGCTGTCTAATCAAAACCTGAATCAATGAACTCACCCCTCCACCTACCAAAACAAAAACAAACCTCATCCTACCTCCCGGAAACGATGCTCAACTCAACCCTCTCTCTTATCACAATCCCGTTATTGGCCTAGTGACCTACTTCTGCTGGGTCATCATACTTCGACCATAACAATCAACATTGGTGTTGTCATCAGTAAGTATCAGCTGATCGACGCTCTTTCTTCCGTCCACGATCATATGGAAATGAAATCTTTTCGTCTTCTCCATCGTCTTGAGTTGTCACTCTTGAAATATCTTCAAGTAGCTGTTTCCAAGTAGAATCTTCCTTGTTATCTTGAGCAGTGGTCGATGTATAGTTTTTGTTTTCTTCAGCTTTCTTCATTCCGGTTTCTAGTACATTTAATTGCAGTCGATCTTGCAAACAAACATTTTCGTCGTCTTCTCTCAAATCATTATTCAACCCTTTCTTCAAAACATCATCGTTTTCATTCATAATCACCTTGTCATTTTTCTCGTCGTGAAACTTTTCACCATTACTTTTAAAGTCGCCTATAGACTTCAAAACATCGCCAATTTCTTCAACTGTTCGAACTCTGTCGAAATCATCTTGATTCGCAATCGGAATCTGTAATACTTCCTTCTCGCTCACTTGTGGCAATACTACCTCGCAATTGTCTTCAAAATTCTTCCTTCGAAATACATTTTCATCTTTCTTCATCTTCGTATATTCACAACTACTTCCTTCAACTTTGTCTGGGCCATCTAAACATTTAATTTTATTTCCGTCGATTTCTTCTAGCACACAGCCCCCCTCTATACTCTCTTGTGATTGCAACATCTTGCAAGCAGCAGCGTCTTCAATCCCCTTCTTGAAAAGCATAAAATCAAGTTGAAGTTGTTTTTCTATTGCAGAAACCTCTGCTTCTCTGGCTGTTTCTCGTTCATCCATCTCTTTCTTCCACCGTCTTGAAGATCCGCGTATAAATTCTTTAAGATCCTCACGCTCTTTCTTCTGTATTCTTCTAATCTCTTCTTTTCTCTCTTTGAAACGTGTCTTTTCGGTCGACGCAAAATCGTGTCCCATCTCTACTTTCCATTCTGTGTCGACCTCTGTTCGTTTCCCGAATTTTCATTTTTCGTTTCCTTCGTATCGGACTCTGGTGGACGATTATTATTATTCCCGTTACCATTCCCGTTACCATTCCCATTTCTGTTATGACTGTTTCTCCCGTTGTTGTTGTTATTGTAATTCCTGTCATAACTATTCCTATTATTATAGCCGTTCCTATTGTCATTGTAACCATTCCCGTTACGAATTGGCTCATATTGCTTGGGATCTCTGATTAGTTTTTCAGTGAATTCATCATGCTCTAAGTCAGTCAGCTCTTTTATCAACTCATCTTTAGTTTTGACTTTGCCACGCACTATCACCCTGATGTTTGGTGGTAAGTGATTAATCAATATGCCAACCAAAACTTGTTCCGTCATATTGACCAACTCTGTCACATATTTTGCTTTGTTGATAATCCGATTGACATAGGTCACCATGTTTAGGTTCGAACTAATTTTGTATTCTCCAGCATAGATTGATCTGATTAGCTGATGCTGTACAGTTTGCGACCAATATTTATCTTTAAAAGCCTCTTCAAATTTGTCAATATTCTCAACGGGATTATTTACATACCAGTCTGCTGCTTTTCCATGTAAACACTTGACAATGATTCCCAGCTTCTGATTGTTATTCACATTGAATGTTGAAAAACGCTCTTTGATTAGCTTCAAAAATTGCATTGCGTTTATTGGGCAACTCTCTTCCCCATTAAATCTTATTGCCTCTTGTATCAGCGACTCAGTACAATGTTTTGCAAATTGCAACTCGTTATTTGCGTGACAGATGACATTTGATGTTGTTCCAGTCTTCTTTGCATTTTCATCTACTTTCTTACTTACGTCCTCTATTTTCTCCTTCATAGCTGAAATGCTTTCATTCTTCTCTTTATCCTTTCTTTCAAATCGCGAGCTTAATGAAAATATCTCCAGGCTGAGTTTCTTGTCACGCTCATCGATCTCAGTGTTTATCTTTACCAATCCGGTATTTACTTTTTCCTCAACACTGCTCGTCTGTGCTCCGATTGATTCTACGTAAGACTTAATGACCTCCAACTCTGTGTCGACTTTATCATTTACTTGTTGTACTCTTTCCTCTACATTTGTGACCCTAGTTTCAACCTTTTTCAATCCAGCTTCAAATTTACTCGCGATCTCCCTGAATTCATTTTTTGTTTCTAATAGCAACTCCCGTATTTCCTTTCCTCTCTCTTCGTCTTTCTTATCCCTTTCTTCTTTTTCCTTCTGTTTTTCTAGTTTCCTATTCATTTCCTTGATAGTTTCTTTCTCTTGTTGTTCTCGCTTTTCCTTCATTAGGAATTCCATAATTGAATTATTGAATTCTTTCTCACCGAATTGTGAATATATACTGTCAGCTCTGGCTTCTTTTTGTCTCTCTTCAAAGATTGGCATTTCAACATGAGGTAGCGAGTCATCGTGTTCGTCCTCCCCTATCACCTGGCTCCTAGTTACCTCGAGTTCACTAACCACTGACTGGTCCCCCGCCCCCTCTACAGTCTCATCTAAATCTACAGTTGACGCTAAACTTGCATCTCGATCTGCCATCGTAACAGATGTAATGAACTAACATGCACAAATCTACAGTTGGCTTTATCTTTACGTTAACGGGTTGATTCTATGTAAAATTTCCAAATACATGAAAATTTTACGCAATGCCTGTGTCCACAAGTTTCAGAACAACTGAGTAACTCTTTCACAATCAAGAAAACAATTATTTCTTTCAAAACAATTGCTCCCAGGAATGTTATTCGAGCCCCACACGTTGAGCGCCACTGAAACCTGCGGGATTTGGCTCAGAGGGTAGAACACAAAGAATCAGCAATATTATAATTTGTTTATTACAAAGAAAATAAATGTTCATTGATGTGAAAAGAGCAATCAAAAATTATGAAACAATATTACGTTCGATACGTCGGCAGTAGTGATGATGTCGTCTGGTTTGTTTACTTCCGCGTAAACAAGTGGATGGCGTTGACTCTTGCGTAGTGTGTCCCGTGAACTCCAGTCCACCAGCAGAATGAAATGACTGGATATGTCACCTCCTTCAGCTGCGATGCGATGATGTTGTCTAATAACCCCTTGGTTACCAGGACGTCCAGCAGTCCGTGCACAAGGAGTGACCTCCTCGAGCAGTTGGATCAAGTTGGCTCAGGCTGATGACGTTCGTGGCTGCAGACTCGTCGGTTTCTCCCGGAGTTGCAATTCACTAACTTTTATACTTTAACATTTACTGACTTTAATGTTGAAACTGTTCAGTTGATCACTTGTAACTTGAAATTGTCTTAATGCGATATTATTTGCCTCAGCATTAGGCTTGAAGTTTGAATTTACTGGGTTGACGTTTATACAAAAATGTTATTTTAATGTTTACCTTCGATCACATCGGCACTGTCTCGCTGAAATTATACTATGTTGCGTGCACAAGGCTTCACGGTTCGCGAGGCAGGTCTCACTGCTCTGAGAAAACTCCGACTGATGAAGTTTGGCTGGTAGCCTGACGTTTTATACCCTCTGACATCGTTTTCCCTCCAAAGAATCTGATTGGTTGGTTTCGTACACGTGGTAGCTAATTTTAGACATTCTGTCATTTCTAAAGCCCGCGAAACGACTTTCTTTCTGCACGTAGGCCCATGCTTTTCTTGGAATCACTGAAAACTAGTCTGGCTGACTGGTTTTGTAGCGTTATCACAATGACTGGTTCACTTGTTATTACGTGGTGACATCACAATTTAGGTAAGGTCACATACTTTTTATATGGATTCACTCACTTTCTTGATATAATTGCACATTGTTAAACTTATTTGATTGCTCGTTATATTTTTGTCTATATTTTGATTGCTGTTGAATTTTAAAGATTGTAAGTTTACATAATGATTCTAATTAATTACTTTGTGTTCAGTTAACCTTGACTCTAAGAATGCCATGCTACAAGCTTGTTCATTCTTTAAACCTATTTCAAGCAAACATTATTATTTTTAAAGTTAATTTTCTAACCTAGATAGGCCAACTTGTTACAATACTAATAATATAAATGATGCAAGGGTCGTGTCTGAAGATGCGTTGTCTGGTAGTTCGAATGCTGCTCGCATTTCATTTACTCGTAAGGGTGTTGCCCATACTATTGTTGCTATTTACAGGTCTCCATCCACAAATGTGAGGCATTTCATTCAAGATTTAGAAGTTAGTATTAAAAACCTACCATTATCCTCTATGTACCATCATACGATAATAGGCGATATTAATATAAATGTATTAAATGTTGATGATTATATGGTTTCTAGTTATTTGAATATGTTAAGTGCCAATGGTTTTGTGTCGTGTATAAACAATGCAACCAGGGAAAGCTCTGCTACTAGTTCATGTCTGGACCATATTTTTACACGAACTAATGAAAGCACTGATTATGTCCCGGGAATTATTAAGGTCGATATAACTGACCACTACCCGATTTTCATTTTCATTTCAATAGAAACAGGGAGTTCTGTGAAAGATGTGTTGAATAAACGTGTGGCCACCAATACAACTAGCAGAAATGTGATTCATTTTGATAAGTTTAACGATTTACTAGAAAATGAGACATGGGAAAATACTTTTAGACAAACCGAAGTGGATCATGCGTTGGACTCTTTCATGTGTTCGTTTAATGACATTTTATCAAGTTCATCAGACCCCGAGGAAACTAAAATTAATTCTAGGAAAAGGAAAATTAAACCGTGGATAACGGCTGGCCTTGTTGTATCCATTAGAAAGAGGGATGCTCTGCATAGAAAAATAAATACTCTGAAGAAACTGGGTTATCAAGATCAACATGAATTTACCGAGATGGAAAACAGATATAAATTGTATCGTAATTTTATTAATCGTTTAATTCCTAAAGTTAAGGAGGACTACTATAGGCATAAAATTGATTCCTGTGAGTCTTGTCCCAAAAAAATTTGGTCTACAATAAATGAAATTTCAGAAAGGAAAATTAAAGAAAGCCTGCCAATTAAGGAGCTGAATGTGAAAAATAAGATATATAATTCATTGGATGAACCTCGTGAAGTTGCTAATGCTATGGTACAATATTTCACTGATGTTGGAACTAATTTAGCAGAAAAGATTAAATCGACTAATAGTAATAATTCTCAATTGGCTGTAAATTTTAGATACAGTAGAGGGCGTGAGTACAGTACTGGTGCTAGCATGTTTCTGGAGCCAGTTTCTGAAGCTGAAGTATACAAATTCATTTTTGGTCTAAGAAGCAATACAGCAAATGGACATGATGAAATAAACGTACGAACTCTAAAAATTGCCTCCAAATATATTGTAGGACCACTCGCGCATATTATCAATGTTGCTTTTGAAACTGGTGTCTTTCCTGACAAGCTGAAAATTGCAGTCGTCGTCCCGTTGTACAAAAATGGCGAAAGGAATAAGCCAGAGAATTATAGGCCTATCTCTCTACTTTCTCCTATATCTAAAGTAATTGAAAAATGCATTAAATTTAGGCTAATGAAATTTTTAGAGAAGAATAATATATTATCAAGCAATCAGTACGGATTCAGGGAGAAGAAAAGCACTGACGACGCAATTCATCAGTTGACCAGTTATTTATATGAAAACTTGGATAAAAATAAAAAAGTACTGGCAGTATTTTTGGATTTGGCCAAAGCCTTTGATACAGTTGACCATACAATTTTACTGAATAAATTAGAACTCGTTGGCATTCGAGGAGTTGTACTAAACATTTTCAAAAGTTATTTAAAAAATCGTAAGCAAATGGTTAAAATTAATAAAGTTCTGAGTAATCAGCAAAGTATCATGTGTGGTGTACCTCAAGGTACTGTGCTGGGGCCTATTCTCTTCCTCATTTATATAAATGATTTATGTGACCTAACTATTAATGGTAAAATTATATCTTATGCTGATGATACAGTTCTAGTATTTGCAGAGAGCAACTGGAACTTAGTGTACAAAATGGCCAATGAATCACTGAAAATTGTCCATAACTGGCTAAATGTAAATTTGCTAACTCTAAATTACAGTAAAACTGTATATTTGCCTTGTACTGTTGATAGAAAAACGCAGCCAAGTGAGGATAGGAAATTATTTCTACATAATGATAAGTGTGCCGTTCTCCCAGACTGTATGTGTGAAATTGTAAAAAGAGAACGCCAAACTAAATACCTAGGTATTATTATTGATCAACATCTAAGTTGGAAAGCTAATACTGCTTGTATCGTGCGTAAGCTAAGAAATATGTTGTACATTTTCTATAGGTTGAGACGTATTGTTAGCAAATCTTTATTACTAACCATTTATAAAGCTCTTGCCCAATCAATAATGTCCTATGGAATTATTGGCTGGGGAGCAGTGAATAAAACTTACATTAGTGAAATTCTAACCATTCAAAAAATTATTTTACGGGTAGTTTTAAATAAGCATTCACAGTTTTCATCTAACCTTACTTTCAAATTGGCAGAAGTATTAGATATTAGACAAATTTTTATAAAAAGGGCGTTGATGTATCTTTTTCTTAATTTCGGTAAATACAGAATTCCTGAAATTACGCATCAAACGCTACCTGTGCCAAAAACCAGAGGTAGTAATAAAAATAATTTATATATGTTAAATTTGATATACTGTAAGAAACAAAAAGGGCAACAACACGTAAGTTACATTGGTCCACGTCTGTTCAATGCGCTTCCTATCGATATTCGTAAAACTTCTAATATTAAATTATTCAAAATACTAATTACCGCATGGATCAGAGAAGTAGGTAGGGATTTCTATGATAATTTTTGTTAACTGAAATATTTTGATTTGAAGTTGATAAATTCACTAAAATTTACTATAATCTTCCCCCTCCACCACTATTTTAATTAATTTCAATATTAAGTCTTTTATATCCTCTCACTTCAATATTCAATATCCGATCGTCCAATTTCTTTCTTTTCCGTAAAAGTAGTATCGAGTGATTGTTCTTAATATCTTCTATACTTTACATAATATTTTTGCTGTTTCTAATCTGTGATTGAGCTGACGACTAGCTTTGATTTCTAGAAATGTAAAAGAATGTATGCCAGCGCACAATGGTTTTCCATTATGCTGGCTGCTTCCAAAATAAAATGCCCCCTCAACCCCTTGTAAACTATTTCTCTTGTCCATGCTCTTCTTTGTGTTTCTATTTCGCTGTGTCTCCTTTTATCTCAACACTATTGCTTATTTTACTACTGATTCTTGGTATAATGTAACAATATGTAAAAGGTAAATGTAATATGTAATTATGTAATATGTAAAGGTTGCACAAGGAAAGCGTATGGTTTAGGTAAAAGGTAAAATTGTAAAATTTTGGAAGAAATAAAATTGTATTAAAATTGAAATTGATATCGTAGTGTGGGGAGGAACCAGCGAATGTGTTCAAGAAAAGATTGATAGATGGAGCCAGATGACTGAAGAATACGGTATGCGAATAAGTCAGGAAAAGAGTGAGACACTAGTAATGGAGAGGAAGGCAACAAGAAATGTGAAGATTAGGCTACGGGGCTTGGAACTGGCGGACAGGCTACAGGCTAACACATTTTTCCAGTTAGTCAGGAAACTTCTTTGGAATGAGCAGTTCCCCCAGAAATGCAAGATACTCCTTTTCAAAAGCTATTTCCTGCCAATACTCACCTACGGTTCCGTAACGTGGGCGATTAGAGGAAATGAGGAGAGCCAGTTGCAGGCAGCAGAAATGAAGTTTTTACGAAGCATACAAAGAGTAACTAAGATGGACAAGATCAGGAGTGAAAAGATTAGAGGAGACTTGAAGGTAGAGAGGTTGGCATTTTAAATGGGGAGAGAGCGGCTATGGTGGTTTGGCCACATGAAGAGAATGCAGAGGGAGAGAATACCGCGTCGGGAGTTCGAAGCTGCGAGAAGTGATAAAAGGAGAGTGGGAAGACCGAGGGAAAAGTGGAGAGAGCTGGTAGCAGAAGATGTACAAGAGAGACTGGAGAAGTGGGAAGAAGGAAGGTGGTGGGAAGACAGGAAGAAGTGGAAAAAACTGGTAGAGAAGAAGAACGAAGAGGAAGAGCCAAGCCTGGCCAGCTAGCTTAGGAGTCCGGGCCCTAGTAAATGGTGGCCTCGCCACCCCTTCGACCCAACTCTTGGAACCGGGAGGAAGATTATTATTTTATTATTAATTAGAAAGAAGTGTGGAGTGTCGGACTTGGCAAGTCGGCTCTGAGATCACAAGTGCCCTAGAACATTGGTGGGATCATCCCACCCCCTGACCTGACAGTAGTTGGAAGCAGGGTCGCGATATTTATTTATTAATTAGAATTTCCAAAGTAGGTAGGAACTAGGTAGGTACTAATTAGGAATTTCGAATTAGGTACTACATTTTCGAACATCAAATGGAATATTTGAGGCAAACACTTTCGAATAATTCAAATTATGAGCACCTGTAAAATAAGTAAAATCTCAAAAGACACTTACAGAAGCCCTCACCAATGGACTGCCACCTTGACGTGGTGGTGGGGCTTAAGGGACCGGCTCATATACGAGTGTTGGTCCCAACTAAGAGCAGTCCAGGGTCGACCTAGTCCCATGCCCTCCCCAAATTCGCGGGCCCCTCGAGCCGGCCTCCCCCCTCGAGATGGTGATCCCCCTGAAATCGGGTCCCACCGGCCCGAAGTCCCCCCCCCCCCCCCCCCCCCCCCCCCCCCCCGGTCTGTCCCCATTCCGGCCTGGCCTTCCCACCAGTGCTGGACTCCCCCGGATCGGGCCCGTTAGGTCGTCCCCTCCCCATGTCCTCCAATTATGTTCAACAAAGTTAAATATAAAATTAAAGTGCGCAATATAACCTCGTCGTTGACGCGCCGTTAAACCAAACTAATATAATCTAATCTTACAGAAGCAGGTTACCATTAAGGTCGACCTCCAACCATTGACTACCAAATACTACGGGATAGGCAAGTGTTCCTTTAGACTCGGGTAAACGGAAGTCATCAAACGCGCCGTGTATCGACCCTGGTATCGATTCGATATCCCGAAAATCGCAAGCGCTCTCGCTCGAGTCGAGCCAAGATGGCGTCCGACCGACAGGAAATCCCTGATGAAGCGAGCGGCTGGATTTAGTGGGAGTTTTTCTTTGCCGACGAGACAATTATTGTTAGTGATCGAATTGAAGACGATAAGAATGTTAATGAACGCATTTTCAGTGGTGCCAGTGGTTTTACTAGTGTACATAAACAAGTTACCTCGAAATCATAGACTTCATTCAAGGTTAGTGTAGCTGACAGGTTGATGATTTAGTAGGCTGAAGCAGGGTCACACTATACGTTACACTACTTTTAACCAAAGGCACAAAAATAATTAAACTTGTGATCAGTAAATTCTTCCATGTCGTACGAATGGACTAATATGAATAGTATGTCATTTACTGGACATATGCAACGGAAATAAGCTGAAATAGCAAGAGGCGAGACCAAATTTGACAACCGGGAAGCAATGCTGGAATTGATACGTCACTTCATCTCACCTGAAAACATTAATGTAATGAACTTGTGCTTATAGTGTTTTCATATGTATTAGAAAGAGCTTACTTATAGTTGAAAGCTCATTTATAGGCTATTGCAAATCAAATAAAAAGAAATAGTAACACCCGTCAGTGTCAACTGGCGAAAATGACGTAATCATTGCCGTTGGCATGGTAACTGTATGACGTCATAGTTCAAACGGGGGACAAGCCTAGGTCCACGGGATATAATAGTACAGGTATGGGAGATGCATATCTCTGAACAGTATTTGGTAATCAATGCTCCAACATGTGCTTTAAATTGTTATGTAGTAGTGTTGATTTTGATATTTGTTTATTTATTCTCACATCTATTGCACAGGAATTTCTGGCCAGTTGCTTAGAGCTCCTAAGGGACTTAGACGACCGTCTGTCTGGGAACGAGGCAACGACTAGACCGATGTCGGAGAGTGCTCGCCTTCTCCGTACCGGTGTCCCCAGATTGACAGCGGCCGACATTCACCGGGGGTTGGCAGCCCTGTGCGGCGAACAGTACCAGCGCTGCTTCCATCTTGACTGCCCTGATCACGCCACGGTTGGTGCCGAAATCAGGTTAGTTCCAGTTTCATTGATGTTGATATGAGTTTTTTGTAGTGTAAGTGGGCAGTTGACTCGCACAAACAGTTCTTACGGATGATTAAATAAACTCATTACTTAGTAAAGAATAAACTGAAAATTAGTTTTCTACTTCTTCTTTTCGAGATTGTCACTTTCACACTCGATTAAAGTGGCATCTCATCCTTATCTCCCTACGACTTTTCGCAGTGCAGTGCAGGGCATCCCAGTGTGGCCAGCAGAAAACACCATGAAATTCCAATAGAAAACCTGACTATTCCCAGCCAATTGATTGCAGATGTTACTAATCAAATCTCAAACCTCGGACTCAAACATGTGATGTCCCTTAAAAACTTGCCAGCATCATTGAGATTTTGAAAGATATTTCTGAAATCTCCACCAAAATTCCCAATACTTTCAAGTTATTCCCGACTTATACCGTATTAACTCGTGTATAAGACACACTCGTGTATAAGACGCACCCTTGTTTTGAGAAGTGTTTGATTTGATAAGAAGTGAGAGAGTGGACTGTATCTAGTTTTGGAGTAATAAAAGGTTTTATTGACAGTAAGTTTACATAATATTTATAATTGAAAAGACAGAGAAATGCAAAACATGTAGGTACACTCGACAATTCATAAAACGGTATTTGAAAGAAATGGATTGTCTGAAAAAATTTTGATGGCATCATCTGATGAAGTCTATTCTAACTCGTCATCTACCTCTAGTAGGTGAGCTCTAATTTCATTGATAATAACAAGGATTGATTGTCAATGAACCTGACCAGCAGCCAATCTGTTTCGTTCAAATACCGTTTTATGAATTGTTGAGTGTACATTGAAAGTGCAAGACAAGTAACAATCAAGGAATAAAAGCAAGGTAAATTATATAGAGAAAAAGTAAAATAGAACAAGGACGCTTAGATCAGAGTTGATAGAATGAAGATAGAACAAGGAAGCTTAGATCAGAGGTGATAGAAAGCAGATCGGCGCCATTCTGAATTTTGGTGATCGGCTCACCAAATTGAAGAAATTAATTTTAGAAAAAAAGGGGAAAAAATGATCAAGGAAATAAAACATAATCTTTATGAAATAGGAAGAGAAACTAAACGATTCACTGGTCGAGTGAAAACTCCAGAGCTGGTGCGTACTGATACGACACGAACAACTCCGTCACGACTGGGATGTAGCTCGATCACTCGTCCAATGGGCCAAGACAAAGGGGGACAAGCAGGTTCCAAAGAAAAAATAACATCACCTACTTGAAGATTGGAAGTAGCTTTGGTCCATTTTCCACGCTGCATTTGAGTGTGCACGTATTCGCGTGACCACCGGGACCAAAACATCTGGTGTAACTGGCGCACTCGGTGCCAACGTGGCAAGTATGCAATGTTGTCTGAAAAAGTGGATTCAGGAGGGGAAATGAGAGGACTTCCAATTAGAAAATGTCCTGGGCTTAGGTAATCAGGACCTTCAGAAGGGTCAGAAGTGTTGGCACAAAGGGGACGACTATTGAGAACAGCCTCAATGCGTGCAAACAAAGTAGCATACTCTTCAAAGGTATGAGGAGAGTCCGAAAGAATGCGGTGTAAAAGAGATTTGGCGGATTTTACTCCCGCTTCCCATAACCCACCAAAATTGGGGGAATAAGGGGGATTGAAATGCGATGTGATCTTTCGAAGAGTGAGCGCGTCACAAAGAGACGTCTCAGATTGACGCAAAAAAGTAAATACGTCGTTTAATTGTCTGGCTGCGCCGACGAAATTACGCCCACAATCAGAATAAATATCATTTGGGAGACCACGTCGAGACAGAAATCGATCAAAACATGCGAGGAAAGCGTCTGTTGTGAGCTCAGATACCATTTCCAAATGGACAGCTTTAGTCGCCATACACACAAAGAGGCAAAGATAGCCCTTAGTGGTCGGAGCGTTGCGACGAGTGCTTGTTTTGACTAAGAATGGACCCGCAAAGTCAGTTCCTACATGAGCAAACGCTCGGGACAATTGCACACGAGGTTCGGGAAGATCAGCCATGATGGGCTGGACAGGCTTGGCACGAAACTTATGGCATGTTAAACATCGATGTATTCGCTGGCGTAACAAACCACGAAGTGAAACTATCCAATATTTCTGCTGTATAAGAGCTTGGACAGTTCTGGGACCAGAATGTAAGGACTGTTTGTGATAGGTATCACACAAAAGAGAGGACGAATGTGCTTCTTTAGACAAAAAAAGAGGGTGGCGCGCATCCTCGGGAAGCGATGAATAACGCAACCTCCCGCCCACCCTGAGGTATCCGGAGGGGTCAACGAATGGCCTTAGAGATGCCAATCGAGGCAAGACTTGTCCGCATTGGGCAAGCTGAAGAAACTCTTTAGAGTAATAATGACGTTGAGTGACTTTAATGAAAAGATTGAGAGCATCTTGAAGTTCCGAAGGTAGTAAGGGACCTGTCGGTACTGGAACATTAGCACGCTTGGCCAGTAGAATCCCAGCGAATCGAAGAACGTGACCGAAGACGCGTTGAGCTCGGAGGAGTGTTGAAAACTTCTGCAAGTCAACGAGTAACTGCTCGATGTCGACGCGGGTAACCAAGGTGACAGCGGCAGTCTTCATCTCGGGAACGTCCATGTTACGTTCACGATTTGGCGGATACCGGGGCCAGGTAGCAGGATCATTTTGCAGAAAACTGGGACCAACCAGCCACAAAGGATGTTCAATGAGCTGAGTCGGCAACAATCCACGGGAAGCGCAGTCGGCGGGGTTTTCTTCTGACGCAACATGCGCCCAGTCAGTGGGCGCGGAAGTCTCCAAAATCTCCACCACCCGGTTGGCGACAAAGGTCTTGAGGCGATGAGGTGAAGTAGAGAGCCAAGCCAGCACGATGCTTGAATCCGTGTAGAGGGCAACGTAGTCTATCGTTAGACTATTGAGTGAAGGCAATGTATCCTGAAGTAAACGAGCAAGTAATAATGCAGAAGACAATTCAAGTTAAGGAATGGTTAAAGTCTTCACCGCAGCAACTTGACTTCTAGCGCGCAACAAACTGACATGAGTTGTAGAAGGAGTTGAAGTACGCAAATACAAAACCGCAGCATAACCTCGTTTCGACGCATCACAAAACCCGACCAAGTGACAGACGCCACGAATGTTAGGTAAAGCTCGCGGAATGCGAAAGCTTGAGAGAGCTGATACGTCAGAAACTGCAGTTGACCAACTTTGGGCTAATTGGTCAGAGAGTGGGTCGTCCCATTGGACTTGAGAGAGCCACAATTGCTGAACGAATATCTTCATCCAGCAGACAAAAGGAGTGAGGAAGCCAAGGGGATCGAAGATTCGTGCGTTGTACGAAAGTGCCGAGCGCTTCGTGACAACGCCGTCGAAGGGCTGTGCGTGGAACGAGAAAGCATCGATCACTGGATCCCACTGCAATCCCAGAATCTTGATTCCTTGGTCATCATTGGAGAACACCATGGGAGTTTCCAAATGTTCCGCAGGCACAGTGTTCAAGGCTTCGGGCAGATTGGAAGCCCACTTGCGGAGTTCAAACGCTCCTCTGGATAGCAGAGTTTGAAGTTGAGATTGAAGCTCTTTTGCTTCGGTCATATCTTCGGCACCGGAGACGATGTCGTCGATATAGGTGTGTTCGGTCAAAGCGAGAGAAGCGAGGGGAAAACTTACACCTTCATCGTGGACAATTTGATGGAGAACACGTTGAGCGAGGAAAGCAGAAGGAGTAAGTCCATAAGTGACAGTGTTCAATTCATATTCCATCACTGGAGATGTGGGTGTAGGACGTTAAAAGATGTGTTGAAACTGTCGATCAGCAGGATGTACTTGAATTTGCCTATACATCTGTCGAACGTCAGCACATATGGCGATGGAATGAATACGAAAAGTTATGAGAATCCCAGGAAGATCACGCTGAAGTTTTGGACCACACATGAGTTGTTGATTGAGAGATACGCCGTTCTCATCAGAAGCTGACGCATTGAAAACAACTCGAAGTTTAGTGGTGGAACTTGTTACCTTGTGCACGCAATGGTGCGGGATGACATAGTTTGATGGAACAAGAGCAGATGTCATGTGAAGAGATTGAACATAGTCTTGCATGCATGCTTGATAATTAGCATCATGCTCAGGGGTTCGCTTCACACGTCGTTCAAGACTAAGATAATTCTGGAGCGCCACAGAACGATTGCTGCCTAGAGGGGATCTTGAAGTCTTGAATGGTAGAGCAACAGAATAACGTCCGCTTGCGTCACGCTGATGAGTAGAGACGAAATGATCTTCACAGTGTAGGTCATCCGGATCGCGCTGAGGAGGACGGCAAACTTCCTCTGCTTCCCAGAAAAGTCGAAGAGTTCTATCCAAAGGACCAGTGGTGCAGGTAAGCAGAGAGAGCGAGGACTGAGATTCCAATCCTGAGATGGACATTGAACCTAGAATTACCCATCCGAACATTGTATTGAAGGCAGAAGGAGTGCCTCCAATGACTACATCGCCATTCCTGCTGAGAATATCCGGATACAAATCAGCACCGAGGAGAAAGTCGATCTGATCAGGGAGATGAAAGCTATCGTCGGCAAGCGAGAGACCACGATAACGTTCAAATACTCGAGTGGTACTGAGCATGAAGGAAGGCGATTAGAGATAGTGGAAGGACGAGTGCCTGAACACTGAGATGAAAGTCATTATTGACACGAGAGGCAATGTCACAATGAACATTTCCATGCACATTTGCAGATGATTGGCCTATGCCAGAGAGAAGAGTATGACTAGGTTCTACCTTGAGTCCAAGACGGCGAGCACACGAGAGAGTGATAGCAGACACTTGAGAGCCTGAATCGACAACGCCACGAATGGGCTGATACTTGCCAGCAGCATCTTGAATCTGAATGTACCAAGCAGAGCGACACGTTGCTTGGACGGAGTTGAGTCGACGCGACACGACAAGTTCTCCGCCACGCTCGTTTCTCCGTGCTGAGTAGAGCTTGTAGAACCAGTAGTCGGTGTAGTACCATCTTCAGGATGCAACAACGTGTGATGACGATTGCTGCGACACTTGAAACAGGAACCTTTTGACTTGCATTGAGTTCTTGAATGTTTCCCCATACAGTTGAAGCAACGACTCAATCTCTTCAATGTCTCGTATTTATCAGACACAGATTGCTGAATAAACACAGAGCATTTAGACAAAGCATGAGCATTCTTACACATCGGACAAGACTGATGGTTGGAAGTACTCGCAGAGGATTTCGGTTCAAAAACCTCTTGAGGGTTGTCAGAGACGAGCAGTGAATTAATCTTTCTTGAGGAGCATGGGAAAGAGCTTGACTTACTTCCAGGACTGATGTTGGGTTGATCGAGCGTATACAATTCTAATGTACGTGAAGCATCATCCAAAAATGTTATGAGCTGTTTATATGTTGGCATGGATGAAGATGCATGCTTTGTCTCGAAACTCTTTCGAGTTTGAGGATCAAGATTTGCTAGAGTCAAAGACAACAATAGAAAATCTGACAAGTCAGAAATTTCGAGTGCTTTCAAAGCGACAACAGAGTTGCGATGCACTTGAAGAAAGTGTTGCAACTTAGCATGGCTATTAGTCTTCAAGGGAGTGAAGTCCAATAGTTGTTGAATGTACAAAGAAGCTAGCAAACGCTTGTTTTGGTAACGAGAGAGCAAAGCATTGTATGCATGAATGTAATTTTCATTTGAGATTTGAAAATTACTAATGGTTGACAAAGCGGAATCCTTAAGAGAAGAACGGAGATAATGAAACCTCTGAATGTTGTTTAGAGACTGATTTTCATGAATAAGAGAGTTGTACAAGGCATGAAAATCGGTCCAAATTGCCATGTCCCCAGAGAAGGTTGGTACATTGATGGTAGGCAAAGAGTTTACCTACTACCTGAGGTACCACAACAGGAGAAGAAATGATGGGATCACTTCTTGGGACTTGCTCGAGGACGATGAGGTAACATTCACGAGCTTAACACAGAATGTCCTCGAAATCAGCTTGAACCGAGTCGACAGGTAGGGCGTCAATGCTGGCTTCAAGTTGAGTGTTGAGCGTCATTATCTCTTCTTGCAGAGCTTCGAATTTAGCTTTCATTTGATCCAGTTTCAACATCGTGAGAGATGAAAACTTACTGCGATGCTGGAGATGATTCTTGTAGAAAACTCCGGCTCATTGGGACCAATGTTTGATTTGATAAGAAGTGAGAGAGTGGACTGTATCTAGTTTTGGAGTAATAATAGGTTTTATTGACAGTAAGCGTACATAATATTTACTAGGAAAACGCTCGGTGTAACGCGTTGATGAGCGAGCACGGGTACGTGCAAATTCTCGAACCGGAAATGCGTACACAACGCATAGAAAACATTACATCCATATTGAATAGAAATATTATCACTCAATCTAAATAAAATTATATTCGTAACTTGAAAATAGCATCTAAGCACCCTGGTAAATATAGCAAATCAGATTCAATTCAATTGGCACTGGAAAACTGTAAAACATTCATTTCGATACTTCATTACTGACAGATATTAATAATGTCAATAAGTTCATACGTTCTTAACTGATTGGGATGAAATTTTGTAAAATAAGAGACAATGTTGGTCTTAATGATCATGCAATATATGAGTTCGATCAGAATTATCGAAGACCGTTTTCATTTTGCAGCCTATCAGGAGATATTTATACAAATTTTAACCAATGTATGGATTTCAAAAGAATTAGGGTCTGAAAACAGAGAAGGTTGGTTTTACATGTGTGCAAAATTTCAGCTCGATCAAAGAAAAACTCTGACCTGTATAGCAAAAATATGAGTTTGATCAGATTTATCGAAGACCATTTTAATTTTTCAACCTATCAGGAGATATTTATTTAAATTTTAACCAATCAATGGATTTCAAAAAAAATTGGGGTCAGCAAACAGAAAAGGTTGTCTCTACATGTGTGCAAAATTTCAGATCTATCGGTGAAACGGTGCGACTACCATTGCTCCAGATAGCAGCCAAAAAAAAAAAAAAAAACAACCAAAAAAAGAAACAGAGGTCTGTGCCAAAAGAGCCAAAAGGAGACGCTCGCTTCGCTCGCTCAATAATTGAAAAGACAGAGAAATGCAAAACTAGGTACATTGAAAGTGCAAGACAAGTAACAATCAAGGAATAAAAGCAAGGTAAATTATATTCGAGAAAATAAGGAACACGACTGACCTCTGGTGGATTCTTTAGTACTACGATAATGGCGGTTGTAAAGGGTTTATTTATGTAAATAAAATATATAAAATTTGCTTTAGTTGTTTGTTATGGCTGAAAAAGTAAACTTGTAACTAAATCTACAGTTCATTTGTTTCTACTTTTTCACTGCCTTGTGGAAACACGAACATCAAAACAAAAAAGGGCATCTAAAAATTTTCCTGCCAGAAGTGGCTCCATCACGTATCGCTTATTTGTTCGAATAGAGAAAAAGTAAAATAGAACAAGGAAGCTTAGATCAGAGTTGATAGAATGAAGATAGAACAAGGAAGCTTAGATCAGAGGTGATAGAAAGCAGATCGGCGCCAACAAGAAGTCTATTTTAAGAAAACACTTAAAGCCCTATCACACTGAGTTGCAACCTGTGTATGGAACCGGCGGTTGGAAAATATGGTTGGCCGCGCATGTACAGAGACTGAATTTGGTCAACCCACGGGTTGGGTTGAAAAATAGAGAAGTCTCTATTTTTCCGGTTCCAACAATTTGTTGTGGTACCACGTGACGGGAACTGACCAATACGATGCTATAAATAATAGCTATAAATCATATTTCTCAGATGAATATTTAACTTGAACATGTGTATGGATAAATAGTGCGTATTATTATTAACTTGTACTTACTTAAATATCTTTCTTTCACAAGTAATCACTCTAAATATGAGATTTGGATTGCCGCTGTCAGATTTTGTTATTCCCTATACTTTTATTTTGGTTACTATGGCAACTGCTTTCTGCGCAACTCATGAGTGTCAATTGTGAACCAACCAACATCAACCCAAACAGTTGCGTGTGATAGGCGGTTGCCTCCTTTTGCAACAAAAGTTTCCATACGACAGTTCCAACCACGGGTTGCAACTCAGTGTGATACCCACTTTAGCATGCATGTATAAAGCTTGTTTTACACGGGTCAATGTATTGATCAATGCCTTGACTTCAATGGATTGATTTCAATGCATTGACCAAAAATATTGAGAGGCCATTTACACTACTCAATGCATTGAATGAAACTATTGACGTTGCGTAGCGCTCTGATTGGTCAGATCTGTGCTTCTAATATTTTAAATTTTATGGGGTCAACAGAATTTGAATAAATGTCATTCAAATAATTGACATGGTTGAAGATAACCTAAGTTCTAGCATTCAACTAATATTTTTTTCTTTCTGTTGTGGAATAGTCTACACTTTTATGTTGCCATAGAAAAATGCTCCATGTAACGCGTTGATGAGCATGATGATGCTCATGATGAGTATAAATCATTGATGATCAATGATTATGAATCAATCATGATCAATAAGATGAATGATGAGCAGTGGAATTTCTGTTTTGAAAACTTTATTTCTGACAGTTTCAAAACTTTAAAAAATTCAATAAGTGCAGTGATCTACTAATTTAATTTGGCTGAACACTTGTAAAATAATTGAAAATGGCACTCTAATGGCCATGCAAAATTTGAACATGATCTGACTATTTTAATTTTTAACTAATCAGAAGATATGTTTTTAAATGCTAGACAATTGGAGGATTTGTCTGACATTTATATCCCTAAATCAAAAGTGTGAGACATTTCGATTTGAACGTCAAACGGTGTGACGTACAGGCCATTTTTACTTATCAACTAATCAGAGGGCAGCTCTCAAAACAATCCCAGACTGAGTTAGAATGATATTAGTATGTGTGCAAAATTTCAGCTCGATCTAAATTATATTTGATATTTTGAAGATTGTCAGAAGAAGCTAATACTCGAACATATTTCATATAAAATAAAATTCAAAATTTTATCAAAACTTTTAGTGTACTTTTCAAAAATATAAAATTAAAATCACAATTAAAATAAAAAATTCAAAAATACAAATTATATTTGAAAAAGTGAAAAATTTGATGGATATGCTCTTGTCAATCTAGTGGAGCGGTCGCTCCACCCAGCCAAGTCGTACTGTACACTCACACTCACTCAACATACCGTAAATGCCTAATAAACCGAGGAGCAGACCAAACACTTTTACTGTAAGCAACAACATAGCATTTTCGGCCTACTGGATCATAAAATTGGAAAATCTCACATTGTTGTGAAATATTTTAATTTGGAGCTATGGACCCCCCTACCAAATATTGCAAGTGAGGCAACAATAGGTTATACCATTTGCGAGCTAGAGGGCCTTGAAAATCGAGAAATTACATCACTTTCATCTTCATCTTCTTCTTCTTCAGATGATGATGATGATATCAGGAAAAACCGCTATCACCGCCACAGCCTAAACGGCTTAACCGATCGATCTGAAATTTTTACCACATGTGCACTTTTGGCGTCTGAGGTGCCTTTTTATAAAACCAACCGGAAGCCGCCATTTTGAAACCGGAAGTGACGTCATATCTCGAAACCGACTAGACCGATCGGAATGAAACTAGCGCCAAATGATTCAGACGGTCATCTTTATGGAACATCAATAATCTAAAAAGAAGTGTGCTATTACCGAAACCGGAAATGACGTCATAAAAATTATAAGTAAATTCTAGGTGGCAGTGATTTCAGCCGCCATAAATATTGCTAACCGGAAGTGATGCCATATCTCGAAAACGGCTGGACTGATTGGAACGAATCTTTCTCTTTTCTTTATGCAATATCACTTTAAGCATATTTTGGTACCAAACGCAACATTTCCTTACAAATTGGAAATGGCTTATTTTTTCAAAGGAATTAGTCATTGTTGCTCCGATATGTGTTACAAGTTGTGTAAATAAACTAAAAAAATTAGTGATATCCCCATAAAAAACACTCCGTGTAAAAACACCAGCCAAGTCTCTTCAACTATAAAAAAATAAAATAAATCTAAAAACTCAGCACTAGAAAGTAGTGATATCAAAAAATGGGCCAAGTCAAAACTTAATTTTAAAAACCAAAATATACTTGGCGCATCGTTTTTAAGAGTATTGTAGGTATATTATAAATATTCACGTAAATTTAAATTTTGGCATATTCTATACTATTTATATGTACACGATGCGCCAAGTATATTTTGGTTTTTAAAATTAAGTTTTGACTTGGCCCATTTTTTGATATCACTACTTTTCAGTGCTGAGTTTTTAGATTTATTTTATTTTTTTATAGTTGAAGAGACTTGGCTGGTGTTTTTACACGGAGTGTTTTTTATGGGTAACTATTACTAGCAATGCTATAAGTATTTCACAATTAAAATTTAAAAAAAAAACGAAAAATAAAAATAATTTTTGAAAAAGTGAAAAAGTTTGATGGACATTCTCTCGTGGTAATGTTTCTTATTGAATATTGCTTACCATGCCAACTTTAATACGATTCTGATTGGTTCGTTTGCCTCAAGTCTTGATTGAAAATAGAGCTTGTTCTAAACAGAAACATTGACTGAAACTCTTGAGAGGTCTTGATCGGCCTACTGGAGCTCAATATTTTTTCACTCAATGTTGAGTTTACACAGATCAAGGTCTTGAAATCAAGTCTTGAATTCAAGGCATTGATCAATACATTGACCCGTGTAAATCAAGCTTAAGAGGAAGTAAAATTATGAAAAACATTGTGTGTTTGTATACATGATATCCATCTAAATGTTGGTTTTCCAGCTAACTGAGCTATTTGAATGAAAATCACTGCCAACTTGTTGTAAACAAACAGTAATTTCCTACTTCTGAGAAAGGGGGGAGGGTAGTCTCTTCCCAGTAGCTGTTGCTTGCTCTAAGAGGCTTGCACCTGCCTTTCCTCTGCATTCCAAAACAAACCCCACTCCTCTTCACCCCTTTACATTAAGATCGCCATTCAACAGTGTTTAGTCTATTTTATGTCTGTCAGAGCAATGTTTTTCAGAAGTCAACATAGTATATTTTGTCTCCTGATCTAAATGCAAGGGAAAACATTTTGTTGCACAAATTTAATAGGTTAAGTATGATCTAGACCACGTGACCACCTACGTCATGCCCTGCAATCTTCAAAACGAATCAGGCCGCCATTACATTTTTAAGAAGAAAAGATGGGTTCACTTTCGTTCGAATAACTTCATAATTACCCTAGCTACAATAATTCGGTCAAGGACTGGGGTGTTAATAAAAGATCGCTCTCAATGTTTCATATGAGACTTTAATAATGAAAATGCTTTACTGAACTAAAAAGTGGGTTTTCACTACGTCAAAACGTCGGCAAAACGTCGACCACGACACGCAAATCAAGTCTCATTAATCTGGACAATACGAAAATATTAAACACATACCTGCAGTTATGATCTATACGATATTCCTTATTTTTCACGACGATATTTTCATATCTTTTACAAGCACAACATCTATCTATCATATAAAGGAGTCAATCTATATAATCACTTACCAAACTGTATCAAAAATTTAGAAAGTGAGTTAATGTTCAAATCAAAATTAAAATTATTTCTTGTTAGCGGAGGTTTTTATTCTAGTGACGAATATTTAAATGCATGTAAAACCCATGTGTGTGACCAGCAGCCAGACGTTGAAAAATGATTTTATTGTGTACTTGTATTATTTAAATGCAGACATCTTTGTTTATATCATATTATTAAATTATTTTTATTTTGAATTTGTAGAATGTATGACGGGTATTTCTGTATAATACTTACTACCTACCTATTTTATGTAAACATTGACTTGACATATACATTGTTTCTAGTACAATTATGTAATTTTACAATGTCCTTTGTCGAAATAAATAAATAAAATAAAAATAAAAACATCTCCAAATTACTTCAACGAGCCTACATATTACACCGTCTTGCTCCTCGTATTTAAGTTTTGTCTACTGTCAGGTTAGAACCACTGCCTTCTTTATTATGACTTTTCGAAGCAAGGTCAGGAGTTTCCAAGGTTGTTTCTTTGGCGTGACAGTAAAACAAAACTTAAATACGAGGAGCAAGACGGTGTAATATGTAGGCTCGTTGAAGTAATTTGGAGATGTGTTGTGCTTGTAAAAGATATCCCAGAAAAAAACACTCCGTGTAAAAAAGGCAGCCAAGTCTCTTTACTTTAAAAAAATTCAACACCGAAAAGGAGTGATATCAAAAAAGGAGCCAAGTCAATGACATTTCCAAATATTTAATCGTATCTTTGAAATAAAAGTATAAACACCGAGAAATACTTTACAAAAGGACTTGGCGCATCGTTTTTTTAAAGACATCATTCTATCCTAAAAGTGGAAAGAAATTTACAAGTAGGTACATTTTCCTCTTTCTATTAGAGCCAGAATCTATGAATCAAGCTACTTTTAGTAATGACTATTTTATAGTTTTGTCAATGGCGATAGAAGCATGATTTTATGCTGTAATATATAAGTAATATAAGGGTGAAAGAATTACATAACAATTGGAAGTGGTGAGAATGTAGGTTTCTTTGGAAAACTTCCATGGAGTCAGGAGTCAGGATCCTCATCAGTGTGTTGTGTCTAATGTCCGCCCGTCCGATCGGGTAGCTCAGTTGGTAGAGCTCTCGCCCGGCAAGTGAGAGGTCCCAAGTTCGTGCCCCGGTTCGGTCGGATATTTTTCACAACACACATCCCTTCATATCAATTGGAAGTGGGCTCATACATATTCTTGCAGTACTGTTAATATGGCGATATTAGACTGGTATCTTTTCATAATTTGATCTTGACTGAAGGAAATCATGAAACGTTGTCAAATAATTACTAACTAATGGAACACAATTATATATTTTTGAAGTGTCAAGTGTATAAAGTTAAATTTTTTAATAGAAATTCAATATGACTGTCTTCTTTGTGAAATGTATTTTTATAAAATGTGTATTAATAGAAATTGTTACATGATGTGAAGGTATAACGCATGATGAGACTTAATTATATTCACCACGAAACAATATTACGAAGATAACTATTGTGTATATTTATAGACAGCATAGACAACAAGTTTCATAGCGTATATATTCATATAGAAAATATTTTACAGAAGGTATGTATAATATGTACCTAATTGAAAGATGTTTCCCTATTATTCTAAACATTCAAAATGACGGTTGTATATAAATGGCACATGCTTATGAATAGAAAAATGTCTTTAAAAAAACGATGCGCCAAGTCCTTTTGTAAAGTATTTCTCGGTGTTTATACTTTTATTTCAAAGATACGATTAAATATTTGGAAATGTCATTGACTTGGCTCCTTTTTTGATATCACTCCTTTTCGGTGTTGAATTTTTTTAAAGTAAAGAGACTTGGCTGCCTTTTTTACACGGAGTGTTTTTTTCTGGGATATCACTTCTTTTGTTAGTTTATTCATACAGCTTGTAGCACAGCTTGTGTCCGTGCAAGAACTTATTTCTTTAAAAAAATACGCCTATGCCGATTTGGATACTTAGAAAAGTTGCGTTTGGTATATAAGATTAAAATAATTATCCAAGAAGAATAGCTTTAAGTTTCGTTACAATCGGTCCAGCCGTTTTCGATATATGACGTCACTTCCGGTTTTAGCAATGGCGGCCGAAAATAATGTCGTCTTGAATTCATAATTATTACTCCTACACATTTCCAAAATTTGGTTGCAATCGGTACAGCCGTTTTTGATATATGACGTCACTTCCGGTTTTAACAATGGCGGCCGAAAATAATGTCGTCTTGAATTCATAATTATTAGTACAACACATTTCCAAAATTTGGTTGCAATCGGTACAGCCATTTTCGATATATGACGTCACTTCCGGTTTTAACAATGGCGGCCGAAAATAATGTCGTCTTGAATTCATAATTATTAGTACAACACATTTCCAAAATTTGATTGCAATCGGTACAGCCATTTTCGATATTTGACGTCACTTCCGGTTTTAACAATGGCGGCCGAAAATAATGTCGTCTTGAATTCATAATTATTAGTCCAACACATTTCCAAACTTAGGTTGCAATCGGTACAACCGTTTACGATATATGACGTCACTTCCGGTTTTAAAAATGGCCGCCGAGAACACTGCAACCTTGAATTTATAATTATTTACAAAGTAAGTTTACTTATATCTATTTTAAAGTATAAAGTGGTGAATTTAGCGTCATTTAGCATATTTATGACGTCATTTCCGGTATAGGTCATAAAATGTGTGACGTCATTTCCGGTTTCGATATTTGAATCATCAAATATTACTGATTACATAAAGTTGACCGTCTAAATCGTTTAGCGCTGGTTTTGTTCTATTCTGTTTAGCCGTTTTTGAGACATGATGTCACTTCCGGTTTCAAAATGGCGGCTTCCGGTTGGTTTTATAACAAGTCAAATGAAATATCAAAAGTACAAACGTTACATAAATATCAAGACAATCGGATCAACAGTTGTTGCTGAAATGCAAATCGATGTATATTAAATTTCATGACGTCATTTCCGGTTTATTTAAAATAATGTTCAGTCTTTTGATATTGATAATCCATATAGATGACCGTCTGAAACGATTGGCGCAAATTTCGTTCCGATCGGTCCAACCGTTGACGAGATATGACGTCACTTCCGGTTTCAAAATGGCGGCACAAAAAATTCATGGGGACAAGGTTAAATCAGACGCCAAAAGTGCACACGTGGTAAAAATGTGAGATCAATCGGTTCAGCCGCTTAGGCTGTGGCCTGTTTACCGGATTTGAGCTCCAGCCTACTACTACTAAGATTATTATTATGAAAACCGCCCTAAAACACAGTTTTCACGGCCCTCTAGCGCGCAAAGGGCGTAACCTATTGTTCCCAAATTTAGTATATGTTGTAGGGTGGGCCATAGCTCGAAATTAAGATATTTCGCAACAATGTGAGATTTCTCAATTTTAAGATCCAGTAGGCCGAAAATGCCACTTTGATGCTTACAGTAAAAGTGGGTTTGCTCCAGCCTTTATATGAGAGTGTGCGCGCGCCGTACGACTTGGCTGGCGTGGAGCGACCGCTCCACTAGATCCCAGAAAAAACACTCCGTGTAAAAATACCAGCCAAGTCTCTTTAACTATAAAAAAAAATAGAAGAAATCTAAAAATTCAGCACTGAAAAGGAGTGATATCAAAAAAGGAGCCAAGTCAACGAATTTTCCAAATTTTAATCGTACCATTGAAATAAAAATATCAACCCCCGAGAAATACTTAAAAAAAGGACTTGGCGCATCGTTTTTTTAAAGACACTTTTCTATCCTAAAAGTATAGGAAGAACTCTACAAGTATATTTTCCTGAGTATATCACATTCATTATCGACGAATCATACTACGTTTTAATATAACTAGTACTCTTACCTACTGGCAGTTTTGGTATTTTGTCAATATTCAGAGGAAATAAACGGATAAACGAATAACGAATAAACGGAAGCGGCCTAGTCTATTCGTTATTGCCACTATTTCTAGGGTCATATTAATCAATCATACTTCTCAATATCGTGACTGAGGGAAATAGCGAAAGCGCTCATTACAAGAAGGCCGTCAATGAGATTTGTATAAGTGACTAGTGCACTGAGCCATGCTGCTCAAATAATTACTGACTTAATTTTTATCTAAAGTAATACGTTATGTAATTTATGAATTTTTTTGGTATAAAATGTTAATTAATAGCAATTAATTACACGGCGAGAAGGTTCAAAGTATAATGCTGTAGTAGGTATGTTGATGTACCCACAAAACTATAGGTACCTACCAATCACAAACACAACTGTTCTGTATTTATTGCTTGTAAGACAATGCTATGTTTCTTTGCGTACTTATATTTAAATTTAAAATATTTTACAGAATGTTCAATATTTAATTTGAAAGTTTTGTCCCAATTTTTCTAGGCATTTCTGAACTACGTAGTATGTGAGTGGCATAAGCTTAAGAATAGAAAAATGTCTTTAAAAAAACGATGCGCCAAGTCCTTTTTTTAAGTATTTCTCGGGGGTTGATATTTTTATTTCAATGGTACGATTAAAATTTGGAAAATTCGTTGACTTGGCTCCTTTTTTGATATCACTCCTTTTCAGTGCTGAATTTTTAGATTTCTTCTATTTTTTTTTATAGTTAAAGAGGCTTGGCTGGTATTTTTACACGGAGTGTTTTTTCTGGGATATCACTTCTTTTGTTAGTTTATTCATACAGCTTGTAGCACATGTCCGAGCAGGGACTAATTTCTTTAAAAAAATACGCCTCAACCGATTTGGTTACTATGAAAAGTTGCGTTTGGTATAAGATGAAAATTATTATCCAAGAAGAATAGCTTAAGTTTCGTTATAATCGATCCAGCCGTTTTCGATACATGACGTCACTTCCGGTTTTGAAATAGCGGCCAAATTCCGGTATAGGTAATAATAAGAAAACAATCTAGTTTTATCTAGTTGATACCTTCATGAACGACCATCTGAATTCCTAATCCCTATATTTCCGTAAAATCGGTCATGCCGTTTGTAATATATGACGTCACTTCCGGTTTCATTTAGTGGTTCCTGCCGCCATTTCCGGTACCATTAATTTATTTATTCATTTTTCACAATTGATTTTTCAAATAAATAGCAGAATGAATACGCAGGAGCTAGTTCAGTTGCAATCGGTACAGGCGTTTTAGATATATGACGTCACTTCCGGTTTCAGGAATGGCGGCCGAGAACACTGCTACCTTGAATATATAAATTGTATTGTCTATGTTACAATGTAAGTTAATTATGTACGTATTTTAAGTATAATTTGTTGAAATAAGTTAAATATTGCGTATTTATGACGTCACTTCCGGTTTAGAAAATAAGAAAATAATATTTTTTTTATTGATACTTCATATAGATGACCATCTAAATCGAATGGCGCTAATTTCGTTCTAATCGGTCCAGACGTTTTTGAGTTATGACGTCACTTCCGGTTTCAAAATGGCGGCTTCCGGTTGGTTTTATAAAAAGGCACCTCAGACGCCAAAAGTGCACATGTGGTAAAAATTTCAGGTCGATCGGTTCAGCCGTTTAGGCTGTGGCGGTGATAGCGACGTTTCGTGATATCATCAGAATCATCATCATCTTCAGAATCAGAAAGTGGTGTAATTTCACTGTTTTCTCGGTCCTCTAGCGCGCAAATGGCATAACCTATTGTTCCCAAATTTGGTATATGTAGTGGGGTGGGCCATAGCTCGAAATTAAGATATTTCGCAACAATGTGAGATTTACCAATTTTGAGATCCAGTAGGCCGAAAATGCCATGTTGTTGCTTACAGTAAAAGTGTTTGGTCTGCTCCTCAGTTTATTAGGCATTTACGGTATGTTGAGTGACTGTGAGTGTATAGTACGACTTGGCTGGGTGGAGCGACCGCTCCACTAGATGAAAATATCGTCGTGAAAAATAAGGAATATCGTATAGATCATAACTGCAGGTATGTGTTTAATATTTTCGTATTGTCCAGATTAATGAGACTTGATTTGCGTATCGTGGTCGACGTTTTGCCGACGTTTTGACGTAGTGAAAACCCACTTTTTAGTTCAGTAAAGCATTTTCATTATTAAAGTGTCATATGAAACATTGAGAGCGATCTTTTATTAACACCCCAGTCCTTGACCGAATTATTGTAGCTAGGGTAATTATGAAGTTATTCGAACGAAAGTGAACCCATCTTTTCTTCTTAAAAATGTAATGGCGGTCTGATTCGTTTTGAAGATTGCAGGGCATGACGTAGGTGGTCACGTGGTCTAGATCATCCTTAAGGAGGGATGCCCAAGTAGATTTTCCGAAAATATATTTTGTTGAAATGTACACTTTTTATTAATTTTTTTTTCAACATTTTTACTCTATTTTATTGTAAAAGAACCATCAAATGTCTTGTTACTTGCAACTCTCGACTTATATTGAGTTTTCAAAATGATGTCTTCATAATAATGTTGAAATTTTAACACAGGAGGTATAGGAAAATTATTTAGAATTTGGCGTCTAACTTTTAAAAACGTACGGCTAGGTGTATATTTAAAAATCTTAATAAATACCTTAATGTCTAATGCACATAATATTAGTTTTTTGAAAAAATCTATCGGCTGAAAATAGTTTAAATCTAATATTTACTAAGAAGAGTACTGTGTTTTTTTCGACTTGCCATGTTAAAGATAGGGCTAACTCAAATTTATAAATTGATATATCTTGGAAATTAGTTTGGCTACCCCACTTTTTCTTGCGTTTATATGGCGCACAAGGAAAATATCTATTAAATAAGCTTATTAATTCAGATATCTATCAGAGACCTCTACTTGGGCATCCCCCCTTAAGAGGGCTTGGTAGTGAGCGTGGCCTTGACGAGTTTTTTAATCGATTTTTATCAATATCTTTTTCCAGTGTAATTGTTAACAAAATAGGGCTATGGACGTGAATTCAGAACAGGTCAATGAAAATAATTTCATAGTTTGGAATAATTAAGCTATTAGTTTTATTGTGTCCAACAGGTGTTTAGAACCCGAAAATTACTAAATTTTCGGGTTCTAAACAAAAAATTTAGTAATTTTCGGGTTCTAAACACCTGTGGGACAAAGTATATCTAATAAACAATTACAAGCTATGGAATTATTTTCATTGAACTGTTCTGAATTCACGTCCATAGCCCTATTTTGTTAACAATTACACTGGAAAAAGATATTGATAAAAATCGATTAAAAAACTCTTCAAGGTCAAACTCACTACCAAGCCCTCTTAAGAGTCTACGATACTTGATGAAATCCATGTTTTATGAAGCACAAAAAGGCGGTCCCTACTTTTTTCTAAACGGCTTTACCGATTGTCTTCAAATTTTCACAGATTATAGATAAATAATAAATCTGTGCCTCTAGTGAGCCAAAAGTGTAATTTTTTGTTTAGAATTTTCAGGGCAGTGGTGTCAAAAAGACTAATATATTGCCCATGCTAGCACTTCCTCAAAACGAGATAAAACATTTTTTATCATTTTTTTGGATCACTAGAGGCACAGATTTACTCTTTATCTCTATGCTGTTAAATTTTGAAAACAATCGGTCAAGCCGTTAAGAAAAAAGTAGGGGCCGCCTTTTTATGGTTTTTTGTGGTTTTCAATATTTGAATTAAAATAACTTACTTCACAGCAGTATATGCAACATGCAACACACGATTAAATGTCACAAATGTCATGTACAACCCAGAGCTAATGCATTTTCATGCATTTCTAAGATTTTTTTCACATCGGAATCGAAATTTTCTGCGAGTCCTGTCGACTCTTAATAGTGTTGTGTCTAGACACAGTATGAGTAGTCCAGACAGAGTGAGAGGGAAAGGCAGAGATAGACAACATGTGGCAGTCTACCACAGCTCTGTTTACAAACATCCACCTTGGATTTACTGGGAAAAAAGCTTGGTATGCATGTATAAGACGCAGGGCTGTTTTCAGAATCAAAATATTGACATATAATTGCGTCTTATACACGAGTTAATACGGTAATTCTCATCGGTTTGTTATGTTGTCAGAGCTTGGTGTCAGGAGCAAGGAGTGAAAACGCTGGAGGAATCCGTGATGGCTGCATCTGGAGAGATAGGCGCCTGTCGGAACGCGACGCAGACTCGAGCCGGGGAAAACAAAACACAGCAGAAGGTAGGCATTAGCTCGGGGTGAAACACGGACAGCTGCTCCATGTGGTGAGGGTATTATTACTCCTGTTTGCTATTACTAGATCATCTATAGGTAGAGCCAGTTTTAAATGGTGATTTTATTTCTTAAAATTCGTTTTTAAAATCATTTATTTCGTTTTTTGTGTTTTTTCTGGAAGAGGGATTTCGCGATTTTGTGGTGATATTAAATTGGTTATAAAACACACTGTAATAGCCCCCAGAAACCATAATTAGATGAAAAACATGTATGCCACTTTTGAGGAGGGATTGGAATGGATTGGTCATGCACTATTAGCACTGAAATAGGCTTGTCTAGAATGGCGTCTTTAATGCTCTGTACTGTCTTTTCCCCAACCCACATTTTCTCTGTACTAGTATAGATGATACATAATATTTAAAATTTCATGACGCAAAATGTATAGTTTGACAATATTTTCTTTCCCAATCCAACAATTTTCAGTGCAGTAATTGTTCCAAAATATCCTTCTGTGTAAGTAGACTATTGATGAATAGTTGCGACTGGTTGAGGGTGGAAGGGGGGGGGGGGGAAACCGGTTGACCTTGAACAGATGGGGGCGCAAAACAAAGCAGCCTGGAGGCATCATCAACTGGTTAGACTGGTCTGGTTCACTTTGAGGGTGGGTAGCAAAGTGTCTGGCGAGGGGGAGGGGGTTGAGTGAGTAGCACATGGAAAGAAACTGGTTTCGTTTGATGTTGTGTGACCTGTTAGGGGAATAAAAGCAGTAATTTTAATAAAAAACCTTTATTTCGTGGTCATTTCGCGGAAAATGTTGAATATCGCGATCAGGGTTGGATTTCGTTTTTTTTCGCGATGTAAAAATGGTAGATTTGGGATCTATACACAATGAAATGGATTTTAGTAGAAGAAAATAGTGCAATCAGAACAATTCGCGAATTCGCGCATCACCATTTAAAACTGGCTCTATCTATAGGTACACACATTTAATATATGACTAGATCAAGCATTGCTGTACTGTGTCAGGTTTTCCATCTGGTGAAATGTAAAACGATCTTATCTGGACGCGTGAAGAATTTGACCTTGGTCTATTGGGACGCGCAGCGCTCGAATACGCTATCTGGTGGTAGATTTTTGAACTTGACTTTGGTGGATCAGCATTCACTTCGGGCTGCCTACACGGGCTAACTAAGTGCAACTAAACCGAGATTATTTTAGTATTTCTTCCGGTTTTTTGATGATTTGATTTGCTCGCACCTTTCATCCACACAAATGTTTGACATATTATACTATTTATTTAGTTCAATTAGATTTAAATATAATACATGATAGCGTTATTTCCATGTGTTTTACTGATCATATCTTCTAGTCTTAGCTGCCATACATTGCGAGTTTCAGTGAATTTCGCACCTATTTATGAGAGGTGAGGTCTATTTATTTTGTGAGTATAAAAGTGCTGTACTATACAACTGGAGCTGAAAACTAAATTTATGCGATATACAAAGACGTATAAAAACGATAGTAGACCGTACCTTTCATAAGAATATGCGATGGTGTGAAAAGACGGCTCCTATTTGCCAACGGGACGGAATATTCAAAGACATATTTTCGTACCACTTCGAGTGTTGACATTCTCAATTGCCGTTATTGATTGAACTACACCACAATTATTATTTAAGAAACCTTCAATTTAAACCCATTCATCAGAATTTAATTTTTATTTTTGCTTTCATTACTGATTTATTCCAGTGGAGAATTAAACATCTTTCCACTCCCAGCTCCTTCCTAATACAACGGCTTCTCAACCTGTCCATCTTTGTTACTCCCTTCACACTTCTTAGGAATTTCATCTCCGCTGCCTCCAGCTGGCTGCGTTCCTTATTTCCAATCCCCCATGTAACTGCTCCGTATGTTAGTATTGGTAAGAAATACATTTTATACATGAGCAGTTTACACTGGCGAGGGAAATCTTCGTTCCACAGCAGCTTGCGAACAGCTTGGTAGAAGGACTCGGCTTTTTGAATTCTCGCCTTCACCTCTGCATCCACCTTCGCCTCCTTAGTTAGTATACTTCCCAAGTATTTGAATGCATCCACCTCTCTCAGCTCCTTCCCACGTAACCTTATTCTTATCCTCTTTCTCAATGTTTTCCTTCTCTCCATTTTCAATATTTCGCTCTTATCTTGGCTAATCTTCAGTCCCACTTCCTCCGTTACTTCACTCCAACGATTTATCTTCTCTTGTAGTTCTTCTCCACTTTCACCCCAAATGAGCACATCATCAGCATAGACTAAAGTTCTCGAATCTCTGCCCTCCTTTTCTTCAACCATTTTCAGCAGATCATCCATCACTATTACAAAGAGAGATGGGGACAAAACGCTACCTTGACGTAGACCTTCCTGTACCCCAAACCACTCTGATCTCCCTATGTCTGTCTGTACACTGCTGACACTTCTCTCATATGTACATTTAATCCTTTCAATAAGACCATTGCTCACTTCCTTCTTCCTCAAACTCTCCCACACCACCTTTCGTGGGAGCCTATCGTACGCTTTTTCTAAATCCAAAAACGCCATGTACACTCCCCCAAATAATAAACGGTACTTGGTACAAAACGTATTGGCTGCTGGGCCGGTTCCTTGACAATCAATCCTTGTTATTATCAATGAAATCAGAGCTCACCAAAAAGAGTTAGATAATGCGTTAGCACTGACTTCATGGGATGATGCCATCAAACCTTAATCAGTCAATTCATTTTCTTTCGAGTACCGTTTATTATTTGGGGGAGTGTACATCACTTGCCCACTCTCCCATCTCCGTTCCATTAACTGCCTTACCGCAAATAAAGCATCCGTGGTTGCCCGTCCCCTCCTAAAGCCATATTGTTCTTCTCTTAACCCTTCCTCCACAAAACCTTTTAAACGGGTCTCGACAATCTTCTCGTATAACTTTGCACACTGACACAACAGAGTCACTCCCCTGTAGTTACTACAAGCCTTACGGTCCCCCTTCTTGAACAGTTTATTATTTATTTATTATTTATTTATTTGTAAGCGTAACGCTTTCAGGAATACACATTTTAGACATTCAAAATTACATTGATATGCATGTCAATATATACATTTGAATAAACAATAACAATAATTTAAAATCATATCGCATATTGCTATGCTTGTCCCTTATTTATAAATTCTATACACATTGATTTAAACACTTTAATATTTACTATGCTCCTGTAGGATACAGGAATGTCATTGTAGAGCCGAGCACCTTGAACAAAAAGAGATTTTATGGTTGAAGTTTTGGCTTTAAAATCAATAAAAATATTATTACTAGTACTGGCTCTGGTACAATGTGAATGAATGTCACTTATTAGTTCAACTTTGTTCTGTAAGTATAATGGTAACAAATTATGAACTATTTTATAAATAAAAATAACTGAGGCTAGTCTCACTCTTTCTTTAACATTTAAGAATTTAAGTTCATTCAACATAAAGTTTATTGGAGTGAGTCTGTCAACTTTAAGGATAATACGCATAGCTCTATTTTGAAGCTTCTGTAACGAGTCCATGTCAGAATTATTAATACTTAAAAAAAGAGTGGCACAGTAATCAAAATGGGGTAAGATAATCGTATTATAAATCAAACATTTAGTCCATAATGATAGAGATTTGCTCACACGTCCCATAAAACCTATTTTCTTGGAAATCTTTTTACACATGTAATTTATATGGGGACCAAATTTCAGTTGGCTATCTACTATTACACCTAAATACTTCATCTGTTGAACCATTTCAATTTCGACACTGTCCAATATAATATGTTTAGTAACTCCATTCTTTATAATTTTAGGATCTGTGCTCATCAATAATGATTTACATTTAGTACAATTAAGTTTCAACTTGTGTTGATTTAGCCATTCAACAACCCTTTCCAATTCAATATTAATTATATCAATGACATCATCGTAATTGTTTCCAGCAAAATATATAACTGCATCGTCCGCAAACAAATGAACACTAGAATATTTAAAAAGTTTAGGCATGTCATTTATGTATATTAAAAACAGGAGGGGACCCAGTACAGATCCCTGGGGTACCCCTAAGTCATTCTTCATTTCATTGGAAAAAATACCATTCCATTTAACTTTCTGCACGCGATTACTAAGATATGACTGGAACCACTTTAAAACATTTCCACATATTCCATTAAATTCTAATTTCTTCAATAAAATGTCTCTGTCAATAGTTTCAAATGCACGCTTAAGATCTAAGAAAACAGCTACTACCATCTTCCCTTTGTCCATTTCCTCTTTCCATTCAGACACTACACATTGAACTGCAGACTCGCAAGAGTGATTATTCCTAAAGCCAGATTGCTGGTCACATAACAGATTATTAACATTCAAGTAGCTATATAAATCTTTATGAACTACCTTCTCTAAAACTTTCTCATATACTGGCAACATATTAAGGGGACGAAATTCAGAAGCTTTAGTAGTATTCACAACTTTTGGTATAGGCACAATAGTTGAAAGTTTCCATTGGTTAGGAAAAATCCCCTTTAGTAATGATTCGTTAATTATCTTCAGAAGCTCATATTTAATGACAGGGAAAGCAACCTTTAAAATATCAGCATTTATCCCATCATCAGTGCAACCTTTGTTTGGAAGGTCCAAAACAATGTCCGCTAGATTACGGACACTAACTTTAGAGAAATTACACATTTCACTATCAGTATACAAACAAAGATTGATCATATCTTCTCTACCACTGTCTGGAATGCTGCTTACAATTTCATTAATACTATCAATGTAGTACTTGTTAAATTTATTAGCAATAGTTGCAGCATCCTTACATTGCCCATCATCAAACACAATTTTTTTAACCACTTCTTTGTTGTTATCAGTTTTTATAATATTCTTTAAAGTTTTCCACATTCGTTTACTATTACCCTTTGCTTCATCAATCTCAGAATGTAAAAACTCGCTTTTTTTCTTTCTAATGAAATCAGTAGCCTTATTTCTCTGTGTTTTGTATTCCTCCCACGCTTGACTCGTATTACTAATTTTAAATATTTTAAACAATCTGTCTCTTTCACTCAATACATGTTCCACTTCCTCAGAGAACCATGGATTTATGTGTCGTTTCCTTCCTTTAGACACAGTCTTTTTGGGAGCTACAGTATCTAAACACTTAACCATCTTATTTACCAAGTTATTAGCTATCACATTTACATCTTCAGGTTGGTCCATCCAGTCACATTTAATAAGTTCACTCTGGTAGTATTCAGTACTAAAATTATTAAAATCTCGAATTACATAAGAAACAGGCTCTTGATACTTTCTCTTTTTTCTAGTACAATCAATATATATTATATTGTGGTCCGTAATTACAGGGTACCCCTTCATGTGTACAAAAGAGTTATAATCATTAGTAATAACAAGGTCAATTAGTGTTTTACTAGTTTTAGATATTCTGGTAGGATCCTTTATAACTTGTTTTAGTCCAGATTTCAAAATTATATTACTCAGCCTGTTGCTGTACGTTGAATCTTTAAGTAAATCAACATTAAAGTCACCCAATATTGTTGATGTGAGGTTAAAAGATCTAGTGGAGCGGTCGCTCCACGCCAGCCAAGTCGTACGGCGCGCGCACACTCTCATATAAAGGCTGGAGCAAACCCACTTTTACTGTAAGCATCAAAGTGGCATTTTCGGCCTACTGGATCTTAAAATTGAGAAATCTCACATTGTTGCGAAATATCTTAATTTCGAGCTATGGCCCACCCTACAACATATACCAAATTTGGGAACAATAGTTTACGCCCTTTGCGCGCTAGAGGGCCGTGAAAACAGTGTTTTAGGGCGGTTTTCATAATAATAATCTTAGTAGTAGTAGGCTGGAGCTAAAATCCGGTAAACAGGCCACAGCCTAAACGGCTGAACCGATTGATCTCACATTTTTACCACGTGTGCACTTTTGGCGTCTGATTTAACCTTGTCCCCATGAATTTTTTGTGCCGCCATTTTGAAACCGGAAGTGACGTCATATCTCGTCAACGGTTGGACCGATCGGAACGAAATTTGCGCCAATCGTTTCAGACGGTCATCTATATGGATTATCAATATCAAAAGACTGAACATTATTTTAAATAAACCGGAAATGACGTCATGAAATTTGAAATACATCGATTTGCATTTCAGCAACAACTGTTGATCCGATTGTCTTGATATTTATGTAACGTTTGTACTTTTGATATTTCATTTGACTTGTTATAAAACCAACCGGAAGCCGCCATTTTGAAACCGGAAGTGACATCATGTCTCAAAAACGGCTAAACAGATTAGAACAAAACCAGCGCTAAACGATTTAGACGGTCAACTTTATGTAATCAGTAATATTTGATGATTCAAATATCGAAACCGGAAATGACGTCACACATTTTATGACCTATACCGGAAATGACGTCATAAATATGCTAAATGACGCTAAATTCACCACTTTATACTTTAAAACAGATATAAGTAAACGTACTTTGTAAATAATTATAAATTCAAGGTTGCAGTGTTCTCGGCGGCCATTTTTAAAACCGGAAGTGACGTCATATATCGTAAACGGTTGTACCGATTGCAACCTAAGTTTGGAAATGTGTTGGACTAATAATTATGAATTCAAGACGACATTATTTTCGGCCGCCATTGTTAAAACCGGAAGTGACGTCAAATATCGAAAATGGCTGTACCGATTGCAATCAAATTTTGGAAATGTGTTGTACTAATAATTATGAATTCAAGACGACATTATTTTCGGCCGCCATTGTTAAAACCGGAAGTGACGTCATATATCGAAAATGGCTGTACCGATTGCAACCAAATTTTGGAAATGTGTTGTACTAATAATTATGAATTCAAGACGACATTATTTTCGGCCGCCATTGTTAAAACCGGAAGTGACGTCATATATCAAAAACGGCTGTACCGATTGCAACCAAATTTTGGAAATGTGTAGGAGTAATAATTATGAATTCAAGACGACATTATTTTCGGCCGCCATTGCTAAAATCGGAAGTGACGTCATATATCGAAAACGGCTGGACCGATTGTAACGAAACTTAAAGCTATTCTTCTTGGATAATTATTTTAATCTTATATACCAAACGCAACTTTTCTAAGTATCCAAATCGGCATAGGCGTATTTTTTTAAAGAAATAAGTTCTTGCACGGACACAAGCTGTGCTACAAGCTGTATGAATAAACTAACAAAAGAAGTGATATCCCAGAAAAAAACACTCCGTGTAAAAAAGGCAGCCAAGTCTCTTTACTTTAAAAAAATTCAACACCGAAAAGGAGTGATATCAAAAAAGGAGCCAAGTCAATGACATTTCCAAATATTTAATCGTATCTTTGAAATAAAAGTATAAACACCGAGAAATACTTTACAAAAGGACTTGGCGCATCGTTTTTTTAAAGACATTTTTCTATTCATAAGCATGTGCCATTTATATACAACCGTCATTTTGAATGTTTAGAATAATAGGGAAACATCTTTCAATTAGGTACATATTATACATACCTTCTGTAAAATATTTTCTATATGAATATATACGCTATGAAACTTGTTGTCTATGCTTTCTATAAATATACACAATAGTTATCTTCGTAATATTGTTTCGTGGTGAATATAATTAAGTCTCATCATGCGTTATACCTTCACATCATGTAACAATTTCTATTAATACACATTTTATAAAAATACATTTCACAAAGAAGACAGTCATATTGAATTTCTATTAAAAAATTTAACTTTATACACTTGACACTTCAAAAATATATAATTGTGTTCCATTAGTTAGTAATTATTTGACAACGTTTCATGATTTCCTTCAGTCAAGATCAAATTATGAAAAGATACCAGTCTAATATCGCCATATTAACAGTACTGCAAGAATATGTATGAGCCCACTTCCAATTGATATGAAGGGATGTGTGTTGTGAAAAATATCCGACCGAACCGGGGCACGAACTTGGGACCTCTCACTTGCCGGGCGAGAGCTCTACCAACTGAGCTACCCGATCGGACGGGCGGACATTAGACACAACACACTGATGAGGATCCTGACTCCTGACTCCATGGAAGTTTTCCAAAGAAACCTACATTCTCACCACTTCCAATTGTTATGTAATTCTTTCACCCTTATATTACTTATATATTACAGCATAAAATCATGCTTCTATCGCCATTGACAAAACTATAAAATAGTCATTACTAAAAGTAGCTTGATTCATAGATTCTGGCTCTAATAGAAAGAGGAAAATGTACCTACTTGTAAATTTCTTTCCACTTTTAGGATAGAATGATGTCTTTAAAAAAACGATGCGCCAAGTCCTTTTGTAAAGTATTTCTCGGTGTTTATACTTTTATTTCAAAGATACGATTAAATATTTGGAAATGTCATTGACTTGGCTCCTTTTTTGATATCACTCCTTTTCGGTGTTGAATTTTTTTAAAGTAAAGAGACTTGGCTGCCTTTTTTACACGGAGTGTTTTTTTCTGTAAGATTTTCTCTAGCAACTCTTCAAAGAAAGAAAGGAATTCAATGATATTCCCATTAGGCGACCTATACAATACACATATCAACTTCTTTTCATAAGCACAATCTACTGTCAAACCTAATGCCCAAAAATCATGGTTCTTAGCATGTTTGATGATTTTCTTGTGTTTTAAACCCTTTCTTAAATAAATCATAACACCTCCAGTATGGCGGCTATTAGAATCACACCTCATTAAATTATATTCATCAATAACAACTTCATTCTTTTCAACATCAGAGGTAACATGTGTCTCAGTTAAACAAACAATATCAGGAGTATTCACACTCATCAACCGAACAATCTCATCCCTATGGCTTAGAAAACTTTGAGAATTTAAGTAAATGATATGGCAGTTTGACATTTTGGTTTCTTTAATTAATTGCTATACATTAGTGTCCGTATTAATTTTATTCACTTGAGCTTGTTTAATGAATTTATATGTATTGCATTTATTAAAATCTGAAGCTTCATGATCTGTTTTAATATTAGATTTTAGTCTATTATTTGACCTTGCACAATTGGAACATCTTGGGGATGCAGCATTGCAAAACTTAATTGCATGTTCCTCTCCACAGTATTCACAGGATAGTTTTTTGGTGCAAACTTTTGCAAAATGGCCAAAGCTATTACATTTGAAACATTGCACAATATGTACATAGTCCGCAACATTACACACTGTCCATCCAACACGTATTGTTCCTTTCTCCATCACCTCGTTTCTTGTGGCAGCTCCAACCTCCAGTATCACGTGTACCATCTTCTCAGTTCTTGACTTCAACTTATAGACGACCTTCATGGTGAAATTTGCTCTACTGACGTCAATTGCGTTATGGGCGATTAGTTTCTTCACAAATGTTTCGTTATCCTCACTGAACTCATTGACATTACGTATTATTATTCTAGGATTACGTTTACGAATTGTCTCAACTGTACACGATTCACCAAGAATTTCGCCAGTCTTCTTTTTCATTACGTCGAGTGCTTTTTGATCTTCACATGAAATGATCACTCCTGTATCAATATTACGAATGTTATTGACACCTACTTCAAGTTTACTAGGATCAATATTTAGTTTCACCTTTTCACATATTTTCTCAATATCACCTTTCACTACCTCTGTTGAAGGACCCTTGGGTTTGATGAAAATACTGTACTTGGTATTATTATTCAAACTACGCTTGGCGACACCAGCATAGCTGGATGATTGTTCTAGATTCTGTGGTGGTGACTGTCCAACAAAATCGGCTGTTTCCACGTCATATGTTGGTTGACCTCGTTGACCTTGCATCAAAATATTGTGTTTTAGCAACTCGATTTTTTCGGATTTTAATTTGCTTTCACACTCAAGAGTATTCACTAACAGCAACAAAATGCTATTTTCACGTCTGAGCATGGCTAGTTCCTCTTCCGAATCAAACGCCTTGCCGGGCTTAGGAATGTTACTTTCATGATTGACATTAGAATCGTCAACACCGTCTAACCTTTCAAAGTCTCTGATAATGTCCTGAACACTTACATTTGCTGCTTCTCCACTGTCTAAAACTATTATACCTTTTCTCCAGTCGTCGGGAATCTTCATTTCCTTCCAAACTGCTAGTATTACACGGTGCAGCCACTTTTTTCCTGTTTCTCCTGCCGCTTTTACCATTTCCATTGTCACCTCGTCTATTCCTGGAGCTCGCCCATTCTTCATCTCTCCCAGTGCTTTCCCAACTTCCATTTCGCTTACATCTGCTTCCTCTCTCTCCTCTCCTGTGCCTCCTTCTCCCTCTGCTCTTCTCTCTTGTTCTTTCCCTTGTTCTGTGGCACCTGATTGCACATTGAGAAGGGTCTCAAAGTACTCTTTCCACATTTTGATTACATCATCTGGATTTACTACGAGTTCGCCGTTGCTATTTTTCATCGTTCGGACTTCTTCTCGAACTCCTCTTTTTCTTTTCACCAGTCCGTATATCATTTTCTTGTTTCCTTCGAAATCCTCTCAAGCTTACTTGCAAGTTCGTCCATTGCTTTCTTCTTCTCCTCCCGAACAATCTTGGCCACATTTATTTTACACTGTCGATACTCTTCTGCATTCTCTGAGGATCTATTTAATTCGTTTCTCTGCCATGCATCCCGCTTCCTCCGAACTGTCTCCCTTACTCTCTCATTCCACCACCTTGTTTCTTTCTTTCTCTTCTTCCCACTAGCTCTTCCACATACTTGTTCGGCAACATCCACAAATGCTGTCTTAAACTCGTTCCATTCCTCTTCCACCCCTTTCCTTTCCCCTGTCGGTACTCTAATCTCAATCATCTTCTTGAAGGCTAACCTTGTATCCAGTTCTTGTAATCTCCATACTTTAATCCTGTTATTTTTAGCATTGCACAGCTGTTTTGGTGTCTTGATGTGGAAACTACCAACTAGCAGCTGGTGATCACTCCCTAAAGCTACTGACGGGTACACTCGCACATCTACTAGGAACTTCTTCAAGTCTCTGCTCACACAAATGTAGTCTATTACAGATTCCGACACATCTTCCCCATAGCTATATCTTGTTACTTGGTGACTTCGTTGTTTCTTAAACCAGCTGTTCCCTACTTGTAAAGAGTTCCTAGCACAAAAGTCAAGCAACTTCTCGCCTTCCCTGTTCCGGTTGCCAAAACCATCTCCGCCCATTACCTCTTCATACCCATTTCTGTCTTTTCCAATTCTGGCATTAAAGTCACCCATCACCAACACTGGATTTGATGTTAATATTTCACTCTCCAGCTCTTCCTCAAACTTGTCTTTCTCTTCCCTAGGTCTGCCAGTCTGCGGGGCGTATACCTGGATCATGTCAACCGTGCTCTTTCCGATTGCCATTTTGACTTTGATTACTCTATCGTTAATCCCCTTTACCTCCAAAATGGTATCTTTCAATCGAGGGCTTACAACAATTCCCACCCCATTTCTACCTTCCTCTCCCCCAGACCATATTAACTTGTAGTCATCTCGCAGTATCTTTTCCCCTTTACCCTTCCACTTGGTCTCACTTAATCCTAATAAGTCTAACTTCCTCTCGGTCATCATGTCCACAATCTCCTCAATTTTTCCTGTTAGTGTTACTATATTAAGTGTCCCCACTTGTATTCTTGTTGTCTTCCGACTCTTCACTGACTCTACTTTTCTCTCTTCCACACCCACCTTGTCCTGCCTTTGCCTTAATCTCCTCATACCGCTGGCTTCCTCTTCATTGCTTCCCCCTACCTTTGGTTCCTCCAGACCCACCTGGACTGAAAAACCTCGTTCACAACTTTATCCTTCTTCTTCTCCTTCTTCTGTTCGCTTCGTTCTTTCGCTTCCATCCTCACTCTCAGCTCTCTCCCAGTCTTTGCCTCCCACTCCCATCTGTTGCTCCTATATCCTGGTATATATGGGACATCCAGGTATTCTGCACGATTAACTTCGGCTGTCCTCTTCAGCTCCTCGTTCATGAACGTTCCTTCGGTCGTCTGCAGGCCACATACCACCACTCTAACCTGTGGTTTTACTGCATCCTTTGTGACTACTACTAACTCACGGATGTCTCGTAGTAGCTCCTCCTTGTTCACTCCCTCCTTCACCTCCCGATTACCTACTTTCAAAATCACCATCTCGGCTTCACTCAGTCTTTCCCTATAATATCCCATCTTCATTCTGTCCGCCAATTGCTTCACTCTTATACCTGGTTCAATAATTGCACTATTGCCCGTTCCTTTACAAAATTCACTTGCCTGTTTCACCTTAACATCGCCTAACAGTATTGATTGCACACTCGTTTGCTTTGCCTGCACATTTTCTGTTTTCTCTTGTCGTTCGCCACTTACAGGATCCTTCTGCGCTACTACCAATTTCTGGTCTCCCTCAATTTCAGTTTCATTTTCTTTTTCTTTTTCCAGTGGCCCCACTTCTTCTTCGCTAGCTTGATGATTCTGTTCGTCCGCTGTTTCGCTGTCTCTTCTTTGATGGTAAACTGGTCTTTGCTGTCCTTTCTCTGGCATCTCTTCATCTTGCACTCTCTCCCTATCTGTCCCAGCCCGCCCAATGTTCCTTTGATTGTCCCCAGTTATTTCACTGTTATGTTCCCGACCCTGTACATCGCCCCGTTGGTGATGGGGAACATGGCCATCCTCCTGTTGGTCACTTTCCGACTCCCTCTGCACTACCCTCTCCTCCTGCTCTTCATGATGTTCACCTTCCACCACCTCTGTACGTTCTGCATCTTCCTCTCTCAAACCTCCTTCCTGTTCATTCATCTCTCGTGTTCCACTCTTCTTCATTGTTATTTCTATCTTCCTTTCCATTTCCACAATCCTTCCATTCATCCACATCAGAGTCGCAACCAAACCTTTCACTACTTCCGACTTCAATACTGTCCTTCTCTGCTTTCCCATTTTTCTTTTCTTTCTGCCTTCCTCCTCCTCATATTTGATCTGTGTTAAAATCCAGCTCACAAGTTTTTCTGTTTGGCTTTTCGGAGTGAGTTTGTTCTTCTCCATCACCGTCTTCATATTCACACAGTCCTCCCATTCCTCATCTTCCAGATTGATTACCTCTTGTTGCTTCTTGCTTTCCAAGCTTTTCCCATCTGATTCAGCAGCTGTTTCCACTCTCTTCTTGCCCATCAGCAATGCCTTCTCACTGGGCCCCATAACCTCAACACAGTCCACACAGACCCAATCACTTTTCGGGAGTGACTAAAGTCCCGACAGCCGGGATTTTCAGGTTAAAAAAAAAGTCCCGACCGGCCTCAAGCGCATGCGCCGCCGTGAGCCAAACAGCTGACTTAAGTCCAGCAGCAGAGTGTCACTGTCAATGTCATGGCGTAGTGAAGCGTATTACAAGTGTAATAGTGTTGTGTTGTACTATGCATGCACATTGGTAAGTAAATAAATATTTGCAAATATATTCTGCTATCAATGATATTATACTGTTCAGTGATCGCCAATAAACTAATACGGTTTCTGTTAGATAAACATGGACCAAGCACCTAGTACCTACAACAACTTCTGGCGCCATTTAAGTTGGAGAAAAGTTTTCTTCTCATGAAGATGTCATCTCGAGACTCAACACTCATTTGAAAGCACATTGGTAAGTAAATAAATGTTTGCAATTATATTCCGCTATCAACGATGTTCAGTGATCGCCAATAAATCAATACGGTTTCTGTTAGATAATCATGGACCAAGAACCTAGTACATCAACTTCTGGCGCCATTCAAGTTGGAGAAAAGTTTTCTTCTCATGAAGATGTCATCTCGAGACTCAACACTCATTTGAAAGCACATTGGTAAGTAAATAAATGTTTGCAATTATATTCCGCTATCAACGATGTTCAGTGATCGCCAATAAATCAATACGGTTTCTGTTAGATAAACATGGACCAAGAACCTAGTACATCAACTTCTGGCGCCATTCAAGTTGGAGAAAAGTTTTCTTCTCATGAAGATGTCATCTCGAGACTCAACACTCATTTGAAAGCACATTGGTAAGTAAATAAATGTTTGCAATTATATTCCGCTATCAACGATGTTCAGTGATCGCCAATAAATCAATACGGTTTCTGTTAGATAAACATGGCCCAAGAACCTAGTACATCAACTTCTGGCGCCATTCAAGCTGGAGAAAAGTTTTCTTCTCATGAAGATGTCATCTCGAGACTCAACACTCATTTGAAAGCACATTGGTAAGTAAATAAATGTTTGCAATTATATTCCGCTATCAACGATGTTCAGTGATCGCCAATAAATCAATACGGTTTCTGTTAGATAAACATGGACCAAGAACCTAGTACATCAACTTCTGTCGCCATTCAAGTTGGAGAAAAGTTTTCTTCTCATGAAGATGTCATCTCGAGACTCAACACTCATTTGAAAGCACATTGGTAAGTAAATAAATGTTTGCAATTATATTCCGCTATCAACGATGTTCAGTGATCGCCAATAAATCAATACGGTTTCTGTTAGATAAACATGGACCAAGAACCTAGTACATCAACTTCTGGCGCCATTCAAGTTGGAGAAAAGTTTTCTTCTTATGAAAATGTCATCTCGAGACTCAACACTCATAAGAAAGCTTGCAATGTTGAGTATTGGAAAAGAGATGCGAAGACTCTGGAGGCTCAGCGCTCCAGAGCTCCAGAGCGCATTGCTAGAGCAAAGAAGGAACTGAAATACTACTACTTGAAGTATGCATGCATTCACGGCGGCCAAGAGCTAAAATCCAAAAAAACATGCCCCTCAAAAAGAACATTGTAAGTTTGAAATTGTTAACAAAGTAGTAGGTAGACCTACTAGAGGTTCCTAGTTATTTTATTGATATTACTTATTTATACAGTATTCGTGCAGAGTGGGTATCTTTACCTGAAACGTGAAAGTTCCTTTTTGGTGTGGAACTTTTGCATCCCTCATTTAGCATAGCATTTTCATTAGTGTCAAATTTCAAATGCTTTCACTTTGAACTTGACTGGATGAACCCTGCTGTGGCATCATTGGGGAAAGGGATACATTAAGAAGAAAGTAATTATAGTTCCTATTTTTTTAGTAACTTAGGTACTCAACTCTGGTGTTGAGCATTTTTTGTTATAATATAGTAATCTGCAACCTAATTTTTTGTTGTTGATATTTTTCAGTTCTTTTAAACAAGGGTGCAGTGCTGCTATTACCATATCCCTCAGTGATGATTGCCAGTCATTAGTTGTGAAAAGTATTATTGATGAGCATAATCATCAGTTGGACACAAGGTAAAACATTTATTATTAATTTAGGGCCGCTGGCCAATCAGTTCAAAATGGAGCGTAGAATTTAATTTAAGATCTCGGGAAGAATCTCTGCATTGTAAACTTGTAACGATGTATTATTCCTTATAAATTTGTATTATTATTATTATTATTATTATTATTATTATTATTATTATTATTATTATTTGATTTTTATTCTTTAAAAATTCTTGGAATTGATCCGACGCTCTCGGCGGGGAAATTCATCCTAAGCCTTTTAATTTATGCCGGAGTAGGGGCGACCGCTCCACTAAATTAGGTAGATGTTTTAATTGTTTGCTGCACCATCACTATACATTAATAGATACCTACTTATCTACTTATAGGAATATTTGGCTTTATAAATAAGCAATGTATTATAATTTGTTCACAGCAAAACCTTTAAGCATTTGCCTGGGCAAAGAAAGCTTTCTGAGGAGACAAAATCCAAAGTACATGAGTTGATGAAAGTGAGAGCCAACAAGAAGCTTGTTCTCAAGAACATTGTAGAAGAGACTGGGAAGGTTGTTCTTTTAAAAGATGTTGGAAATGCAGCCAGGAAGAAGACTTGCAATGAGAACAGACTGGAAACATGCATTCCAATTTTAAAAGAAACCCATAAATGTGAAGTTGAAGTTTTGGCTAACGAAGATGGGGAATTCAAAGGTCTTTTCTTCCAAGATCAAGCAATGAGAGATAGTTATGAGGCCTTCCCTGAAATGATATTCGTTGACGGAACCTACAAGCTTCTGGCTATTCGAGCAGCTGTGTACCTTATTATTGTTAGTGATTCAGAAGGAAATTCCGAGATCGTGGCAGTGGGAATTCTTTATACTGAAGATAAGGAGAGTATTAATTGGCTTATTGAAACATTCAAGAAGCATAACAACTCTAAGTGCAGTGAAACGTCCATAATTATGACCGATAAAGATTCAAATGAAAGGGAGGTTCTTGCACGGCACTTTCCCACTGCCACATTGCTGATCTGCAAATTCCATGCTCTTCAAATTTTCAATAGAGTATTAAGTTGTCGTAAGATGCCAAGTATAACTCCAGCCGAAGAATTGTTATCAAAAGAATATGTTCAAAAGATAATTGATTCCAAGACCGAAGAAGAATACGATGAGTTGTATGAGGCCATGACAGAATCATTGCCAGCTCAAGTTATGGAGTATTTCGACAGTAACTGGCATCCAATCAGAGACCAGTGGGTGACTGGATTTACGAAGAAAACTGGCAACTTCCTCAACTTTACGAACAATAAATGTGAATCCATCAATAGAAGACTCAAAACCATCATCAGACACTTTAGTTCATTGCTTAGTTTTATTGAAGATTTCTTCACTGAGGTACATATACAACGCACTGAAAGAGACCATAAAGCCATAAAAATGTTGCAAAAAGTTCAGGTTCACAACTACGACATGAACTCGGACATTGTTAAGTATATGAATTTTCTCTCAATCTTTGCGTTTAAGCTTGTTGAAAAGCAATTCACTCTCATAAAGAAAGTAAACAAAGCTGTTCAGGTAGTCGATTCAAAGAAACTGATCATGAAATCTACAGCTGGAAAACTAAACGTGACTGAGCATTCATGCGAATGCACATTTTTTACCTCTATGTCACTGCCCTGTCGACATATACTGTTTCTGCGTGAATACTTTAAGATAAGTCTGTTTGATCCAAGTTTGTGCTTGAAAAGGTGGACACGAGAATTTTACATGGGAGTCCATCGTATGTTTCGTGAGGAAGAGAGTGAAGGAGCTGATTTTGTCAATGACTGCCAGGTGACTTCTATTACTACTGTAAAGCGCTGCGCAGGCCCGTTGTCAGCAGCTCAGAAGTATCGAAAAGTACTTGCCACGACAAATCAACTGGCAGCTTTGGCATCTGAAGTTGGAAACAGCAAGTTCAACCTGAGGTTGGAACAACTTAACAAGATTGTCAAAATGTGGCAGAATTCTGAAGAAATAGATGTAGGGAAGCTACAAGATGGTTGTATTTCTGAAGATGAATTGTTACCAAGCGAAGATGAAGATAATTCACAAGTTATTGTCGCCGAAGAAGTGGTGCTACCAGGGAATTCCCTAGAGATTGTCAGCGAAGAAAAGGTGCTACCAGGGAATTCCCTAGTGATTGTCAGCGAAGAAGTGGTGCTAGCAGGGAATTCCCTAGCGATTGTCAGCGAAGAAGTGGAGCATGTAGACATTTCAAACAACGTTGAGCTTGAAGAAATTACTGGAGACGTTGTCAACGTGAATGAAGTTGTCATGCCCTTAGCTCTCAAACGTTCAGGGAATTCAAAAGGGTCAACACAAACTGTAATTGGGTTACCCAAGAAGAGTAGAATAGATGATTCAAACAAACCAAAGGCGTTTTCATTGCTACATCACACTATACGAGAACGTCGAATGATGTCATGGTTTTGTGATGAAACAATCGTCAAGAGAGTTTTCAAAGAGCATCATAAAGTTGAGGAGGATGAAGTGGAGTGCAACCCAGACAAAGTTTCCAACAGTATAATTGACTCTGAAGTCGTCAACATCTTTCAGGTAAGCTGTGAACAAGGCTCTCTTATTATATTTTGATAATGTACAAAATTTTACCATAAATATGACTTTTAAAATTATTTTACAGATTAGACCGTATTTTACACAAGATGCTTGGAACGCTGTGCTATCGATTCAACGTGCGAAGCATGCCAAATGTATTTGGACGTGTTCAGTGTGCCACCGAGACTGTGCTAATAACGGCATAATAAGCTGTGACCATTGTCTTCAATGGTACCACTTGGGATGTGCAGGTTTGAAATCAGTACCGAGATCAAGAGTTTGGTTTTGCCGACCGTGCTATGGAAACAATAAGCTTGTTTGACTTCATCATGATGTAAGACTTACATTTCTCAATTCATAGGTTGCATGTGATGTCATCACATTGTTGCCTGCCGCCATCTTAATGGCACGCAGAATAGCTGTGATTCTCTGATTTTTTGACGATATTTGAGCGAGCGAAGCGAGCGACTCATTTTGGCTTCTTTTGGCACGGACCTCTGAATGTTTTTTTTGTTGTTGTGTTTTTCTGTTACTGTTATTGGGAAATATTTGAGGAATTATTGGAGATTTTCATACAAGTCAGTGACGAAATTCAAGAATTATTGGCTTTTAAGGATATTTTCGATACACAGAATTTCGGTTCGAGGTGTTACGCGTATCCGTGCTCGCTCATCAACGTGTTACACAGAGCGTTTTCCTAGTTTATAGTTAATGGCTACCTGGGAAATTGTATAGGCTCCGGAGATTTCTTTAGTACGAAGACGAATCACTCACGTTACAAAAATTCATTGATTTACCTCAATATAGTTATAAATCTGACCCGTCAACGTGCCAACCTAATGTCCATCCTCAGGACAGGTGGAAAATTCAATAATTTTGCATTGCTGATATAAAACAAAAAAAGTTCGTGCAAGCTATGAATTATAATCGCTGTAAATTGTTATATCATAGAGGTAAGAAGGGTTTCTTACCTCTATGGTTTTAGTTCCTTAGTAAAGATGCAATGAAATAAGTGCCAATGGAATAGTCAGTAAAGTACCCAAATGAACTGTTGCCAAGGCTGTATTTTTCTCTATTATTAGAAGCACTGTAAATTGTTATAGTTCCTAAGTAAAGATACGATGAAAGAAGTGCCAATGCAATAGTCAGTAAAGTACCCAAATGAACTGTTGCCAAGGCTGTATTTTTCTCTATTATTAGAAGCACTGTAAATTGTTATAGTTCTTAAGTAAAGATACGATGAAAGAAGTGCCAATGCAATAGTCAGTAAAGTACCCAAATGAACTGTTGCCAAGGCTGTATTTTTCTCTATTATTAGAAGCACTGTAAATTGTTATAGTTCCTAAGTAAAGATACGATGAAAGAAGTGCCAATGCAATAGTCAGTAAAGTACCCAAATGAACTGTTGCCAAGGCTGTATTTTTCTCTATTATTAGAAGCACTGTAAATTGTTATAGTTCTTAAGTAAAGATACGATGAAAGAAGTGCCAATGCAATAGTCAGTAAAGTACCCAAATGAACTGTTGCCAAGGCTGTATTTTTCTCTATTATTAGAAGCACTGTAAATTGTTATAGTTCCTAAGTAAAGATACGATGAAAGAAGTGCCAATGCAATAGTCAGTAAAGTACCCAAATGAACTGTTGCCAAGGCTGTATTTTTCTCTATTATTAGAAGCACTGTAAATTGTTATAGTTCTTAAGTAAAGATACGATGAAAGAAGTGCCAATGCAATAGTCAGTAAAGTACCCAAATGAACTGTTGCCAAGGCTGTATTTTTCTCTATTTATTATTAGAATCACTGTAAATTGTTATAGTTCCTAGAAGTAAAGATACGATGAAAGAAGTGCCAATGCAATAGTCAGTAAAGTACCCAAATGAACTGTTGCCAAGGCTGTATTTTTCTCTATTATTAGAAGCACTGTAAATTGTTATAGTTCTTAAGTAAAGATACGATGAAAGAAGTGCCAATGCAATAGTCAGTAAAGTACCCAAATGAACTGTTGCCAAGGCTGTATTTTTCTCTATTTATTATTAGAATCACTGTAAATTGTTATAGTTCCTAAGTAAAGATACAATAAAAGAAGTGCCAATGCAATAGTCAGTAAAGTACCCAAATGAACCCACTTTTCCTCATTCACACTATGATATTTGATCTCCATTAACTTAATCACTGTTAAAAGATAACCGAGTTCCTGAAACTCTGTTACGTCTTAACGTCCGTCAAAGTTAACTAACATGCATTCACATTGTGACTTAATGGAGATTAAATATTTAACAGTGATTATCTTTCATAGTATGAACGAGGTAATTTGTTTTATATCACCAAACATGAATTGTGTGCTTTCTACTGCATTGCATTCCTTACTGCTTTTTTAAATATATATATTTTATCCTATGAAAACTGGTTTAGCAAATTATAATAAATGTGCCAAAATATTATAATTTGATTCTTATTGATACATATCTAGTAGGTGTTTTGAAACAAATTTTAAACATATAAAAATTTCAATGTTATAATTATATAGCAAAGTAAATAAATAACTCTATTCATTCAAAATAAACTTCTCGTTTATAAACTCTATCCATAATTCATGAAATGTCAATTAAATATTATACATAGGTAGTAAAATACAAACTTGATTGCATCTGGACAACGCACCATTTTTGTTGAAATTGTTGTTTTCACTTGATTGTAAAAGCAAATTAAAATCAAATATTTTTAATATTCACCTACTTCACGGAATAGAAATTATTTTTTCTTTCACATTTTTATAGTATTCTGACAATCTAAGTACGTTGTAATGACCTTGTAAAATTGCATTCATGCCACTTCTTCCATTAAATATTTGCTCGTAAAATGATTGATAAGAATACTTTGAAGGCAGTCAAGATATTGTATAATACATAACAAATATTTTTATCTCATTTCCCGGCTAAATTTGAACGGCCATCAGGGGAAGAAGCTATGACGTGTGCGGCGGCGCATGCGCTTGAGGCCGGTCGGGACTTTTTTTTTAACCTGAAAATCCCGGCTGTCGGGACTTTAGTCACTCCCTCACTTTTCCCACCCTTCCTGTACCTGCTTTTCTTCCTCCCCACACAAACAAAATGTACCCACACGTCACACTTCTCACACTTAATTCCCTCTGTCACTTTTATTCCACATTCCTTACATAAGTCCTTCCTTTTTTATAAATTGACCATAAATTGACTAAAAAAGTATGACCTGCTGACCCATCTCAAAGTCAAAGCTCATCTGTAATCCTAAGAATGACAGAACCATAGCTATCTATCGAAACAGCAATTTAATAACATTCTATCTTGGACTAAACGTAAAGTTTGAATACTTGTTAGTTATTACTTAATTTAATGTATAAAATTGTAAGGGGATGATGTATGTTGCTTGGAAGGACCCAACATATTTTCTATTATAACTGTTCACAGGTGCAAGGGGAGACGTTTGCAAAGTGTTTGGAAGCGTTGATAAAGACGGAAAAAGACGCCGACACTGTGCGCGAGTGGTTGCAGCTTAAAGTTGAAGAGCGCGTTATGGAGAGCCGGCTTCAGCTCATCAACGCAGCCATATTTCGCGAGACACAGAAGAAGCAGGACGTCGATAGGCAATTTTCTCTCATGCGCAACGAGATCACTCGTTTATGCGATCAAAAGGTCAGTTGCCGTTAGATAAATGTAGATAAATTCTGTACCTCAGAGGAAGGCCCGAAGTCATTTTCTCTATTTTTAGATCACTTTGGGAGCATGTTATCAAGCTCTATGAATGGAAAATTGACTGAAGGCAACAAATGCAGTTTTATCAAAGAATTCTCTTTCAAAATTAGTAGTGTAACCATTACAAATATGATTGGATGTAGGAAGAATGACTGATTTGCCGTTTTTGAGCTCACCTCAATAATCATTGGAAATAGTGCCTTCTGCTTTTCTGCTTCTGCTGATTCTATCCTAAATTCGATGATATATTGCGGACGTCTTCTTAATTTAAATAAATTCAAATATGTAGTCAGGATTTTCAGGCAGCAACCCCCAAAAAGGCAAAATGAAATGTCATCAAGGCATAAAAGGCAGTATCAAAACCCTGAAAATAGACAGTACATATCAGCATTAAAAATGGCAGCATCATCGGAGACTATGCCATGAAACATGTGAAAATAATGTGAAATTGGGATAATTAGTTAAATATCTCATGTCATGTCCATGTGAGTTTCATGTCATGTCCAAACTTTCTTTGGTATTATACATTGCACCAAACATAGGAGATGCAGAGTTACTGGATAATTGTCATTGTCATTATCCCTGCCAACGATCAAATTGGCAATGTACTGAGTACCGATGAAAAGTGTGTTTGAACTTTGAATCAGAATAGGTAGTGAAAATAGTATAAAAATGGAATGCAGGAAAAATGATTCCAAAATGCAAAAAAGGCACTATCAACCCAAAAATGTCTAAAAAGGCAATATCAAGTGGGTATATTTGGAAACGGCATGTCGTGAAACGGATTTATCCCTGATACTCCCGATCCTCGGGAGCATGTTCAGAATAAGCATTTGCCTGAAAATCCTGACTACTTATATGTTTTTGAACTACTAGTGAACCACTAATGCAGTTGCTGGCTGAACTGACGATGATAGATTAACGTTTCGAGCAGATATTATTTCAATTAGACAATAGAACCTCACACACGCACTTGACATACAGACGTTTACTCCATTCGGACAGGACCTTTCAGCGCCTGAGGGCAAATGCCAAAATACAATCGCCAATAAAATGCTGTATACACCTCAGAAACGTGATTTTTCTTTGCTCCTCTATTGATATCGGGTGGAATGGAGGTAGTGCCAGAAATTTAGCCAAAATTAGCATTGAAAATAGGAATTCCAAACAAAAACTAGATTTCTCGTTGCTGAAAATTCCGTGTCGAATGAACTGTAGACACTTATTCTGATACAGTTTGTCAAAGTTCTGGGTGAACTTCACGTGTCATCGTCTAATTCAGTTCTCTCTGATTGTGCAGAAGAAGCTAGAAGCCGCCCTGCCGAAGAAACTGTCAGACTTGACAGAGTTGCTCGCCTTGTTGGATCAGGTGCAACACCGAGCGGTCGCGGAGATAAAGGCGTCGCATCTGACTGTAGCCAACGTTGCCGCAACAATTAACACCGCGAAGCCTACCGGTGCTAAAGTGAAGCAGTTGGCAGCCATGCGCTGGACTTCCGTTGCTAGCATCACACTGACCAAGTGAGTAACAAACAATGTACCTAGGTACATTACTGTTAGTCCTCACGTGACTTCACAATTAATAAATATGCAGATACGCAGTTCAAAAGAATTAAGAAGAACTGATCAAGAAACTAATATTTGTTAGTTCAACTGCTTCCTCGAGTTTTCAATCTATTTTTCACATTGTCCACTGCAATCTACTATATTTTAGATGAGAGGTGTTGTACCAACCAGAATATTAGTTCAGCAAATGCTATGTATTATAATACAGTTGACAGTGTCATTGTCAATGATCAAGTGACATGTTTGGCGCTTCGTTAATTTAGAAGTGAGCCAGGTATGATATCGGGAATGGAAAGGGTTGTTTTGCCATGGCTTTTGTTTGGCATTGCTGCCAAATAACGTAGGTACGCTTGCTTGGAAGTATTTGTATGTTATAATGTTTCCCCAATTCCATATTCCACGTATTAAGACGGCTGGGTAGTGAGTTTGACCTTGAAGAGATTTTTTAATCTATTTTTATCAATATCTTTTTCCAGTGTAATTGTTAACAAAATAGGGCTATGGATGTGAATTCAGAACAGTTTACTGAAAATAATTTCATAGTTTGGAATAAGTTATTAAAATAAAACAATAAAACTAATAGCTTATTCCAAGCTATAAAATTATTTTCATTGAACTGTTCTGAATTCACGTCCATAGCCATATTTTGTTAACAATTAACTGGAAAAAGATATTGATAAAAATCGATTAAAAAACTCGTCAAGGCCACGCTCACTACCAAGCCCTCTTAACTTACCGTATTAACTCGTGTATAAGACGCACTCGTGTATAAGACGCACCCTTGTTTTGAGAAGTCTATTTTAAGAAAACACTTAGCATGCATGTATAAGACGCAGTAAATGATGAAAAACAGTGTGTGTTTGTTTACATGATATCCATCTAAATGTTGGTTTTCCAGCTAACTGAGCTATTTGAATGAAAATCACTGCCAACTTGTTGTAAACAAACAGTGATTTCATGCTTCTGAGAAAGGGGGGAGGGGAGTCTTTTCCCAGCAGCTGTTGCTTGCTCTAAGAGGCATGCACCTGCCTCTCCTCTGCATTCCAAAACAAACCCAACTCCCCTCCTCCCCTTCCATTAAGATCGCCATTCAACAGTGTTTTGTCTATTTTATGTCTGTCAGAGCAATGTTTTTCAGACGTTAACATATATTTTGTCTCCTGATCTAAATGCAAGGGAAAACATTTTGTTGCAAAAATGTAATATGTTAATAGTGTTGTGTCTAGACACAGTATGAGTAGTCCAGACAGAGTGAGAGGGAAAGGCAGAGATAGACAACATGTGGCAGTCTACCACAGCTCTGTTTACAAACATCCACCTTGGATTTACTGGGAAAAAAGCTTGGTATGCGTGTATAAGACGCAGGGCTGTTTTCAGAATCAAAATATTGACATATAATTGCGTCTTATACACGAGTTAATACGGTACTCTACTCTTGCAACACTTTCTCTAGTTGTTTATTTGTGTTTGTGCTTTACCTGCACTGCCCTGGGTATCTATTCCTAATTCATTACACTGCCATTATGTAGGTAACATTAGAATTGTTTGATCAATTTTCATTTTTTACTTGGTCATGGGGACAAACATTTATCAGTATACCTACCTCTATTTAGTTCACACATTTTCAAACAAATCTATCAAGAATCTAGAAGCTAGAAGTAGAACAAAATAAATCTAGTTGAAAAATGTGATCCATGTGTGTTACAGCGGAGCTCGAGTTCCGCTCTCGGATCTGCTGAGCAACGTGTTGACTCGGTCGGACGTGTCGCCGAGACAACTGTCCAAGCTGCTGGACGGATTCCAGCGTGTGGAGGAGGTGATCATGAACATCTACTTCAAGAAGACTCTGCGCAACAGGTTGCAGTGGATCGCACAGGATCACACGCCTCATCCGGAAACCGGTGAGCCCCAGTGATGTAGTGTAGGCTGGCAATATCATTCCTCACCTTGTCTCACTCTCCTCCAAATCTAGTTCTTTACTGTAACACAGTACAGTAAACCCTTGTTATTACAAATTCGGATAATTCGAATTAAGGGGTGAATTCGAACTAGGTGGGTGGTCCCAGGATTCAGTATGTAATATGGTTTACAGTGCTTAATCAAATTTTAGTCCCAGCCCATGTTATTACTTGCATACAGTTGTTTTAATTCAAACTTTGCAAAAGAATTGTGTTTGAAAAAAAATGTTATCGCGTAATAACTTGTAAATGCATTAGTAGGTAGGGTAATTTCTTATGAGCAAATGCCATGCGCCATGCGGACGCCTACTCCCCTCAGAGCTTCCCCTCTAGCTTCTCCCTCCCACTGCATGTCTCATGCATCATTATTCACGGAACATTTCACTTTTACATCACACTTCATTCAGGGCACATGGCTCGGCACTTCGAGCATATGTGGGTGGAGTTAGCATGTCAAAAACTTCAAGCAAACATCTCGTCTGGGTTTAGTATTTTTTTAATACTAAGCCTGATAAATCAGTATTTAATATTTATCAATGTAAATAACTCAACTTTATACTGAGTAGGTGCCTATATGTACTTACTGTTAATTTAATACTGAGTACTGATCACAAAATTTGATTAGTGTTCAAAAGTTACATGGACGAGAAATGTTCATTTTTATGCAATACTATTGCGTGTGATACGCTTGTGCGTGTGACGTACGGGACTGTACACTGTACACGTGATATCTCCACTCTTCAATCACTGCAGCGCTTACGAGCAAAAGACACGTGGTCACGACATGGGTTTGGATATGTTTGCTTCAACTCAGACAGTGGCAGGATAGAGTAATGCTTTCTACTCGACTAGGTATTGCTCGTAGGCTCGACCAAATGCACTGTGGTGTGGATAAAGGAGAGACTAAAGCCGTTCTGTATTTATTGTTTATAATTATGTGGACTACCTGATGGTGGAGCTACATTAAGTATTATAATTTCAAGTTTCTATTTCCATTTCAGAAATAGAATTTGATTTCAACGCCATGAAACAAGCGATCGACTACGCCGGAGAGAAACTGACCCAGAGCTTGACGGACTTCGTCGAGAACGAATGGAGCCTGGAGAAGGTCCTTCAGGACCTCCCCATGCTAATGGACGTCCTGAATCACAACCTCATCGGGGACCTCATTCCTGATTCTCGCAAGGTCCAGCGCAGGACGTACAGACAGTGGTTCGACAAGGTGCAGAGTCTCTGCGTGGAGAGATCCCGCTCTGCACACAACGACACCCTGGTCAAGCAAGAACGTGTGTGCAAGGCAGAGAAGTGATGCAAAAGGAGACGTACAAGTTGAATGTTCCAAGGCTGAAGCTGTGATTTCGGTATAATGTTGTAATTAGTTTTGTATTATAATATGTTAATTAATAGTGATCTGTATATTCAATATCCATGTATCATCTAGGACTGGTTTTTCAATGAATTGTTAAATTCAGACAGTTCATTAGCACCGATTGCCATAGCAACCAAACAGAACAGTCAATGTCTTTCCTAGATTGATCATTAGAGCCAGTTCCACACCTCTAGCTAAGGGCTTACCTTAGAGAAAGGAGCACGACTTTTTGAACAAGTAACGTCTGAAAGAGAAAACATCGCTCTACCAAATGTAACTGACGGTTTGATCGTCTGTAGTCGGGAGATCGCTGTGCGTATCGCAATAAGCAAAATAATTCCAAAATGCCAAAAAGCTGCGGCACAGGTAGTCAAGTTGGCAACTGCACTGGTCTTGTTGGCCGCACAGTGCTGCCAATCCCCGGTGAATGTCGGCCGCACTCAATCTGGGGACACCGGTACGCAGAAGGCGAGACATCTCCTCACTTCCCGCCACTGGTCTAATTGGTACCTTGTTCCCAGATAGCCGGTCGTCCAAGTCCCTCGGGAGCTCTAGGCAACTGTCCAGAAACTCCTGTGCAGTAGATGTGAGAATAAATAAACAAATATCAAAGTCAAACACTACTACATACAACAAAGCACATGTTGGAGGTCTATCTTAATGGTAACCGGCTCTTATAGTGTTAATAAGACGTCCTGCTTCTGCGTATCGCAGAATATTGCTGCGTTGATGATATGAAGCCGGCTCTCCATAATGCATTTGTCAACTTTTAATTTTAGTTATCCTCTCGCTAGTAATGATATTAGTATACTACAACTAACAAGAGGCTAACTTTAATGGAGACCTGAGAGTCCTTAACATAGAGGTGGATAAACGGGTCCAAAGTAATTGTTAAACTTATGAACTGTTACTGTTTAAGGCCGGTCATATATTTTTTCCCGCCAAAAGCGATTTGGAGCGGTTTTCGAGCGAAATACAAAATATTAGGGTTGGGCGAACCGGTTCGTTTTCGAACCGAACCGGCTAGCTAGGTTCCAAAAACGAACCTCTAAGGTTCGTTTTCGAACCTTTTTCGAACCTCCCGCCTTTTTTTCCCGCCTTTTTTCATTCAAACAATGCGACCAACCTCTTGTCACTGGATTAATCTCTTGTCTTTAGTGGTACAGTAAAATGGTAAAACCTTGGTAAATAGAGCCCCTGTAAGCCGAAATCCATCATAAATCAAAGTAAACTCAAATCCCGCCACACTATAGGGTGTTCCATGTTAAAATAAATGTTGAACCGAATTTTTCATGCCGTAATTCGAAGTGCTATTTGGTCCCAAGTCGCAAAGTAGCATTGATTTCAGTTTAGAAGTCGAAGTAATTTCCTTGTTAAAGTAAAATTTTCGAAGTATAAAATGAAATAATATGATTGTTGCGATCTAAACTGTGCTGTACTTTTGGAACAGAGTATAGTTTTGGGGTTGCATCTGCTTGCTAGCAGGTACCTGACCCTTGCGGAAGGGAGGATTCTTTTGTTTGTCTCTGTTGTAAGCAGTGTTCGAATTGGGGGGGGGATGCGGGGGGATGGCATCCCCCCATAACGAATTTATGGGCATGACCATCCCCCCATAATGAATTTAGGGACAAAACCATCCCCCCATTAAACATAATATGATATGACATATTAAGATAATATAATATGACAATTAATAATTCATTGTTAAAACTACAATACAATAAATAATTATTAACTATATTGAAATTTGAACTTGTAACAAATTGGCATGGTACAATTGGTAATTATTTACTTTTACCATTTCCGCATTGCAATTACATTATCTTGCAGCCTCCAAAATCCAAAAATCCAAAAGATGCCCAGCGGTGAAAACTTGGGGTCCAGCCCCCCCCCCCCCCCCCCCCCCCCTAACTGACTGTATCGTTTTACCCACGATACACCATCCCCCCATAACACATTTCCCAATTCGAACACTGGTTGTAAGGTCTGTGAACTCGCAGTAATCAGATGACAAATAACTTGACTTGACGGCATATTTTATTGTATTTTGATGATGTTGTATGTTTATGGTTATTGAATAAATAATAGTGGTCATTGAGAAAACCTTTCGCGATCTAATCACTAATGAAGGGTAGATTATCACGCAAAAGTTAAAAAATAATGGTGTACAATTGAGCTTTCCAAACTTCATTGTAACGCAATGCAAAATAAAAAATAGTATGACGATTGACGAGATAATTTTTGAAGAATATTGAACTTTTATTTTCGCGTAAAAATGCAATGTATTTATGGAGTATACAATCAAAGGATTACCATCCCTCAACTTGGGCAAGTATTTTCGAAATGAAATTCCATTGTGGCATTGAAGAGAGGAAGAAAAGTGTTGAAATATATTTAAATTTCGAGCAATATATTTCGCGTTTTTGTTCCAATTATATTATTATGTCAATGTCCCTGTATAGGTACAAATAAAAATAATATCTGCGTAACAAACACCCCATCAAACAGCTGTTTTCAAGTGTCTAACCACTTGACATGTGAGAGGGAGGGGGGAGATTGGTGACTGGTGCTTACGCGTGCTTATCTTTACTACACATCTGGAAAACATCATTTTCTGAAAAAAAAGGTTCGGTTCGTTTAAGGTTCGAAATTTCGAACCTTTTGAAAAGGTTCGGTTCGAGGTTCGGTTCGAAAAAAAATGAGGTTTGCCCAACCCTACAAAATATAAATGACTATATTTAACAAACGGTTATGAATATCGAAAAAGCAAGACCAAGGTGACATGTATTGAACCTTTATCTACATTTTCATCGCTTACTGTCATAACTTTGCTCCTACAATGTGGTCAGTATGTGTCGGGCACGAAAACACTATAAGTAAATATACGGAGTGTTTTCGTGCCCGACACATACTGACCACATAGTAGGAGCAAAGTTATGACAGTAAGCGATGAAAATGTAGATAAAGGTTCAATACATGTCACCTCGGTCTTGCTTTTTCGATTTTCATAACCGTTTGTTAAATATAGTCATTTATATTTTGTATTTCGCTCGAAAACCGCTCCAAATCGCTTTTGGCGGGGAAAAATATATGACCGACCTTAATGGAGCAATAAAAACTCGACCCTAATAAATCTTTAAATAAATTGGCTGCAGAAATTGTTAATTTATCTGGTGTTAAGTGGAAATTGTGATAATTGATCCTACAGTTCAGGACCCTTACCTAATTTGGTTTTTTTCACCTAAGAGTAAGACCAAGATAAGACGGTCCACGGTCCAAATTTAATAATAGTTTTAATGTCACAAGACTGGTGCTATGACGGTCTTACCGGCGAGCTAGATCTCTAGCATGCTTGGGCAGACCGCGCTAAGACCTTTTTATATTAAATCGGGACTAAGGAATTGTCCTATCTCGGTCTTACACTATATAGTGAAAATATTCTATTAGGTAAGGGTCCAGAGCAATTATCTAGTACTTCAATCCTCTTTAAATTTCCACATATTGTATTTTTTTAAATAATATTGCATGTGTCTTTTCTGTTTTTATAAAATAAACATAACTTGATTTTGAAAACTATAGTTTTTATAATACCAAACTCTCCTCATTTCATAATTGAGAAAAATTATTAGATTTTAATTAGTAGTGTTTAGTGTATACTGGTCAATTTTATTTTTATCAATCCAAGATTCTAACACAATGTTAGGTCATGGGGTGGACGAACCACCAACTATCTTGGGCATCTACTTCTAATTCTGGAGCCGACTTGCCAGGTCCGACGCCCCTCCTCTATCTCCGTCTCTTCGTCTTCCTCTTCCTCTATTGCTGTTTTCTTTTCTTCATCCTCCCTTTTTTCAACCAACCCCTTCCATCTATCCACATCCTCCCACCATTTTTCGTCTCTTTTATGGTCTCTATTAGACCATTTTTCGTCTAATAGTACAATATTAGAAAAAAATACCAAGTAGGTACACCCCCCCAAATAATAAACGGTATTTGGTACAAAACGTATTGGCTGCTGGGCCGGTTCCTTGACAATCAATCCTTGTTATTATCAATGAAATCAGAGCTCACCTAAAAGAGTAAGATAATGCGTTAGCACTGACTTCATGGGATGATGCCATCAAACCTTATCAGTCAATTCATTTTCTTTCGAGTACCGGAGTGTGCATACTAGGTATTCTGTAACATAGTACCAAGCATTTGTCTCGACTCGTTGACTAGAAAAGTAACTGAGCGATAGTGGTCACTGAAGTTTCGAAATTCAAATTGGATCTAGCTATGAGCACATTTACATTTGTCTGAAGTGCAGACTTGAAAAGATTTTGAAATATCGTGACCATGTATTATTGATGCATTGTGATAACTAATAATATCGACCAACGTGATAAGTCGTAGCTTCGTCTCGTCATCTTGTGCGGAATCTGCAATTGATTGACTTCTTGTATCTAGAGACATGTAAATGCCTACACAATAGGTCTGTGCAAGTCAAAATTTTGAGACGAGATTGAGAGCCATCCTTGAGCTCAAACGAGTGTTTAAATTTCCCTCCAATTTTCGAGTCTCGAGTACCTATATTGACTGAGCCACCAAAATTGTAATGCTCAAGCGCTAGTAAGCGGTCGCTCGGCACTCTACCTGCTGCGCAGTGAGCAATTAAATGGTTTCTGAACGCACTCGGTTGTCGCCGCCATCGCCGCGTCCTTTTTAGAAGTGTGTTGTTTTATTAGTTTCTTAAAGTTTTCTTTGTATTTTCTGATCTGATGATTAAAATAGATTGTGACAACCGTCAGCCAACATCAGACCGTAAAAACATGCAAAAAATCTTCTCACCCTTAGGTTAAAAATAAACAATCTCGCTCGAATATTCTCGATCTCAAGGACAAAAAATCTCGCTCAATCACGCCCGATTTTTTTAAAAGAAATCTCGATCTTTTCGAATTAAAAAATCCAATCTCGCACAGCCCTACTACACAACACTCAAAATCATGGGAGAACAGAAATTAGAAAAAGGACTTGAAACTAGTGAAAACACAAATTTGATTAAATACAATTTTTAATTTGAAATTCCATTAAATCTTGTACAAAAATTCAGTACCTATATATAAATAGCAGCATGTTTTAGGATAATACAAATGTCAATTTAGTTACCACATAAACTGCAACTCTATAGTGAGATAGATATTTAGTTACATTTACTACCTAAAGTTAATGTATATTTTCAATCAGATCAAGGTAGGTACTATTTGGAGATTTTACCTTCGAGCGTATGTTCTTGATTTTTACACCTACAGCTATAAATTATTTGAGATGTTATGTTGGAAAATTTCCAGCTGAGTTAGAATGAATGTGAAAAATACTCGGTTTAACCAGGGCACGATCTATTCGTGAATGATGGAGGAACCGATGCATTGCCTTCCAGTCACGCTTTGACTCAAACTATTGAATTTAATCTGGGATTGTGAAAAACTGATGTAACAATGAAGTCATGTTAAGACGGCTGGGTAGTGAGTTTGACCTTGAAGAGATTTTTTAATCTATTTTTATCAATATCTTTTTCCAGTGTAATTGTTAACAAAATAGGACTATGGACGTGAATTCAGAACAGTTTACTGAAAATAATTTCATAGTTTGGAATAAGTTATTAGTTTTATTTTGTCCAACAGGTGTTTAGAACCCGAAAATTTAGTAATTTTCGGGTTCTAAACACCTGTTGGACACAATAAAACTAATAGCTTATTCCAAGCTATGAAATTATTTTCATTGAACTGTTCTGAATTCACGTCCATAGCCATATTTTGTTAACAATTAACTGGAAAAAGATATTGATAAAAATCGATTAAAAAACTCGTCAAGGCCACGCTCACTACCAAGCCCTCTTAAACATTTAATATCTAATATTTCTCATGTAGTGTTGCAGTTGAATAGTTATCCATCATACCCGACAACAATCAATCATATATTATCTTTATTCTTTGGTCACATCCATTATGATGATCCGTACTGTTACAAGAGCCTCGAATGGTAACGAGTCTCCTTCTCCAGTGTGAGAGCGAAGCGACAGGCCAAGTTGAACCCGCGCTAGCACAGCCTTCTCGACAGTCACTTCGTTCTCTGGTAGCTGCCTGTCTCATCGGTTTCTTGCACGGTTGGGAGCGCTACTCCCGGTGGTGGCAATAAACTGTACTACAAGATGACGTCATTTGCACTGCCTTCTTTAATGCGAATTAAGAGATTCAAAGAGGCAGTATGGCGGTAAAATTCGAATCTCTTGATTCGCATTAAAGAAAGCAGTGGAAATGACGTCATCTGTAGTACATTTTATTGCCACCACCGGGAGTAGCGCTCCCAACCGTGCAAGAAACCGATGACGTATAGCTTAATCGGCCGTCGACAGGCAGCTACCAGAGAACGAAGTGACTGTCGAGAAGGCTGTGGCTGGCCTATACCTGGCAATGCTAAACAGGGTTCAACTTAGCTTGTCCCCGACCTTAGAGCGCCTTGCGGGAAACGCTGTACTTGACGGTTACAGCAATGAACAGACATTTGCGAGCTGGCCACTGGGACGCTAAGAGTTTATCAGTCGCAGCTACCATGAAGCGACAGTAGTAGCACAGACTGCGCTTTCACCTAACTAGTAAGATCACCAAGTCACTTCCATAATGTCATGTGCCAGAAATATTGAGGCCCGGTCTTTAACAGTGTTGGGTAGGAACGGAACGAAATAGTTCCGTTCCTAGGAACTAGTTCCTTTTCTTAGGAACTATGGAACGTCTTAGTTCCTTTTTTTGAGGAACTGCAACAATTTTTGCTAAGTTCCTTTTTTTAAATTTGACTGTACTTTTGCTCCAAAAAACTGCATAGAAGCCACATATTTTTTTAATTCTGTCAGAAGTCCTCCTAGCTATTTGGCATCTAAAACTAACTCAAAAATAATTCCTACCCTAACACAATGGACATCTATCTACCTGTAGTCGCGTGGCCATACCCTTCAGACCAAAGAACTCCATTCCTAGTAATGTCTAATGATACTCGTGAACAAGTGCAGTGCGCAAGAACACAGATTTCAGATTTCAGATCGTCGTCTTTTTAGCTTTTACTTTGTTTCCTTCCTCACATTTCCTTTCCGATCACTGTGTAGGACACATCACATCGCCATTGAATTTTTAGTTTTTACGAATCTTCTTATCTCTCTTATAATCTTTTCGAATCTGCTGTGGTTCAGTGAATGAAATATAGCAGCAAGAGTAAACAAAATTTTTTTACCATTTAAAAATCGGAGAAAATTTTTCTTTTTGGGAGAAAATAATGTGTATTCCGAGTGTTCCAATTAAAAAATTCCAATTCCAATTAAAATTACACCTTTCTTTAAAAAGGAACTAAAAGGAACTAAGTTCCTTTTATAAAGGAACTAGGAACGGAATAGTTCCTTTCATTTTTGAAAGAACTGGAACTAGTTCCTTTTTTCGGCGAAGAACTTGGAACTGGAATTAGTTCCTTTTCAAAAGGAACTTACCCAACACTGGTCTTTAATGAATGAAACATATCTTGCATAATAATATAGTACCATTCAATAATAGTAATACGTAATACAGTAGGTATTTGACATTTGTTTGAATAGTTACTTTACTAATACTCCATTTCTTGTATCAATAATTTGTGTACTACCCATATAGAATATAGAATACACGTTAGAATTTAAAAATATTCAATTCAATAATAATAATAATAATAATAGACCATTTTAAATATTATCTCGGTGGCTCTGCTTTCTAAGAAAAATCATATGCAGTTTAATTTCCAGACAGCTTAGTCCCGGTTTCAACAATAGGTAAAACAGGGACTAAGGTGTCTGGAAATAATACTGCATATGATTCAACTTAGAAAGCAGAGCCCCCGAGATAATATTTAAAATGGTCTATACCCATTTATAATTATTTTCTATGATATATACCTTAAAATGTATTTTTAAAATCATGTTGGCATACATCTACAATATTATTATTACAAACAACTGCATACAGACAATCAGTTCTATCTGTAAACTCGGAGACACAAAAGTTCTGTGTTTCGCCCGTAACAGTGTGGTAAAAACTCATAATTTTTTTTTTATTGGTGTTCTGAATATATTATAGAGATTTATAATGATACCAAGTTATACACTATAATAGGTTTATTCACAATTCAATCTATTATTAATAGGTACACTTGGCCAAACAAAACTTGAACGTTCAATAAATCTGATAGGCTGATAAATGTAAGATCGCACCATCAGAAGTCAGTCTAAGCGATCTCATTGTCTCACTCTAGAAGTGACCTCACATTTCAATGATAATAACAAGCTTTGATTGGTTATGGGACATGACCAGCAGTCATTCAAATTTGGTCAATGTTCAAGTTTTGTTTGGCCGAGTGTACATACCATACTTATATACCTAATATATCTAAGAGATAGAAAGCAAAAAATTATAATAATTTTGGAGATTCCAGTTTGAGCATTTGAACGTCTTAATTAGGTACCTACAGTACATACTAACAGTTAAAATTAGGTACCTATTACCTACCTACTTCCATTCCCACAACAATCTGCAATACATTGTCTTTTAAGTTTTAACACACATCTGTGGGAATTAATTTGAATTATCGGTGAATTGACTACGTAAATATAACTTGGTTGTCTTCCATCTTTCAACAATACATTATGGACTCGATGGCGAAATTAAATTCTTAGTTCAAAATTGTGCGTTTCGAGCATTTGTGATACTTCTTTACCACTACCAGCCCTTGGATGGACTTGCCACATCTCCGACAATATGGTTTAGGTATTTATATAATCACAGATAATAAGACCGGCGTCACACTCTGTGTTTCTGGCATATACGGCCAAACCAGGTTAGTTTGAACAACATGCTATTCCAAATGAGGGATGCCACAATTATGTGTTGCTGAACTCTAATTTAAAAATGAAAACCCCACCGGTTTGGCTGCAATGGTAGAAATTCATTATGTGACTCTGGCCTCAAAGTTGCCCACTGAACAAACAGGTTGAATGCAATTTCTACTCAAGTCAAGTAAACATCCGGAAGCCAAGTTTCATTTTGATACGCGCAGCTACAAGAGTGGATATTTGTAAATTACTCTAGTTAGTCATTTTTCCAAGAAAATTATAGTTCAGTAATCATTCAACCCCGACGACTGGCAAACTTATTGACATCACTTGACAGATAACATAGTTGAACAGTAACATAGTAACATAACATCCGCTCTTGTTCATACACACAAACGAGCATTCTTGCACACACATCGTACAAGCTTTTCAATGCACTAAGAATTTGATCAGTCAACTACCTATTTGATTTGGAGATCGATCTTATATCAGTCATGCAATTCATCATTTCATTTGGTGTATTGGTCGTGTTTAGGCAGTGTTGGGGAAGTTCATCTAAAAATATCAAACTTTGAATGGAACAAATAAAAGTTAAATAGTTTCTTTGTTTTAGAAATTGGAAGTTTGGGAAAAGAAGTACCTACCTACTGCTAGTTACCGTATTTACTCGCATATAAGCCGCGGGTATATTCAACTAATCACCACCTAGAAATCCTACTGCGGCTTATATTTGCGTGCGGCTTATATTCGCGCGCAAAAACGATTTTTCCCATTTTGAATGGGAAAAATCTGCGCGGGTGACACTGGAGACGGTTCTGGGGATTGCTTCATCTCCAGATAACCTCAGCCACCACTTGTCAACCCTTGTCAATGTCCTTTAATGACCTGTCGCTCTACTCAAGTGTATAATAGATACAATAAAGCCTGTTGCTATTTTTATTACATCCTGCGGCTTATTTTCGCATACAAAGGGTTTTTCAGAAACAGACTTCCAAAAACTGGGGTGCGGCTTATATTCAGGTGCGGCTTATATGCGAGTAAATACGGTAATTAAAAATTCTTGCTTTTCCTATGCATTTGCAAAATAAATGACACATAAAACACACACTTAAAATGTCTTGAATTCTACAATTGAGTTTGTAATTAGGTAGGTATAAATGTTCCATTGCTGCATAAATGCTTAAATTGGCCACTTTCACTTCAATGTGCGTACTTAAAAAAAGAGAAATAACGAGAAACAATTACCTTGTCGTTGAAAGTTCCTTCCCCCAATACTTGCAAAACCAACTAGACCGGACAACTAGAACAAGACAACTAACCATAAATGGGAAACCATTCTGTTGTCATAAGCTCCGCTTCTCTCATTACAAGAAAAACATTTCATAAAAAAAATCCTGGAAGTAGGTACTACCTACTTCTAGTTCCAACAAGGATGCATATTGTCATGCGAAATTCAATCACAAAAATTGATGCTTAGGTTCTATTACATATTATTGTCTTATTCTTTTCCACCGGATACTTGTAGATGAATAAAGTAAAGTGGGTACTTAATGATTGATAATGAATAATGATTAATAACTGATGGCTTAACTCAAGTTGATACGATTTATAACTCCATGATTGACAATAGCCATGCCACTTCGGAACACAACATTTGCCTTCCAAAAATATCACTGCAATACAATTTTATCCGACTAAAACTAAAAGAAGTAAATAACTAGTAAAAAAAATATTGCAAGCCATCTGCTGAAAGTAAAATAGCAATTGCCGATAAAAATTGCGCGGAGAGATCCGTCTCGTCTTATTTATAAATGTAAATACATAAAGGTACTGCAGAAATGTGTAATTAATTAACTTCTAAATTTAAAATGAATGCACTGCTAGAAGAGTGAATTGCAAGTCTGAGAAAGAAAACTATCAAATGTTCACCATTATAATATTATGTTCTGTCATAATATAAGATTGAAGAAAGATACGTGAGATACACATGAGGATCCACCTCCCTATATTTCTACACAGCATGCCACACCATTCCGACATTTCAATTGTGGCGAGTTCTGCAGAATTCTCTCACAGAATAATATTTGTATGTTCAATACAAACTAACACTACATATTTCAAATCTTTGCCAACAATGAATGACAATGAATGACAGTCAAGGTTCAGTAGAAGTTGATGAACGACTTCTTCGTATTTCATAAATCATAACTTGAAACATCCATTTTCTTATTTGGGATACTCGTGTCTTAGTCTACAACTTGTATTGAACTGTTAGGTAAACGATACATACAAGCTGTACAACTTATGTGTGAAATAGACCACCATGGCAGACATAGAAAAACCCCAAGGTCATCCCAAAAGATGCTGCAGTGGCCAATTTCACACATAAATTGTACAGTGCATATAAGTAGAGTCTACAGACTGCCGATTCAAGTAAGAATAAGAAATATCTACATGAGGGCATGCTAAAACTCCTATGGACACTGTGCTTTAAAAAAACTGTACCTACTGCATAGTTGCTTCCTTAGCAACATAGTGCATGATGACATATACAATAGTAATTTATCCAATACCTACCATTATGTATTAAATATTTGGGTATTACAAAATCATTTAAGCAACAATTTTACAGTTTGTCGACTGACTTTTGAACGAATAGCAGCACTACGTTATGTAACCTAATGATTCCAATTCCAATCGATACACTAAACAATCCGAATACAAATGGTACGAGTTCTAACATAGAAATATCAATACCTACAAGATCAAATTACACTTATGGTACTCTAGGTATAATATAGGTTCGTACGTAAAATACTATTTACCTTCAAAGCGTAATATGGTAGATTCAAATAATATACAAATCACCTGAAGCAAGACTCACGATTCACTTGGTTTCGGTGGAAAGAGTGAATCATACGACGGAGGCGGATCTTTGTCGGGTGTGGCCGTCTCCGAGTTGTTGCTCAGAGAAGGAGCGGTACCCACGACATCAGCCACCGCGTCTTCAGAGAAGTGAACGACGGCGGTTGCCGGTGATGCACGAGGTTTCCAGAACAGTACCTGACACTTCCTGCAGATCCAGAGCGAGGAGATGAAGACGAAGAAGATCAGGATCACGGACGCTAGCGAACCGACCGTGACTGCGGTGCTGCTGCCGTGATACGATATCAACCCTGGAAGCAAGAGGAATCTTAAAACAATAGCAACAGGAAGGAGTTATCAACTGAATACACCTACGATGTCAGTTTATTATAAATTCACATTTCTTTGCTGAATTTTGCCGGCTCGTAATGAAAGAAAGAATTATTTGCTAATGAACTTCATTGGAGTGAGCGTCGAGAAATAACGTTGGCAAGGAAAGATCACAAAAATCACTAATTTTGAACAACATAGAGAGACACATATTGCAGCACAATGGAAGGGGGTTCTGCTGTTTTCTGGACATTTTTGCAACATGGTTACTATTTCTGCTCAATTACAGTAATTAAATTAACTTTTCTAATACCCAGTATTACATACATGAGGCATTGGATCAAAGTGGATGCGAGGATGGTGTAATGTTAAATTGTTTAAGATCACACCTGCGCACTTTGCATGCATACATGTGCGTTATAGACAACACTACCTATTCGAACAAATAAGCGATACGTGATGGAGCCACTTCTGGCAGGAAAATTTTTAGATGCACTTTTTTGTTTTGATGTTCGTGTTTCCACAAGGCAGTGAAAAAGTAGAAACAAATGAACTGTAGATTTAGTTACAAGTTTACTTTTTCAGCCATAACAAACAACTAAAGCAAATTTTATATATTTTATTTACATAAATAAACCCTACAACCGCCATTATCGTAGTACCAAAGAATCCACCAGAGGTCAGTCGTGTTCCTTATTTTCTCGAATAGAGATTGGTTCTAAAATCCAAGGTCACGTCCAATGTTCGAGGCAGATGTATTGTGTGTACTACTGGGCTTAGCATTTAAAAATAAAAAGAAAGAAAGAAGAAGATGATTCGAGAAAATAAGGAACATGACTGACCTCTGGTGAGTTCTTTTGTAGTACTAGCCATAAGGGGAATAATGGAGGATATCACGGGGATATTTATATAAATAAATTGTATTAAATTTGCTTTAGTTGTTTGTTATGGCTGAAAAGTAAACTTGTAACTAAATCTAAATTTCAATTGTTTCTCCTTTTTCACTGCCCTATGGAAACACGAACTTCAAAATAAAAAAGTGCATCCAAAAAGTTTCCTGGCAGAAGAGGCTCCATCACGTATTGCTTATTTGTTCGAATTAGACAATTTTCCTGACGGAAACTTATTGACACACACTTCTAGTTGTACTTACTCGGTGCTACGCAACTCTCTTCGTAACATCCAATGTGTGGACAGTTTACGATGGTGTCGTTGAAGAGAGGCCTCCAGATGCAGTACTTGTGCTTCACCATGAAATCCCCGGATTCGTGACTCTCGGCTTCTTGTTGGTCGCACGTCGCATATGTCTCGTGCGTCGCGTACGGCCGGCATTCTGGTGAGAAGTAACATTCTTACATACGGATAGTGTGTGACAAACAAAGAGGGTCTACACAAACAAATGTTGACCAAAAGAAGTTAAGTCCGCATCTGCAGTTGCCAGTTGTGATCAACACAAGCCTAAGTTAACTTATATTGATGGAGTCCAGGGGGGCTATTCTGGAACGAAAACGAAATCATTCCGGACTGGAATCATTTCACGGCCATAAGGATAACGTTGATCTGAAATGATTACAGTCCAGAATTTATTTCATTTTTGTTCTAGAATAGCCCCCCAGGAGACTCTGCGTAGTATACTTGTGTCGATACATCTAGAAATATTCTGAAGCAGGAGGACCTTAGTTTTCAGTTTTTGTTTTATTTTTGAATTTCTTTACATTTTTGTACTTAATAATATTTTCAAAGTGTAAGCAGTACCTAGTAGGTAATATGTTTGGATATTTTAATCACTCCTCGTACGACTACCTAGTACTACCTACCTACCCTGATGACACAACATGGAAATTTTAAGTCTGTCAGGTTTTCCACCTTCTCAAGGACAGGGCCCTTACTCTATCACGAAACAAAATCATTTTGGTCTAAAATCATTTCAGGGCCACCATAAGGAAATTATTTTGTTTATGTTCTTCTAATAATGGTCCAGGCTGCGATCGTGTAAAATGACAACTTCCTTGTCACAGTGACAAGACCCTAGAAGGCCGTGAATAACATTGAGATGAGTACCTTGTTTGTCACTGCGACAAGTAAGTTGTCATTTTAAACGATCGCAGCCCAGTAGCTGGAACGTGGATTCACAAAAGGATTTAAGCCTTATTCCGGCATAACTTTATGCCGGTATAGCATTATAACTCCCAAGTCCCAATATAGGTATCTCAATTATCATGACAGTAGGTATCATGTGAAAACCTCATATAATATCATTGCAAATGGGGATTTGTAGAATTAGATTCATAAAGATAGGTATGCCAGTAAAAGATGGCAATGCTAATATGAATCTATGAATGCTAATATGAATATGATTCGGTCATAAAGTTATAGGTACCGTCTTCTTTGTGAATCCAGCTCCAGTGTACTATTTTATATCATTTTCGATCTTGTTTCATCCAAATTCATTTCGGTGTAATGCTATCTTAGTGACAGTGAAATTAATTCGGTCGAAACGAGATAAAAAAAGATGTAGAGAAAGTACACAGGACCACTATTTTCGAGATTGTGCAAGTGCTTATATAATCGAGCATGACACCAAAGTGACGTCCATCCAAACGAAATAGCATTCAATCTGCCACGTTAGTACCTATTTACATCCGTCAGGCATCAGGGTCTTAAGTCAGGCGGCCGTGCATCCATATGAAATTTGTCTCAAACAATCTCGAAAAGAGGTAGGTACACAGGTCTTATAAAATAAATTTGGGTAGTAATTTCAAATTTTGTTCATTATATTAGGTAGGTATAATGATTTTGGAGTAGAGAATGTAGTTGTAATAATATTGATCTGTAGACTAATTTCATTAAAACAAGGAGGTAAGTGAAGCTTCATATTTCATAATGTTAAGTTGTTAACAAACAATACCTAACATAAAATAACTACGTCATATTGAAACATACATAATTTCACGGTTGATTCCAAGAACAAATCCACAATAAGAAACACATGCAATTTGTTAAACTCTTACCTCTGTACGCTGTCAGTGCAATTGTAAAATCAATTTTCTCTCCTCGACGAAGCATTTGTTTGCCAATGAATATGGTAACGTCCATCTTTGCGTCTGGATCAATGAAGGAATACGGAGAGAATCTGGGTGAACTGCTGAGCACTACTGACGAGTCTGGCTCGATACTTGAATAATGCCCACAAAATTCAAGGCTTTTTTCACCATTGCTACGTTTAAACTAGAACACAGAAAGGGGCAGAAATGAGAATTACATAGATAGCAGAAAACCTGTTTATTATGGGACAAGTTTGTATCCTAATAGGGAACTCTCATATAAAATACTTGTCAAATTGATTGTTAGGTGGCCCATGACCACCCGATTTCCAGGAGTCCTGCAACCCTAGTGTTGGTCCCACCCCTGGAGGTTATTCTAAATTTCCTTGTCATCTCGTATCAATTGATACGGCGTCACTACCGTGTTAAATAGATAGCACTCCAGTGTGCAGTGAGCCCGTATCACGTGAAACGAGACGACAAGGGAATTTAGAATAACCCCCCATTGTGATGGAATCAGCAGATAGATTATTATATTCTAATTGTTAGGTAGGTATAATATCATAATACCTTGTACCTTGTACCTTGTACCTTGGTACCTTGTAGTTGATATGTGCCTGAGCACAGGGAAACTCCTATTTTTGATGTGGGATGAATAGTTTTCAAGTAGGCCTAACTGATTTAGAAAGACTGACTGATAGAAATCCCCTAAAATAACCTTTGAAATATAGTTTTTACTGATAACCTCAGATATGTGGATGTTAAAAATACCAACTGCAATATGAAAAGATTTTCCTCGAGTGGGATTCGAACCCACGTCCTTCCGATATCCAGTCAGATGCTCTACCAACTGAGCTACCGAGGCAGTTATTGCAGCGGTTGTGTTCCAATATAAGCTGCGTAGCAAATTCTTTTCATATTGCAGTTGGTAGGTATTTTTAATAAAATAACCTTGTTTTAAAACAGGAATATCCACATTGACCTTATCCGGCAGTGATTGTAATGGCAACAAAGTATTCACCATGGTTAGGTACACATTTTTGTGGATATAGAAATGACATCTCCAGGCAGTCATAGGTCAAACATAGTTTATCAGTAGATTTTGCGTTTTTCACCCAATCAAAATTTTAATTTAATTCGTCCTAAAGAGAAACTGGATGGAAACCGACCCACAAAACAACGATTATGACTAGGGCTTCATGAATTTCGTTGATGTGCAACTGAGCAATGTACAAATTCATCCATTTAATTTAAAGTTTCATAATCAATCGAATAATCAGCTCTCTAGCACTCCACATCTACTTAACACAGACTTATAACCGAACTTCCACTCCTGCTTTCAATACGTACCTGTATATAGTCTATACATTCTCTAGTATGCAAGTTTTGTCTTAGCGATATATTTTGTATGACGGCAAATATTCCGCCATTGGGTCTGAGGGGAAAGGACTGTAAGCCGGGCGACATGAGTTCCACCTTGATCTTGCACATGAAGTCGTGATCCCCATACCACGTATCGAAGTATCGAGATTCTTTCAGAATTACAGCGGAAGTATCATCCACACCTAAATGTATGTGCTTCTTTTTGATGGGAGAACATACTTTATCGTTCTCGATAGATTTGATTATATATTCATTATTGTCTGAAACAGTAATTAAAACAGTAGGTAGGAATGCAAACACAGGTAAAAGGTAGGTAATTACAACTTCAAATAAAAGATGGCAAGGAGGTTAGTGAGTGAAATATTATTTATAAGCATCAGAGTGCAACGCCTGGTTGTGAATATAAGGTGGGGCTTCTTTCGCAACATAGGTACCTACTGCGAAATAGATTATTTTTATAACATTAAGAAATAAGACGACATTCACGTAAGTAAAACCAAGTAGGTATTGAACTCAACAAGTGACAGTGCAGTGGTTACACCCCTTTTTATTTTGTTGTGGAATTTATATCATTTTGATGCTACGAAATTCACTTTTATTGAGTGGAACGTTTACTTACATAATTTGGTGGAAGACAGGCACATGTGAGGACACAGCATTAAAATATGTAATAACATAAATTTAAAAAGATAAGTTGTTCTAATCAGATCCATTGTGTACATTTTATTTTAGTTTGGTAGAGTAAAGAGTTGCAGTGTTGCCAACTTGCCAGGAGGGAGAGGAGTCGAACGAACGATCAAACCATGGACTTTGTTAAAAGTCCATGATCAAACCATATCAAACAAACAATCGATTATTGAACAATCGATTATCGATTAACTCGTCATCGACCAACTGACATTGACGAAAGAGGCCGATATTTTGACGTTTATCTATCTGTCGAAAAATGTTAGAAAAGGGGTGTTGTTAATGCCTAGATACTAGGTTTTAAAGTTTTGCTAATTTCTATTAAGTAATAACCTACCTTTAGTAGGCTTTTGTTATTTGTTATATAAAACACTTTTCACTATGACTGCGTCGGACGTGCAAGCTAATTTAATTCGAGCCAAACTAACTAACAGTGAGACCCTCCTCACTGTTCAAGCTGCAAGCATGGTCCAGGATTGGGTTCCAGTAGACCGAGTGCTGGCTTTAGTGCAGCGTGAAAACAGTCACGCTGTTTTCCTTTTTGTGGGAACGGATTTAAAAATTGAAACCGTACTTCCTATTGACTCCAACTTCGAGTTTACGCTGACCTCGCATGACATTGACAGCTCTAAGGTATATTTTAGTATCTCTGCTAAAGGAGTAAGCGGATCTGAGAAGAAAGTCATGCTGGAAATGGCTCCTAGTAAAAAGACTAACGATTTCTTCGAAGCGGTTATAAACGCAAAGGAAGGCGGTCGATCTCGGAAACCTGAGTTCGAGTGGCTTCAAAAATACGACGGAGGAGACTCGCCGTTGGCCGAATTGGATAGCACGGATATCCGCCATAACATAGCCGCAGGCCGACCACCAATAGCCGCCCGGGAGAGCGTCATTCATCATCAGATGTCCGTTTTATCTCACAGATACACCAACTCCACAACATTAAAAGTCTTCTGCGGTACTTGGAATGTCAACGGTCAGCCACCGACCATCAGATTAGCCGATTGGCTGACGTGCGACGCCAAACCTCCCGACGTTTATGCCATCGGATTCCAGGAACTTGACTTGAGCAAAGAAGCGTTCTTATTCAACGACACACCTCGGGAAGCGGAGTGGAGCAGCGTCGTCGCAGATGGAATTCACCCGGGAGCAAGCTACAAGAGAGTCACATTGGTTCGGCTGGTCGGAATGATGCTCATCGTCTACGTCTCGAAAGACCTGTACGAACACGTCTCGGACGTCTGGACGGAATGCGTCGGAACGGGAATCATGGGTAAGATGGGGAACAAAGGTGCGGTCGGCGTCAGCTTTCAGATTCACAACACGACGGTTTGCTTCGTGAACTCGCATTTGGCAGCGCATGTCGAGGAATTCGAACGTCGAAATCAGGATTACCACGACATCTGCACGCGGATGTGCTTCTCGCCCAATAGGAAGCGAATCAAGGATCATACTCTTGTCTTCTGGTTGGGCGATCTCAACTACAGAATAACAGAGTTGGATCCAAACATAGCGAAGAAATATATCGAACAAGGCAACTATCAACCGCTGCTGAACTGTGACCAGCTCAATCAGCAGCGGAAATGCGGGAATGTTTTTGATAAGTATAAGGAGGGATTGTTGACGTTCAGACCGACCTACAAGTACGACACCAACTCCGACACGTGGGACTCGAGCGAGAAGAACCGCGCGCCAGCGTGGACTGACCGCGTGCTGTGGATCGGAGACGAGATTGCGCAGATCGCGTACCGGAGCCACCCGCAGCTGCGCATCAGCGACCACAAGCCCGTGAGCGCGCTGTTCGACGCGCCGGTGCGCAAGGTGGACGCAGAGAAGTACCGCAAGGTCCACGAGGAGGTCATGAAGCAGCTGGACAAGCTCGAGAACGAGTTCCTGCCGCAAGTCATGGTCGACTCGACGGAGATCATCTTCGACACGGTGCGCTTCATGGAGCCGCAGACTCGAGAGCTGATGATCGCCAACACGGGACAAGTCCCCGTCAGCTTCGAGTTCATCAAGAAGCTGGACGACCCCGGGTTGTGTAAGCAGTGGCTCACGTTACAGCCGTTCGCCGGCTTCATCACGCCGGGGGAGAAAGCCGACGTCCGGCTCGAAGTTCTCGTGGACAAACACTCGGCCTGCAAACTCAACACCGGCAAGGACCAAATCTACGACATCTTGGTCCTGCACTTGGACGGCGGCAAGGACATCTTCATCACAGTCACGGGGACGTACGAGCGAAGCTGCTTCGGCTGCTCCATGGAGGCTCTGGTCCACATGCGAGAGCCAATCAGAGAGCTGCCGGCCGGCCGGATCCTCGAGCTGGAGAAGCGGCCGAGCGGTGACCTCGACGACGAGCCGTACGCGGTGCCAAAAGAGGTGTGGTTCCTGGTGGACCATCTGTACCGCCACGGACTGAAGACGCCGCTGATGTTCCTTCAGCCAGGGCTCGGCAGCGAGTTGGCGTTGATCCGCGCTTGGCTGGACGCAGGCAGCTGCGACACGATGCCCGGCGGCATTCACTCCATCGCAGAGTCACTTCTGCTGCTGCTCGAGTCTACTGCCGAGCCTCTCATTCCCTTCCATCTCAACAGCAGGTGTCTGCAGGCCTCCAACAACTTCACTTCTTGCAAGCAGGTACACTCAACGACCCGATTCATTAGCACGCTCTACGTACAATATGTTGAATCTTCATTGGCAATTGCAATGCGTAGGTTAGTTAGTTTGCATTTACGCTTTCTTTATAGGTACTAATGTCGTGTTCAATAAATCACAATGAATAGACTTTTAGGAAAACTAGATTTCAGAATAATTGTTCAGATCAGAATGAACAGAATATTTATAGATCTTCATGTTTTAAAATCTATTGACCTTGTTTTAAAACACTGCCCAATTTTGTCAGTGACATGACATCATAATCTGGTGCATTGCCATGACAACAAAGTATTCACCACGGAACACATTGCTGGGAACTTAAAATGACAATCTTGTCACCTATCACCACCATTTTCCTGCCACAGATTATAGATATCATAAAGTTCAATTTTGATTATGAATAAAATGATTTTTGGATGACCATAGTGTTTGTTATTATTTGTGTTGATATTTATAAATATACAATAGAAATGTAAGGTACTATATAGTAGACACGATAACACAACTGAAATACTAGGAAAACGCTCTGTGAAACGCGTTGATGAGCGAGCACGGATACACGCAACACCTCGAACCGAAATTATGTCTATCGAATGTCATTAAAAGCCAACAATTCTTTAGTTTCGTCACAGACTTGTATAAAAATCACCAAAATCTCCAAAAATATTGGTGCCAATCCTTGCTAAGTTTTAAGTTGATCGATTAAACCTTTATGATTGAACGGTTCCTTGTTAATTTTCGAAAATCACAGGATCTCGTTCAAAAAATATACCTGGGACCACTCATATAATATGATATGTAGTGTGTGTACACAATATCAGATCAATCTGTTGAACGGTCATTATTAGTTTCATATCGTTTAAAACTTTCTGCTCTAACTACCTTGCCTTGAACTAAAGATTCGAAGTCGCCGTGAATTTGACAGCCAACACGCAAAATGTCCCTAAAATGACAAAAACTTTTGAAAATAACGACAGATTAGAGTGAAAATTGGCAAAAATACCATAAATGTTGGTACCAATGACCATGCGAAGTTTTTATTTGGTCGGTCAATCGGTTCCAGTTTAAATTTCAAAAATCACAGGAAAAATGGTTTCAAATTTGAACCAATTGGAGGATTTGGCTGAAATTTTTTTTGATTGGGTACAATGTTGGTTGCAATGACTTTGCTAAATTTCAAATTGATCGAACCAACCAATCGAAAGATAATTTTTATAAAATTTGAACCAATCACAGGATCTCGTTCAGAAAAGATCCCAGGGATCGCATAGATTACGTTAGTATGTGTACAAAATTTCAGATCGATTGGTTGTGCGGTTTGACCTGGGCAGTGCAGGCAAAAAAAAAAAAAAAAAAAAAAAACACACAGAGAAAGTGCCATAAGAGTACCGTGGTGACGCTCGCTCAATTAACTGTTATTGTGTTGACTCTAGGTGTTGGTAGACCTGCCCGAACTCCGTCGGAACGTGTTTGTGTACTTGTGCGCATTCCTCCAAGAGGTGCTCGCGCACAAGGCGGATAACGGCCTGGACGCGAACGTCGTCGCGTCGCTGTTCGGCTCCGTGTTCTTGCGCGAACCTCCGTCTGCGCAGACGACGCCCGCCATCCAGTCACAGAACGATCGGAAGAAGATGAACTTCGTGTACCATTTCCTAGTCAACGACAAGAGCGACTTCATTCCGCCACGCTGATAGATGCTTTAAATACAACGCTGCTAGCTTTACCTGTTATTTGTAATACACTGACTGGGGTTATACAAACCGTGAGCCACTCATTTGCTCTAGAGTCTAGATCTCAATTTGTTTCCATCTAGTAGGTATTTCTTATATTATGTAGGGGACCATTCAAGCTAGGACCAGTATATTGTTTAGAATATTTTCCTTTCTTTCTAGTAAGTTTTTAAGAATTGAATGACCCAGTGTAAATAGTCCTTTTAAACTTTTTTATGGACTACTTTTACCTCTTGACCCCTTCTTAACCACTTTTAAGAAGTGGCCCGCTTCTTCACAGCCTTCTTCGCCTTGACCTCCTCCAACACCTTCGGCTGCCAGTTGTTCGACTGCAGTTCTTCGAGGGATGAGAAGTCCTTGTTGATGTTCACCACCTGCATGTAGACCATGTCCCAAAAGCCCTGGAGGTCCTCGCAGTGGATGGGCGGACTGCACTTCTTCTCCTCGCAGTCCGTGACGAGGCCTCGGAACTACTCCAGCTTGTAGCGGACCAGAAGCTGTGCCTGGCAGATCGTCACGTCGAACTGGCTCTTCACGTCTTCGGAGATGTTGGAGAGATTCGCTCTCACCGCCAACCACTTCTCGCACAGAGCCTTCAGTCGCTCCACTTCGGATCCGTGAAGATTTCTGAAGTAGGGTATGTCGTGTTCCTGCTGTGTCGGTGGCGGCACAGGTTCAGGCTTGGCCTCGACGATAGGTTCTCGAAAGCCCCGCGTGCCCTGTTTCACAGTCACAAACGAGCTTACACAAGGGGTCGCTGCATTGGTCCAGCCATCGGATCATCCTCCTCATTATTTGTAGCAAACTCCGTGGTAGGTAGGATGGATGTATTCCGATGAGGTGTTGCCTTACGATGCGAAGGCATGGAATCCTACTTACTGAACATCAGTACCGGACGCGCCGTGGTTAGCAGCTCAGGGACCGTGAAGTCAAAGGCGAACTTCGCGATCCTTGTCTTTTGGTCGGCCATCCCGCGAGGTGTCTTGGGGATCGTAAGTGGTAGAGCGACTATTCCCTTAGGCCGCTCAAAAATCTTCTTTGTTGGCACAGCAACTAGAGTGGTTGGCGGCGGAGATGCTTTGATCGCCTTTGCCATGTTTCTGGTCGTCAAGCCCCTCCCACGAGGAAGTTGCATTTTTAGAGACGAAGGATTTGCTTTTGTTATCTTCTTCGACGCCGGAAGGGTTGGTTCCGGTAATGCTCTTTTGGGGTCTAATGGGTGGTGCACAAACGCCAGTTTGAGTACCTACCTACTGGCTTTTTTGAAGCATTTGCCAATTTCTTCTCCACTGCTTTCTTTTCTTTCCATTCTTCTAGTTGTGCCAGTCTAAGATGAAAGAAAGATGTTTGTTAAAATAGCAATTTTCTTATTGTATATTTACAATACAAATTTAATGAGTCCACCAAATATATAAAAAAAGATTGTTATTAAAAAAAATGTATAGTTCAACATCGAATATCTCAAACCTAAAAAAGGTACATAAAATGACATCTTACACTGGATCCTCCAATTGTGCTTATCATTCCTTCCACTTTTAGTGTCCTTTTTCTTCGTTATTGGAAAATGATTTTCCGGTTTGTAATTTGGGAAACATTTAGGTCCGTAAGTAATAAGTATAATGTTTATGACTAATGACAGCTAATGATAATAATTTATATTTCCAGTGTCAACATAAAACTTAATACTAGTAGTATTCCTCAGTCGGTGTGATTGTTTCATTGTTCGTGTACGCCCAGTCTGTGTAATTGTAAAGGCCTTAATTAATTTAAACATTATTCTATTCGGGATTAGCATCGATGTATGTACACTCAAACCAATAAAAATTGGTACTCGACAAGAAAAGGATTGGCTGCTGGTAAGGTTCCTTGACAATCAATCCTTGTTATTATCAATGAAATAAGAGCTCACCTACTAGAGGTAGATGATGCGTTAACATGGCCTTCATGGGATGATGCCATCAAACCTTAATCAGCCAATCCTTTTCTTTTCGAGTACCGATTTTTATTGGTTTGAGTGTACCTATACACCGATAACACTAAACATTTGTCGCTGTCGTCCTATAAAATCATCTAATCAAAAACCAATTGGAAGAAAACATTTTTTTCATAATTTTGTTCTATAATATAGTTGCTCAAGTTTAGTAAGGTTTGCCTTTGATGATTGTGTAACTAGTTGATGACTTTTGTTTACTTCGCACGTAATTTACCAAATAATGTGTAAACGGGTCATTTGAGCACACACACCATACGGTCTAAATTGAAAGTATAAACCACTTTGTCTGCAACCAGAGGGGTTTCCCTTTCTTAGCAGTTTTGTTTGTTATAAGTATTTATTTAATTTTGTTAAGTACCGTTCAGTACTTAATCCAAGGTCGTTTACACTCAATTTAATTGTATTTGTTTTATGTAGATTTGCATGTAGATAAAGGACACAATTTCCTAATTTAGGGGTTACAATGGCTAAAAATCACGTAATTCAAGCGAACTAGTTCCCTCAAAACAATTCACCTCATTATGGTAGACAGAAGTACTATCTACACATTATGCAGTGTTGGGGAATTAAAGGGAACTTTTAAATTTGGAATTTATTTCAAAATGCTACTTCATTAACAATTCTCATTGTTTGCAATGTCTTTACATTTATGGTGTAATTACCTAAACCGCATGTACAGCCAACGCATTAAGTCGTGATCAAAGCCAATGATAAAACCAGTCTTGCAAATCACCCCTCTGTATACAAATATCTGTATTTTAGGCAACTTATACTACGTCTGTGTACGACTGGTAGTCGCGATTGGGGGCAAGTTTTATCACAACTAAATGCGTTGAGTATACACTCAACAAATGATAAAACGGTATTTGACAGAAATGGATTGGTTGAATAAAATGGAATAAAATGAATGATAAAAATGATGGCTGAATATCATCCGATGAAGTAGACGCTAACTTGTCATCTACTTCTAGTAGGCGAGCTCTGATTTCATTGATGAAAACAAGGATTGATTAATGATAGTCAAGGAACCAGACCAGCAGCCAATCCGTTTTGTTCTAATACTGTTTTATGATTTGTTGGGTGTAAAAATGAATATCTGTGCATGTGTTGGTGTAGGTATTTGATGAAAAATGTTTTTGAGAAATCATGTTTTACAATTTAATATTTTATTATTCACAATTTCATGATATTTTGCAGGGAATCTTGTATCTTAGGTATGAACTGATTTGAAATCTAGGAATACGCACCCGAAAGATAAAAACACCAAATATAATCTTTGATTTATGTTCTTGGAATAAAGAACTCGTGAGAGGAAGGTTGTACCTCTAAACTGCCATACTCGAGGTTATGACCGTCACATTGAAGACATACGAGGGCAACAAAGTTGTATGCAAATGTATTATGTACTCTTGTGCATCATTGATGACAACATGTGGAATACCTTTCATTTTCATAGTAATGAGAGAGGTTTTTGCAATTTTCGAATGTAAAATATAACCATTCATTACTTTCCAGTGATCAGAATTTTTTGATAAAAATAGCCAATGAGGCACAAAGAGCAATTCATTTTCTAACTACTTAATTGCTGCAACCACAGTCAAAATCTTGAGAATGGCAGCCATCTTCATAGGTCATCCTTCCACTTAAATGTTGTTGTTCCCAACATAAATAGTTATTAGTGAAATTGTTTCCTCAAACATTCTTTCTAAAAGTTTCTTTTCCAATACTGCACTAATGAGCTTGACATATTTCATACATGGTAAACACTTCTGTCGTGTCTTGCAAATGATTCCAAATTCATTCCTCCATCATTCTGATTAAAATTAGTTTCAATTCTATTAATAACATAACATATCTTCTTTCACTGTATTTTATGTGGCAAGGCTGTTTATTTTTGCTCACTAATAATAAACGGTAATAATGAAAACAAAATGTATAGTAATTTTAATCATGTACTGTTTTCTTTACCTTTGATCAGCATTAAATTGTACCTACTAATGTAATAATGCTGTGTGACTAAAATTCATTTAGGTACCCAATGGAAGCTCTCGACCAATTCTCTTTCCCAAAATATGGCTTATTCTATTTTCTCATATCGGATATATACCTGAAACTAATACTAGGAAAACGCTCAGTGTAACGCGTTGATGAGCGAGCACGGAACATGCAACATCCCCATAGTAACGATGCACGACACGGCACAAGACGATTTTCTCTGCAATTTTTCAATCTCCATAATACTCTGGATGAATAACAGATCCATTGTGTCGTGAAGTCTTACCTACATACCTTCTCCAGAAATCTCTTGTGACATCCCATACTAAACTCGTAAAATTACAATTAATACTTGACTGATTGGGCTTACAATATGTAAAATTTAATATTAAGTCGGTCTTGATCGCCATGCAAAATTTGAACTTAATGTGAACATTTTTATTGTCGACCAATCAGAAGACATTATTTAAACTTAAACCAATTAGAGGATTTGGCCTTCGTACTGCATCCGATTTTATGCGCTAGCTCAAAAATGCTTTCATTTTACTGTACATTGTGGATAGCTTGGCTGCTCTACAGGCCTTGCCTTGGAATATCGAACAAATAAGCGATACGTGATGGAGCCACTTCTGGCAGGAAAATGTTTAGATGCACTTTTTTGTTTTGATGTTCGTGTTTCCACAAGGCAGTGAAAAAGTAGAAACAAATGAACTGTAGATGTAGTTACAAGTTTACTTTTTCAGCCATAACGAACAACTAAAGCAAATTTTATATATTTTATTTACATAAATAAACCCTTTACAACCGCCATTATCATAGTACCAAAGAATCCACCAGAGGTCAGTCGTGTTCCTTATTTTCTCGAATACATTTTCAAGATTATGGAATAAAATGACCTTAAAATGACAAAACTTTTGAACATAACCACAGATTATAGACTGAAAATTGGCAAAAAATACCTAAAATGTTGGTACCAATGACCACGCGAAGTTTTAAGTTGATCGGTCAATCTGTTCTAGTTTAAATGTCAAAAATCACATGAAAAATGGTTTTAAATTTGAAACAATAGGAGGATTTGGCTGAAACTTTTTATGATTGGGTACAATGTTGGTTGCAATGTTTTTACTAAATTTCAAATTGATCGAAGCAACCAATCGAAAGATATTTTTTTTTAAATTTGAACCAATCACGGGAGCGCGTTCAAAAACGATCCCAGGGACCGCATAGAGTACGTTAGTATGTGTACAAAATTTCAGATCGATTGCTTGAGCGGTTTGACCTGGGCTGTGACCACAAAAAAAAACATATAAACAAACACACAGAGAAAGTGCCATAAGAGTACCGTGGAGACGCTCGCTCAATAATAGGTCTGTTCGTTTTGCTTACTGCAGTTGCAGTAGCAGCAGCTTACAGTAGGCCCTGGTAACTCTTGCAGTAGCTTGCTGTACCAACACAAAACGAACGCATTTGCAGCAGGATGGCAGGCTGGCCTTTTCCTATTGGTTGGGAGGTTTGTGAATTTGGCGGGAAAAATGTAAAAATAAGTGAGGTTATGTTCTGCATTTATAGAATTCTTGTCTAATCCCAATGCATTTTTATATAAATATGTATCATTTCATAACATATAACTAAACTAAACTCTGAAACAAATACTCATTTCCCTTCTCCTTAGGCGTTTTTTCACTATCCATCCATACGAAACACATTTTACATTTCAAACATGGGCCATTTTGCCGCCTACTGCAAACTTACTGCATTTACATCACCTCCCTACCCAGCTGTAAGAGCAGTCACTGCGCAGCTACTGTCAGTGTCAAATCGAACACAATCGCAGTGACGGAACAGCAAGTTTGATGCAAAACGAACGGATTTGCAGTGAGCAGTAAAGTGCAGTAAGCAAAACGAACAGACCTAGTGTATGTAACTGTCCTGAGCCGCAAGAAAAGTTTCTGGTATTGTCATACAGGACTTGCCAGACACCGAAATTACCCTTATCTACTGTATCCCTCCCTAGCCCATGCAGGGCATTTGGCTTTTAAAAAATTTGTAGAACTGAAGATATCGATGGAATTTAAATTATCAAAGAATGTTGTTCTTTACATAAAACACAGTGGCGGCGCCAGGAAATAATCGTTGGGGGGGGGGGGGGGGGGGGGGGGCAGAGAAGGGGCAAGGTAATTCCTTGAGGGGGCAAAGCGAAAAGCCGTCATATTTATCAAAATCATTACCCTCCCACCCCCCTCGCCGCAGGGTTCAGCAAAACCACGAAATACATATTTACTCAAGGGCGTATCTAGGATGAAATTTCGGTGGGGGGGACATTACTAATATTTTGAAAAATCACAGTGGAATACAGGGGGCTTGAGGGCGCAGCCCCCGAGAAAATTTTGGATCAAGATCATTCGTTTAGGTGGAATTATAAATTACAAAATATTCAAAAATTTGTCTCTAAGAGGTTTAAGAATAGGTATATCTTCAACATTTTAAAATATGTAAGTCCAGGGCGAAAAGCCCCGGAAATATTTTTGAATTTAAATTCAGTTCTAGCCATTTTGGAACGTTTTTGACATGATCTGTCTATTTTTTCACACATTATTTTAAATGTGCATTTTTTGGGGGATAAACCCTGATTTCGGGGTGAATACGCCCTTGAGTTCACTAGTATGTAAAAATTATCGTTGTGCAGGTTTTATCACGCTATAGGTAAGAAAGAATCATAGAATGCTTACTCAGAAAAACAGTAGAAAGGCGAGGGGCATGAAATGCCGCACGTGTAAAATACTAGGAAAACGCTCTGAGTAACGCGTTGATGAGCGAGCACGGATACGCGCAACACCTCGAACCGAAATTCTGTTTATCGAAAATGTCCCAATTCCTAAAATATTGGTCCCAATAACCACGCAATGTTTTAACTTAAGTTGATCGATTAAACCTTTGGGATTGAACGATTCCTTGTTAATTTTCAAAAATCACAGGATCTCGTTTTAAACGGTCATCAGTTTCATATACGTTTGAAAGTTTCTGCTCTAACAACCTTGAACTGAAGATTCGAAGATGCCGTGAAATGTGAAATTAGAGAAATATGACAGCCAACACGCAAAATATCCGTAAACTGTCAATAACTTTTGAATTTAAACACAGTTTAGTCTGAAAATTGTCAAAAATACTGATAATGTTGAACCCAATGACCATGCAAATTTTTAAGTTGATCGGTCATACAGTTCTGGTTTAAATTTCAAAAAGCACATGAAATATTTTTTAAATTTTTAACCAATGGGAGGATTTGGCTGAAAATTTGTAAAATAAGAGACAATGTTGGTCTTAATGACCATGCAAAATATAAGGTTGATCACATTTGTCGAAGACCATTTTCATTTTTCAGCCTATCAGGAGATGTTTATTTAAATTTTAACCAATCAATGGATTTCAAAAAAAAATTGGGTCAGCAAACAGAAAAGGTTGTCTCTACATGTGTGCAAAATTTCAGATCGATAGGTGAAACGGTGCGACTTCTATTGCTCCAGATAGCAGCCAAAAGTAAAAACAAAAAAAAATAAAAACAAAAAAAAACAAAAAAAACAGAGGTCCGTGTCAAAAGAGTCAAAAGGAGACGCTCGCTTCGCTCGCTCAATTAACGTTTCTATTCTAAAACAAAAGGTGTTGGGAAAAGTAAAATTGTATAACTTTATGTTTTTTAGGTTTAATCTGGATATTAATACTGTTACATTGCAATTTATTTATGATTTTATTTTATTTTAGGCCAGGTAAATTGTGCATATATGGGAGTCGTCAGCTGGGGGAGGGGGGGGGGCAAGCCAAGTTTTTGCGGGTGCACTTGCCCCCCCGTGCCCCCCCCCCCCCCCCCCCCCCATAGCGCCGCCACTGATAAAACATAAAAAGTAGTTACAACATTCAATAAAATATTTCTTGCATACCATTTATTTTTGTGTTAGGTACCTATAATTACCTACAATTTATAATAGGGATAGACCCATAGGAAGGCATATTGTCATATAAAACACAATGTGTACGGGTACCTACCTAAACCTCTGTGAAAAAGCTTCATGGTATAGTACGATTTTATTTCAATAATATTGCAATTTTTCGATAACTGCTGCTTGAATGACATGTGATTGATTTACTCATAGTCATCTGCAATCATGTGAGATTTTGATTGATAAAACTTACGCTCACAAGCATTGCAGAGAATTAGAGAACTTGAATTAAATGTAATCTCTTTCTTGTTAGTAGATGCGACATCTTGTAACGAGATGGAGTTTTCTGAGCGCAAGGAATCAGTAGAATGTAGTATATCTCGACACAAATCTCACGGACCCGGCAGTGGAATGTAGGTAACTTCGGCACCGCAATTGTTGGGAGTCAAGTAGAATAGACCAGAAGAAATGAATTATTTAATCATATGTGTAGAGCACGCACGCCAAGAGTTGATGAAGTGAGGAAGGAGAAGGGAAAGACTGAGAAAGAAATAGGGCAACATTCAGTGGGAAGCCAGGGAGAATTTAAGAAGCTAGTGGATAGAATAGAAGAGAGGATATGCGTCCGGCCAATTAGTTCAGGAGGGTTGGTGATGCAAACGGGACAAAATTAAGCTCAAACCTAAAGCTAAATTCAAACCTTTTTTGTGTTAGGTATTCTCAAATAATATGGCAAAAAATAACAACTGTTGCATTAGTTTTTGATCTCTATATACCTCAATTTTGTCTAGACTATTTAGCCACCCGCCAACCTATATTTGGAACCTGGAAGTAGGAATTTAATGAAGTCTTAAAACAACGAAATATGCATACTTATAGATTTATTCGAATTGTTGATGAGTCTTAGATTAAAATATAAAAATCAGTGTGTAACATAACATAAATATTATGACTACAGAAAGATAAGTTAAAAAAGTCCGAGTAATCGTGAACTCTCAGCAGCGAGACGAGGGCGTTGAGACGTCTACTTGGGGTGCTCGATGAGAGGTTGTGGAGTCTCTGGCGCCGCCTTGACAGCGGGGACGCCTGTCTGTAGGATGGGCACCACCCGCTCGCCAGCCGCCAAGGGCACCTGGCAACAACACCCTGGTTACTATGCGTTGCTATGGTAGCAAACATACACGCCGCCTTGACAGCGGGGACGCCTGTCTGTAGGATGGGCACCACCCGCTCGCCAGCCGCCAAGGGCACCTGGCAACATCACCCTGGTTACTATGCGTTGCTATGGTAGCAAACATACACGCCGCCTTGACAGCGGGGACGCCTGTCTGTAGGATGGGCACCACCCGCTCGCCAGCCGCCAAGGGCACCTGGCAACAACACCCTGGTTACTATGCGTTGCTATGGTAGCAAACATACACGCCGCCTTGACAGCGGGGACGCCTGTCTGTAGGATGGGCACCACCCGCTCGCCAGCCGCCAAGGGCACCTGGCAACAACACCCTGGTTACTATGCGTTGCTATGGTAGCAAACATACACGCCGCCTTGACAGCGGGGACGCCTGTCTGTAGGATGGGCACCACCCGCTCGCCAGCCGCCAAGGGCACCTGGCAACAACACCCTGGTTACTATGCGTTGCTATGGTAGCAAACATACACGCCGCCTTGACAGCGGGGACGCCTGTCTGTAGGATGGGCACCACCCGCTCGCCAGCCGCCAAGGGCACCTGGCAACAACACCCTGGTTACTATGCGTTGCTATGGTAGCAAACATACACGCCGCCTTAACAGCGGGGACGCCTGTCTGTAGGATGGGCACCACCCGCTCGCCAGCCGCCAAGGGCACCTGGCAACAACACCCTGGTTACTATGCGTTGCTATGGTAGCAAACATACACGCCTCTATATTGAAATGTGGCCGTATAGATATTTCCTCAGTGTGTAGATCACTGATATGTAACGGGGGGTGTAGATGAAGTTGTTGGAGTTATTTAGAAGTCCACTGAAAACCAGTTGGTAATAAAATTTTGATAATTTAAATTACAACTGCAATAATTGGGCAAGTGCTTACAGTCTTATCAACCTAATTTCCTAGCACTTTAGGCATGAAACCCGTTGAAATTGCAGTCGTTCCATTTCGTTTATTTTTTTTTATTTTGAAATCAAACCTTTATCACGAGGAAATTTAATTAATCCACAATTTGTCCATCCAAAAGCGGCACAAAAATTCACAATTGTTTTTTTCCGTGGAGCCAAATATCATTGAAATTGATAAATAAACTGAATCAGACGCTAAAGCTTAAACCCCCGCTGTGACGTGAGATCATTCCCTTGCTCAAGCTCGAACATCTCAGAACGACGGTGTTCAAATAAAGTAATCCTCTTTTCCTACTCGCTCCTCAATATGGAACTCTCTCGTTTTCTAGAATAAATGAAAAACGTGAACTATTGAAAATATGTCTACGATGCAGACACACACAATATTATTCTGGGAACAACAGTCATCGAAATCTTTATTCAAAGTCTGAATGAATGAAACGAGTAATTTTCGAACGCGCGAAATCAGCCCATGGCCCACTGACGTCAGAAGACAGTAATAAACACATACACACGATTGATGGTTCTGTCGCAAATAACATAGACTTCTACGTCATCAGTCAGTCAATCAACTCATTCTGTTTTTCCTGCCAAAATGCTATTGGCACTTGTACTACTGTTGAAATGAAAGTTCTCACCCTCTTGGGCGCCGTGATGGTGAGGACGCCATCGGAGGAGAGTGTGGAGACGACGTCGGCCACCTCGGCCTCCTTGGGCAGGAGATATCTGCGCAGAAAGTGGCGCGAGATGTAGCCGTGCTCGTCTTGCTTCTCTTCGTGTTTGCCCTCGACCACCACGGAGTTGTCGACAGTCTTGACGGTGATCTCGCTAGGAGAGAACTGCTGCACGTCGAGGATCACCTGGAGGCAGGAAACAAGGATGAAGATCTTAGATCGGGGCGTGGCTTATGAAAAACAGCCTATCATCCTGAAAATAACAATTTTATTTCGACATATAAAATTTATAGATATCAGAAGAAATAGCTCTCCCGTGTTGTATTGTAAACAGCACAATCAATATGATTTTACCTACAAACTCTTATAAACCATGTTTGAAGATATGCAGGACAAAACAGGGGTCAAGGAAACAAAGTACCTGATGACAGATGTTGCCAAAGCGTTTAAAGTGTCAATGTCGTCTGTCAGTGCCCAGTTGAGAGTTTGGGACGTCAGAACAGGAGGCGACGCGTGTCACGGGAATACATACCTGGAACTTCTCCTTGTCGGCGGCGAGGTGCGACGCCCCGCTGTCCTGCCGCGTCAACGTCCTCCAGGGTCTGATGTATCCCGCGGGACGCAATAGGGACGTCGGGAACGAGGACAGGAGGTCGTCACGACGGAGTCCCAGACCGAAGTGTTGATCCATGAGGCGCGAGGGACGGTCCATGTCGTCCCACCAGTCACGGAACATGAGAGGTACCATCGACATCTGGGGAATAGTGAAGACGTCATGGAACTTTTACATCTATTTTCGAAAACTGATAAATTTTACATTTACCTACATACATTATTATAATTTACTATAGGAAAAAGCTATGTGTAGCGCGTTGATAAGTGAGCCTTGGTATTGTATGCGATTTGATATGCGTTTGCTATAGTCTCATGCTCTATAGCCCTTGGAACAGAAGCATCAAGATGGCACAAATATAATAATTGAAATTATTGGCGTAATTGCAAACATTTCAAGATTATAAAACAAAATGTAAATAACTTTCAAAGATAACGACAGATTAGTCAGAAAATTGTCAAAAATACCTTAAATGTTGGTCACAACCATGCAAAGTTTTAAGTAGATCGGTCAAACCATAAAGGTCAAACAGTTCTAGTTGAAATTTAAAAAAATCACAAGATAGGTGGGTTTAAATTTTACCCAATGGGAGGATTTGGCTGAAACTTTGTAAGATTGGGGACAATATTGGTTGCAATGACTTTGCAAAATTTCAAAGTGCTCCGACCTACCAATCAAGAGATATTTTTTTAAAAATTTGATGCAGGATCCCGTTACCAGAGACTGTTTAGATTACGTTAGTATGTGTACAAAATTTCAGTCGATTGGTTGTGCGGTTTGACCTGGGCAGTGCAGGCAAAAAACCCAATTTTCACCTTGAAGGGATGATCGCAGCACTTTGAAATTTGGTATTTGTTGTCAGGTAGGTCTACCCGATAACTATGGTTTTCAACTTTCATTTCTAACTGAATGCATGCCAGGCGACACCAGCTAAGACCACTAAGCCGTAGCGGTATATAGTCTCTGCCCTCTGGTAGTACGCTCGTAGCGTTATAAAAAAGTAGACCTCGTAATGAAACGGTGCTTGGCAGCGTCGAGCTAACGTCCGACTAGATACCTTCTCCGAATCAAATTTCAACCCAAATATTTTAGCTTGCCCTGATTTCCGTGGGTAGGGTGAGGAAGTGGCTTGCTGTTTTACGTTAACCTTCATCAGCCGATTTAGCAGAGCATTGAGAAATTCGACCAAAGTCTCCAAGTGCCAGTCATTGTTAACCTTAATCAGCCGATTTACCAGAGCATTGAGAAATTCGACCAAAGTCTCCAAGTGCCAGTCTTTGTTACCTTATCAGCAGGTTTACCAGAGCATTGAAAAATTCGACCAAAGTCTCCAAGTGCCAGTCTTTGTTAACCTTAATCAGCCGGTTTACCAGAGCATTAAGAAATTCGACCAAAGTCTCCAAGTGTCAGTCTTTGTTAACCTTAATCAGCCGGTTTACCAGAGCATTGAGAAATTCGACCAAAGTCTCCAAGGGCCAGTCTTTGTTAACCTTAATCAGCCGGTTTACAAGAGCTTTGGGAAATTTGACCAAAGTCTCCAAAGTCCAAGTGCCAGTCTTTGTTAACCTTAATCAGCCGGTTTACCAGAGCATTGAGAAATTCGACCAAAGTCTCCAAGTGCCAGTCTTTGTAACCTTAATCAGCCGATTTACCAGAGCTTTGGGAAATTCGACCAAAGTCTCCAAGGGCCAGTCTTTTCAATACCCTGCTAACTTTTAAACGGTTGATTTGGACTGTATTGTCATGGCAACAACCAATGATGTTCCTAGAATGAGGTGTTAACTTATTTACTGGTGTTAGCACAGTATTGAATAGACTGACCCTTAGGCTGTATTCAAACAGAAATTTGATCTAATAGTAGGTACCTAGGTTAACTACCTCTAGAATGTATTTCCTTTCACGTGAACCCATGTCTGTAAAGTATCCTCTTACATAATGTACACTTTTCACGCATGCGCATGTCGCGGGTGTCCGGGTGTCCAGGTGTCCGACAATGGAAATGAATCCAACTGTCATTCCAAAACGTCAAAATGTCAGCACGAATCTTTATATCCACTTTCAAGGAAGTTATAACAATAATTCGTTCAAATAATATACGAAATCACATTCTACATACCTGATTGATGAATTAACTCCGTTTCACTAACGTTTGACAGTATTTTGAGAGAAATTACATGAGAAGCAAGAGTGTAGCCAACTTGCCAAGACGTGTAGCCCATGGAAGAACAGACAAGTTTCGAAACTTTCAAATTTGCGCAGTATAGGCCGTGATTTTTTTTTAGATTGAACGAAAATTGGAATTAACTCTTGGGACCTTGACTTAGTAGAACCACGGGTAAAGCAATATAATGTAAATAGATGATATTTTTGGGGTTGCAAATGGTGAGGGGTTGGGGGGGGGGGGCGTAAGTGAACTTTTAAGCCCGAGTATACATACCTAACGTCGCAACTTCTCATTAGTATATTGAAAGTTACGTTTTGGGAATCAAAATTGTACTAAAGCGATCGATCGTTGATGTTTCAATTTCAATTTCAATTATCTTTATTTGCATCTTTCAGTACAAATAGGCGACATTCAGCAATGTGGGAATCGACTGAGAAGCTCAGCGGCTCCCTGCTGATCTGCCATGTAACCTGATGTGAATTCCTGATGTTGATGTGAATTGTGCAGAGATGCAGACTTTTATTTCATCAGGAGGCAAGTAAGATCACTTGACAGATATTTCAGTCAATGAGAGAGCTGCTCTGGTTTTATCTAAATTTGATAGAGAATTCCATGTTTTCTTAGAAACGTTTTTAACATCTTTTTACCCAATTTTTTATTTTTCACTTCTTATGTACTCATTGGGTCGTTATTTTTTAAGTTGCGTATTTGTTTCAGTATAATTCACTCATTTATGATTTCAGATTTGTAACTTGGATTCGTTTAGAAATTTTAATCTGTAGTAGATTTGTAATTTCCATGAAGGTACCTATTTGTTTTAGTAGTGTATAACGTCGCACTGTTCTGCAGCTAACCTATTATGATGATGGGAGATGATGGTGAATAGTAGGTAAAGATGGAAGGTGGGAAGGAGGCGGTCGTGGCCTATTAGTTGGGTATACCTTCCCAGCATTTGCCTGTCGACTGAGGTAATACCACGAACAAAACCGTCAGGAAGGACGCTTTTAAACATTTCCCAAACTTTGGTACGTAGTTGATGATAATTAATCATAAATTCGAATCACACAACTTAGATGATGGTGAATAGTAGGTAAAGATGGAAGCAGGGAAGGAGGCGGTCGTGGCCTATTAGTTGGTTATACCTTCCCAGCATTTGCCTGTCGACTGAGGTAATACCACGAACAAAACCGTCAGGAAGGACGCTTTTTAACAATTCCCAAACTCTGGTAGTTGGTGATAAATTAATCATAAATGCGAATCACACAACTTACAATTTGTAAGCGGGTCCCTCTAGCTAATAATACTGCCTGCAGGTAACAGAATTGGCTGACTCATATGACGAGTGTAATTGAATACAATTCAGACGACGAGTGTTTTAATGTTTACCATCCATTCAATGATTATTGATCAGACAGTTGTTACAGAATTTTACAGTTTTAAGTATTGAAGTGAACTATTGAGGACATGACTATTTTCTTGACGATAAGAAAGGCGTCAACAAAGTTGTACCTAACTTAAATGAACAGTGTTACAGTTTTCTTTTGTGTTTTTCCTTGTGTCATTCCAGGCGAAATATTTCACAGCTTGGCTGGACCAACTCCGTGAGAATAGACACTCCAGCCGCCGTGACTTTCGCGCATCTCGTGAGCCAGATGACCTTGACATTTAGAAGATGCTGACCAATCACAGTCAACGCCTCGTCGTCCAAGTTGACGCACGTCTCCAGAGACAACTTGAGGAGCGTCCTGATGTTTTCGCTCTGGAAGAGGCTCCTCCATCCAGCCGCCGAGATGGAGTTCCACCCCGAGATGTGGAGACTCTGCAGCTGCCGCAGCCGGGCGAGATGCAGTATCCCCTCGTCGTCGACCCTGCCCAGCTGGTACAGGTACAGCGTCGTCAGCTGATGGCACGTCGAGATACTCCACATCGCCGCGTTTGTCAGGTCCACGGCGCTGATCTTCAGCGTCATCAGAGTGTTCCGACGCAACGTCGACAACTGGCTCACACTCTCGTCGGTGAGCTTCGACCGTCCCTTAGCGTCGGTTGAGTGAAATAGTTGAAGATGTTTAAGACCGTGACAATTCATCGCCATCGACGCCAACACATTGCCGGTGATGTGACGAGAAGCACCAAGTTGGATGGTTTGAAGATCAGGTAGATGAGCCATGCGCTCGTAAAATACCTTGCTACCTGTCCAGGTCTTCAGGAGGGTCATTACTTTTAAGTCTCTACAGTTACGTAGGATCTTGTTTAAGTGGAAGCCGGAGAGATTGAGGGTGTCGACGTCGCCGCGACATCGCGTCAGAGTCAGCGACTTGAGCTTGAGACTGTTGGCGGCGACGGCCTTGAGGAGGGTGTTGCCGTCGGCGCGGTCTTCGAGCGACAGGGTGTGGAGTTGGGACGCGAGGGACAGGATGTAGACGGCGTCGACGGTGCTGGGACTGGAGGCGGTGAAGTGGAGGCGGCGGTAGAGGTGAGACGACGTGTGCAAGTCGGACCAGAGGGTGCACACCCTGGGCACGACGGAAATGTTCGTCTGCGGGCTCAAGAAGCGGAACACTTCGAGTAATACTTCGGGTGGTAAAGCGCTGATGGTGATGGACGGCTTAGTTCGTGAACTGGTTGCTGGAGAGAGGGACAATTTAGGGATTTTTAAGGACTTTTCCGGCGTTTTTTCAGAGGTTCTCTTCCTAGAAGCCATTCTCGGTATTTGTGATTAACTTGGCAGGCAGAAATAACTGTTTGAAAGATGATACTAGAATTTTGTAGACTGAGCCGAAATGAAAGGTGGTGGTCTTGATAGTTTCAAGAAATGCGGTACACAAGATGCAGATTTTGTTTTGGAACAAAGTATTCAGTGTCAAGGTCAATGGAAGTAGTTCATAAAAACTATTTAAAGCAAAACAAGTTTGTGTACGTCTTAAAAATATTAAAAACATCTATTGTCAGTTGAAGAAGGCATTGTTTGGAGATTTATAGAAGCGTAAAAGTAGGTATTACTAATATCCAAAGTGATGGAGAAGAATAATGATTTTGATGATGCTGATATGACGATGAAGAAAGGGAAAAGAAGAAGTTGGAAAGAAGCCGATCGTCTCGCTGACTATACTAACAGGGAACCTTCCCAGCATTTTCTTCTCGATTGACGAAAATAATTAATAAACTATACGATTCGTGGCGTCCCTCAGTGGAGAGCAGACGGTGTCGAGAGGCAATGCTGAGAGTTTCACTACTAATAGACCACGACAGTGTCCCTCCTACCATTCTTCATATACCTATTTATCATCATCATCATCATCATCATCATCATCATCATCATCATCATCATCATCATCATCATCATCATCATCATCATCATCATCATCATTATCATCTCCCCTATCATCATCTTAATAATTCTTTCGTCTACAATCACAGAAATTTAGTCGCAGAAAATGAATATTCGTTTTGTTGGTTGTTGTTTTGAGGCTATACCTATACTAGGAAAACGCCCTGTGTAACGCGTTGATGAGCGAGCACGGATATTCGCAACACATCGAACCGAAATTCTGTCTATTGAAAATGTTATTAAAAGCCAATAATTCTTTAATTTCGTCACAGACTGGTATGAAAATCTTCAAAAATTCCAAAAATATTGGTCCCAATAAGCATGTTAAGTTTTAAGTTGATCGATTGAACATGAACCTTTATGATTGAATGGTTCCTTGTTAATTTTCAAAAATCACAGGATCTTGTTCAAAAACTATACCTGGGACCACTCATATGATATAAGTGTGTTTACACAATATCAGATCGATCGATCTGTTGATTATTAGTGTCATAATTATGCGTTTAAAAGTTTCTGTTCTAACTACCTTGGAACATTGGAACTGAGGCGTCAATGTTGCCGTGATCCATAGCAACAAGCAAAATGTCCGTAAAATGTCAATAACTTTTGTATTTAAACACAGATTTGTCTGAAAATTGTCAAAAACACAGATAATGTTGGTCCCAATGACCATGCAAAGTTTTAAGTTGATCGGTCAAACGCTTCTAGTTGAAATTTCAAAAATCACAGTAAAGATGGGTTTAAATTTTAACCAATGGGAGGATTTGGCTGAAACTTTGTATGATTAGGTAAAATGTTAGTGGTAATGACTTGTCAAAATTTCAAATTGATCAAACAAACCAATCGAAAGATAATTTTTTTAAATTTGAACCAATCACGGGATCCCGTTCAAAAACGATCCCAGGGACCGCATAGAGTACGTTAGTATGTGTACAAAATTTCAGATTGATTGCTTGAGCGGTTTGACCTGGGGTGTGACCACAAAAAAAAACACTCACAGAGAAAGTGCCATAAGAGTATCGTGGTGACGCTCGCTACGCTCGCTCAATGAAATAAGTCAGTTCAAACAATGACGTTTAACTTTGCTCAACCTTTCGAAACCCCAAACATATTTATGTTTTGAAATTACCATCATGCATTACTTTTTCCAACATTTCCGAGAAATCTGAGAATGAACAAAACTTATACACATGGATAATTACTTTGATTTTGGTTTAACTTTTAACAAATAACACTTTTGTATGGTTTTATTCTTTTTTTCTAATAGAATGTTCATCTGCCTACCAGAAAATAAGTTTTTTGTTCGAATTTGGGAATGCACAAAAATAGATCTTTATTAGCTCAATGTGATACGATTTTACTTGGCTGCCATTTAAGATAACATGGGGGAGAAAACTTGATTTATCACTGTAACTTATTTTGAGAGATTGTGTAGGGCATGATTATCATGCCTCTAGTGATTTAATTGATTTTTAACAAAGATAGACTGTCATTGTCAAGGAACCTGACCAGCATCCAATCGCTTCGGTCACGTATTGTTTTACTTTAACCTTACGAAATAAATAATAATAGTGTACCTATGGATAGATTCAGGTTAGGCACAAAACAACACTGGTTTCAACCTAAAGTCCTTCTATTTGAGCTTCTCGAACACACCAACTTACATTTCTAAATGCTGTGTATCCTCCCTACAAACACTGGGCGGCCCGGGCTTCTGCCCATCTAGCGCCCAATTGGGACGTCCCGGGCGGGAACTACTAGGGCATGCCCTGGGCCTGCCCAACGGAGCCCAACCGATCCGTTTTATCTGGCTGTAAAATTTCTAGGAATGTCCCGTCTTGGTCCCGCCCGGGAATGGCTAGGGACGGCCCGCGCGGGCGCTACGACTGTTTGAATTTGAGCTGCTCTAATGACTTATTTTTTTCATATTTATAACTTCATTTCTATAATAATTACATCTACATTTCACATGGATATATTGATTTAAGAATAAATATGTTTACAATTCCAAAGCAAAGTATTCATACCATTTTAAACGTTATTAGTAAAGTTTCTTTTATGAACTCGGCAGTCGGCCATCTTCGTGAATCAACTTGTTTCCGTTCTCCCTTCTTCATTTCAAACGCGGCGTTTGACGTTTGTTGATATTTTACTGAGTGTCATGAGTGTGTAGTTTACGTCCTTTTGAGTGATTTTGAATGTGATTTCAATTATTATCTGTGTCCGTGAATGCAGTGTTCACTGCTGAATAGTTTGTCTCAGTTCATACCATTTAATGTGACACAAATCGTGAAATAATTACAGTTTTGTTGTGCCTCTTTTGCTTGGATTTTTATCACAGAGCCATACAACCCATTAAAGGTGAGTCTTCATCACAACTACATAAGTATCCAGGCATTAATCGTTGTTACTTTAGTTTTGTATGCTGGGGATACTAATAAACCAATAGGTAGTGTGACCAATGTTCAGTAAACATTAACCTCACATGTAAATTTTTGAAATGTAGCAATTTATGCAAAGTAAAATTTCCAACTAGGTAGTTTAGGTATTTATAAAATAAATAAAGTAGGTAAACAGTTTGCTTGGCGTGGTAGTCTATACATATCAGTGGTAGTAGTCAGTAGGAACCCTACCTGTAGGTACCTAGTACGTACCTCCGCCTATTTTGGGAATATTTTCACCTCTACATTAACCAATAACCATCCCACATACCTACCAAGGTACCTACTGCAGTTTTATTAATGTTACTTGTTAAAGGTGAATCTACTCTGGAAAAAAATAGGCTGTTAAGATATTGAACTCCAGAAACAAAGCGCGTAGTATTCGTCCTGTTAAGAACCGAACCGAGCAGAGTGGTAAATATTTTCATTATTTTTAATTATTTAACTTTATCAAGGATTTTAGATATACAGCAATTATTTTTGTTTATGTAGGTACCTTACAAGGCCAATAACAAACATTTTTGCTGTGATCCGAAAGTAAAAATTATGTTGCATGGAAATTACATTCTTGTCGGAGGTAGTAGATACATACATTGAATGGTGGTCCCGCTTCATTCAAATACGTAGTAAAATTTTTGAGATTGAATGTTGTCATCCAAAAAAATAAACCGCACCTTTTGAATTTCCTCTAACGCGCCGGTGGTAAGAGAGCAGCCATTCCATGCGAATGCAGACATATGCCACATAATACATATGACTGCTGAATTATTAAATGTAAATAAATCAGAATGTTTTTATATTAAATTCATGGTATTTTCTTGCTGATTCCAAATATGTAATCAGTTTTTTTTTAAGTTTGAATAGTTATTTTGTTATCAGTAAAATTGTGGGACCGCATTTAAATTTAAATTTCGTGTCGAACCATGTAAATTACATAAAAAATTTAGAAGGCTGCACAATGATCCTAACTATTTTTATTTTGATGAATAAGATGCTGAACATAGCATCTTACACCCGTACACCCGTAACACGGAATGGCTGAGAGGAAATTAATTTGAGTTGCTAACTTTCACCTTACTTTTTGTAGGTTCTACAGATTCACCGTGAACTTGCCCTGCTCTTATTCTAGAGTCGATTTAATTGCCTACCTACTTCAATTAAAAAGTAAATTTACTTCTTGGCAAATTAGCGAGAATTCTGAAGATGCACAGGACTTGGGACTTCATCGAGTTAATGGATTAAATGTTACCTACCCTACAGATGTAATGATTCAGAACTCTCTGATGGTAAGCCACATTTTAGTATTTTATATGTGTAGTATTTCCTCTAACCTTACCTATAAATCAAATTTATGCAATATAGAATGTTTCAAATTTTTATTGGGGTTTTAAATAAATAGTGTACCTACCTAATGGTAATAATTTTACCTCAAGTAATTATTGTGGCAGGTCACACAACACAAAAGTGATTTTTGTATTATTCATTGCCAAGAAGTTTATCCTATCAATTTACAAATTCTTCATTGAATCTATCTTTCTTTTTTTTAGGGATCACTCTGTGCCAAAAATTCAATTTTTAAAATTTTTGTAAAGACTGTTATTTGCAGCCATCTGCTATTGCAGTTATTTACATAAATAGTTCTTGTGTAGTAGGTAGAAACTATTTGCTAGGCAGCCTCATGCTCAAAAGAAGTTGCATCCACGTAGATTGCGGATGTCAGTCCTCGACACCACAAGACCGTGTGCTAATAATTTATGGATGGAATCCAGTATCTGGCCATTAAATCGGAAAATTCTTTTGAGCATAGCATAATAATAGTGTTAAATATTGACAAAATTAACAAGATCTTACTGATAACAAGATCTTGTAAATGTTGGACTTTCATTGGTCTGACCGAATAAAAATTTACACAAAAAATAAAAAAACACTTCTAACAATACGCTGCATGATCTTGCTAAACTTTTCAAGATCTTGTATAAATCTTGTTTAGGTTAGAATCTGTACCTACAATAATAAATAATTGCAAATATCTTGCGAACATTATTAGTACAAGGTACATTACCTAAATACTTTGCAATTTTATTTTTTCAGATGAATGAAATACGTATTCAATAGCATTCATTTTCTTGAAAAACTGAAGATGAAAAATTGTGCCAACATATCCGTGAGTGAAGTAAAATCCGAATTGTGTCTTGTCGATAAAGAGACAGCGTGCCAGACTCACTGCCAGGTAGTACCTACCTCAGAATGTTTTGATACTATGTGACGTGTGAAGGTTGAAGGACATTTAAAAATTTTAAGTGATGTGGAAGTATAATCTTTTACAATAATATACGTTTATATTATATGAAACTGTTTTTTTTTTAATTTTCGTGTGTTTTCCTGCTCTTTATTATTCCTAAAATTCAATTGCAGTGAATCTCCTATGTGTAGCATTTTATTTTTTGTAATTTATCAAAACAATATAGTAAGTAAGTAGGGAATAGTACGTGAAAAAATTATTATTGAAACGATTCAATCGTCCTGTAAGAGATTATCAAAAAATAATTGCTAATTTCAAAATCCAACAACCGATTCATAAACAAAAATTATGGATCTTTTTATCCTTCTTCATTTTTTATGAATAAGGTAGGTAATACTTAAGTCTCTAGAAATTTTGTTCCAGTAAGTTTTTAAATATCAACGCAAATAATTACTGACATTTGTCACCCGCGAAATGTTAAAAATTAATTCATGCAAATGAAATTCAATTATAATGAGACTTTTGGCGGGAAAAACGACGTATTACAAGAATCCACTTACACTAATGTGTTACCATTGTGGATCATCTGTCAATTTTCTGTAAATTTTCCTGTTAAAAGTAATCAAACTTTGTAAATTCATTCCTTGAAAACTATTCATCCCACAGCAAAAATAAAATCACATCTGTGTTCAGCAACATAATCAACTTTCATAAAATAATGGTCTATTATTCTGAAATCTGAATTTCACGAGACTTCCCCATTATGTGACAGTCAAGTTGAGGATTTCAAATGATCCCAAAATATTTCCTCCAAATAAAAATAAGTTAAAAATAAAAACAGTAGGAGGTACCTTAGGTAATGTGTCAGGTCAGTGGAACAGCTTTCAAACAATAGGGAAACATGGCGAGATAAAATAACTTCCAATAACCACTGATTAACTTTATAATATACCGGCTATTTTTTTTTTTATTAATATTTGACCATTTAAATGCATTTCTAATGTGTTTGAGTAGGTACCTACTGTTCTTCTAGTTGACATAACAAATTACAACTGTTGTGAAATATTCCGTGAACTGTGAACTAATACATTGACCCTGGAAGAAAATACCTGGATTATTTTTTTCGTATGGCAACGCCCACTCTCCGAAATTGTGAAAAAATCCCGTTTCTCGTGTCACTCACGTTTGCAATTAATTATGTCTTAATGAAACGTATTTTTTCCAGGTACATTCGCATTCAAAATTAGTGCCTATATGCACGTGTCTGGATCAGAGGCACGTTTTGTAGGTACTGCATTTTGAATGAGAGTGTACCTAGCAAGCTAGCACGTGACCGTTATGGAATGTGCGTAGGGGGAGGGGGCTACAGAGCGAGCAGCTGCTCCCGCGCGGGCCGCCCGGGCGGGGGCCAGGGCCGGCCTATGCCTCCCGCGCGGGCCGCCCGGGAGGGTCCAGGGACGGCCCATACCTCCCGCGCGGGCGTCATGGGACGGCCCATGGCGCCGCCCGGGCTTATTCCCAGTGGCAGGCCCCGGGAGTCTCACTCCATGCTAATCACCCATAAGACGGGAGGTCCCTGGGCAGGCCCGTACGCCCATCTGGGACGGCCTAGGACGCGTCCAGGGACCTCCCAGTGTTTGTAGGGCTGAAATGCGGGCGAGCAACACTTTGTCTAGCACTCGACTGTTCACTTCACTGTAATATTCCAGACGCTCAGAGATCGCGACTTTAAATAGCGACGTCGCCCTCTGACGTCACGGCAGCGTCGAGGAGCGTCGGCCAGATATCTCTCGGTGCACGCCGACGCTATTTATACAACACTGACGCCGAATTTGGTGAGAGGTTCAAGGGCGAACAGAAGCGTCGAGTTTATTATTCTCTCATGAGTTGAATCACGGACGTAAACACGCATCCAGCTCAGCTGAGAAGATTCGAGAAAATGACGCCGACGCCGAATGTTGTTATTAACTAGAATTTAGACCGCAATCACTGTTGTGGAATGCGAGACGAATGATTGGTGTTTAATTTCTGTACCCAGAGGAAGAATGACGGAAGTCCAATTTTCTCGATTTTTCGTTTCACACTTTTGGACAGGGACCCGAACCTTTATTAATAAAGGTTCGGGTTCCGGTTCCGGTTCCGGTTCCACAATTTTATTTAATAAAGGTTCGGGTTCCGGTTCCGGTTCTAAAACAAATATTTACTAGGAAAACGCTCTGTGTAACGCGTTGATGAGCGAGCACGGACGCGCGCAACACCTCGAACCGAAATTATGTCCATCGAAAATATCATTAAAAGCCAAAATTCTTAAAATTCGTCAGACTTGTAGGTATAAAAATCTCCAAATATTCCTGAAGTATTAGTCCCAATAACCATGCAAAGGTTTAAGTTGATCGATTGAACCTTTATGATTAAAATGTTCCTTGTTAATATTCAAAAATCATAGGATCTATTTAAAAAAAATATACCTGGGACCACTCATATGATAAAAGTGTGTGTACTTACACAGTATTAGACCGATCTGTTGAACGGTCATATCAGTTTCATACGTTTGAAAGTTTCTGCTCTAAATACCTTGGAACTATAAAGATTCGAAGTAGCCGTGATCAACATTTTTGAGTAATTTGACAGCAAACACCCAAAATGTCCGTAAAATGTCAATAACTTTTGGATTTAAACACAGATAAGTCTGAAAATTGTCAAAAATACAGATAATGTTGGTCCCAATGACCATGCAAGGTTTTAAGTTGATCGGTCCAACGGTTCTAGTTTAAATTTCAAAAATCATATGAAAGATTTTTTTAAATTTTAACCAATGGGAGTATTTGGCTCAAACTTTGTAAGATTGGGTACAATGTTGGTTGAAATGACTTGTCAAAATTTCAAATTGATCGGAACAACCAATCAAAAGATAATTTTTTTAAAATTTGAACCAATCACGGGATCCCGTTCAAAAACGATCCCAGGTACCTCATAGATTACGTTAGTATGTGTACAAAATTTCAGATCGATTGCTTGAGCGGTTTGACCTGGGCTGTGACCACAAAAAAATAAACAAACAAACAAAAAAAAAACACACAGAGAAAGTGCCATAAGAGTACCGTGGTGACGCTCGCTACGCTCGCTCAATAAAGGTTCGGTTCCGGTTCCGGTTCCTGCATAAAGGTTCTGGGTTCCGGTTCCGGTTCTCAAATATTAAATCAAACTAGATTATAAAATTTCAAATTATGTCAAATTCAATGGAATTATTGGATTTGAATTTTGTCCTATAATGAAACCACTGGTGCAAGTGTCTGCCATAATATACGTACAGAATTCACAGGATGGTGCGCAGACTAAATCTCAGAAGAGACAGTATAGAGGCGGCAATGTTTTCCATAATACGACGTAAACATTCATTTTGCCTGAGATATCATTCATATTGCTAGCAATGCAGTTCTCTTCGCACTTGTCAGATTCAAAAATTGAAATATCTAGCAGCTTTTGAAAATGAAGTATTATCAAGAATATAAAATGTCTACAAAAAATACTAATGAGATGTTATAAAAAATAATACTTATTACAATAACAACCCAAGTTTAAAAAATTTAATTGTACTACATGTTTTTTTGTTAAATGAAGGAACCTTAAAGAACCTTTAAGAACCTTTAAGAACCCAATAGATTATAAAGGTTCGGGTTCCGGTTCCGGTTCTTGGGGAAAAAGTTATAAAGGTTCCGGTTCCGGATCTGGTTCCAAAATTATAAAGGTTCATACCGGTTCTAGGTTCCGGTTCCGGTTCCGGTTCGGGTCCCTGCTTTTGGATAGATTTAATGAAGCTCTATGATAATTTGACTGATGTCAACAAATACATTATGACTTAGTATGCTCTTACACTCTATCACCATTATAAAAGATTGAATGAAGGCAGAATTACTGGATAAGTGGTTGCACATAATTGTTTTATAGTTGGATATTATAGGGAATTGGTTAGTAAGATTCCAGGATAATGATTATGAAAGTTTAAGATGTCTGGAACTCAGAGATTGCATTTTTCTGTTTAAGGATTATAAATAGTTTACAATGAATCAATTTACAAAGATTGATATAATTTTTCTCATTTTAAATAAGGAAAAACGACATTGACAAATAAATTGCTATTTCCTACCTCGACTCATTTCTGAATTGTATCACAAACCGATTTTCTCGCTATTCCCATAAAATTTGTGTTCGAATTTAAAGAATGAAAATCAAAGAATTTTCAATTTTTCATATGACTATGTTGTCATTGTTGACATTTACAAATTTACTTGAATAAAATTCCATGAAACGGGATAAAGTGACATAGTTACTATTTTCTGATCGATGAAAGAAACGTTACGATCGGTATGTTTGACTGATTCATTCATTGCATCTTCTACTTACTAAGAATATTTTTTTCTAGATTTACAAAACAAACATTGAAATGAAGAAAGAACGCTGCAAGCTGATAGCGATGAACTTTGACCTCGGTATTTCATTGCTTAGGCAATTCACTGTCAGTTCGACTCTACATTATCGAATCAGCTGACTTGTCGCCTAACATACGGTTGCTCATGTTGTTGGAATACACACGCTGGCCACGAGATAGAGGTAAGATTTAGTTTATTTCATTAATGTGGACCATCCCTGTAAAGAGTTAACACATACCAACGGGAAATAAAGTGCATTCACACCACAACTCAATGCAACTCATTGCAGCATTACAGCTTATTGCAGAACACAACTCATTACACACCCAATTGTAAAAAAATTATTAAATCTCAATACATGAGTTACAAAGTTGTCACAACATCTAACAAGGAATAAGGTCGAGTACATCATTCAAATGATTTTACGATAGTGGTTGGTCTATTGTGTGAGTATATTTCTGCGTTCGGGATGTTCTCTATACCTTCAGGATGTAATTAGATTGAAACTTTATTGTTACAAACATTGTATTTTTGAGCGAGCGTAGCGAGCGTCACCACGGTACTCTTATGGCACTTTCTCTGTGTTTTTTTTTTTTTTTTTTTTTTAATTGTTTGTGTTCACTGCCCAGGTCAAACCGCTCAAGCAATCGATCTGAAATTTTGTACACATACTAACGGACTCTATGCGGTCCCTGGGATCGTTTTTGAACGGGATCCCGTGATTGGTTCAAATTTAAAAAAAATTATCTTTCGATTGGTTGTTCCGATCAATTTGAAATTTTGACAATTCATCACGACCATTGTACCCAATCTTACAAATTTTCTGCCAAATCCTCCCATTGGTTAAAATTTAAAAAAATATTTTATATGCTTTTTGAAATTTAAAGAAGAACCGTTTGTCCTATCAACTTAAAACTTTGCATGGTCATTAAGACCAACATTATCTGCATTTTTGACAATTTTCAGACTAATCTGTGTTTATATTCAAAAGTTATTGACATGTTACGGATATTTTGTGTGTTGGCTGTCAAATTTCTCGTATTTCATATTTCACGGCATCTTCGAATCTTCAGTTCTAATTCAAGGTAGTTAGAGTAGAAACTTTCAAACGCATGAAACCAAAGATAATTAAAGCATTAATTATCTTTGATGAAACTGATGACCGTTCAACAGTTATCTAATATTATGTACACACACTAATATTATATGAGTGGTCCCAGGTATATTTTTTTTAATGAGATCCTGTGATTTTTGAAAATTATCAAGGAACCGTTTAATTAGAAAGGTTCAATTGATCAACTTAAAACTGCTCAAGGTTATTGGGACCAATATTTTAGAAATTTTTGAGACTTTTATACAAGTCTGTGAAGAAATTCAAGAATAAATATTGGATTTTAAATTTAATAACATTTTCCATAGACAAAATTTCGGTTCGAGGTGTTGCGCGTATCCGTGCTCGCTCATCGACGCGTTACACAGAGCGTTTTCCTAGTATATTCTTATGAAATATGTAAATGTAATAAGTGAGCGATATATTAGTCTGATGTTTATTAGACATGTGCAAACATGTTCTAACGAAATTTTGCTATGGCCTTCCTTTTAGATCTCAATACTTTTAGGTGACAGGTGCTTGACAGTCTTGATCAAGTTTTGTTTTTGTACAGCATCGTATTATCTAGACTAATATAGCTTCTTTATTTTCAGAAATGAATATATTGATGTGGAACCTGGGATTGATATTTATCATCGTAATCCTGCATTATGGTATGAAGTGTTGACATATTATTTACTATAGTTAGCGTCATATTATGCCAGGCTGCTTTTAAGTGCTGTTCTGTTAGTGACTCAGAGAGAGACGAGATAAGCGTCCAGCTTGTATTCCGGAGGTCCGGGGCTCGATTCCTGCGCCATCCTTCCTGAATGTTTTTTCTCGTAGTATTCGCTCAGTCGACAGGCAAATGCTGGGAAGGCCACAATCGCCTCTCCCACCTTCCATCATTACCTATACTCTTCATCATCATCATCATCATAATCAGTCATCCGTCGCCTAGCTGCAGAACAGTGCGACGTTAAACTCTACACAAAATGGCACAGCGACGGTTTGAAGATCTCCAACCACAAAGTTTCCGACAGCTTGAGCTTATTTATTTAGTATTCATTAGTCGCTATTAGCACAATAGTTGCAAGTTTCATTTTACCGACTATGTGCATAAAATAGTCAGACTTAAAATCATGTTCGTTATAGTAAAGAAATGTCAGCAGCGTTCGCTCCACGCCAGCCAAGTCGTACCGCACACTCAAATGTTTTCGCAGCTCATGCGATCTTGGCTGACTGTTTGTCGTGATTGAAGGCGCCGCCGCCTCCACATCGCGCACCTCCTGTCGACCGCCCTACGTCTGCGTGTCCGCGGCGTCATGCACGGCCCGGCATCGCGACGCCGGCTCCAACGCCCTCAACAACAGCCTGGTCTTCCGATGCGGCGCCGACGCCTCCATGGACTGCTGCCCTCCAGTGAATCTACAACGCATTGACAGCCTACGCAGGAAACTGTTACCCGAGGACTGCAGTCCTGCTTTCGACTCAAAAATCTCGAACGGTGTAGACGCTGATTTGGGAGAGTTCCCTTGGATGGCTTTGATTGGAAGGAAATGTGAGTAAACTCAAAATCACTCTGAAGTGGATGGAGTTTAGACATTGCCGGGTGGCGCAAAGAAAAACACGTACAATGAACAAGTCATCATTGTGATAAAACTAGACTGCACACATCGGGCTGAAAATTATATTAAAACGTAGGCACTTAGGTTTGGTGTTTGACCTTTTTGTGCCACCCGGTATGATGGCCTTTTCTCTTTGTGCTTTTGTTTGTCAATTTTGGGTTTAAGAAATGCTCAGGGCGCATGTCCGTTCGACCAATCGATCTGAAATTCTGCACAGACGTACTACTTATAAACATGGTCAAGGGTGTAGTTTTTGAGCGAGATCCTGTGATTGGTTGAAAATTAAAAATATAAACGTTTTGACAGATAAACTTTAAATTTTTCATGGACATTTGGACCAACATTTGAGTTGTTTTTGAAAAATGTCGGACCAATATTTAAAGAACGTTATAATGACAATTTACGGACAGTTAATGACTGTTTACAAATATTTTTCAATTTTATTCACAGAAATTTCAATTATGTTATCAATGCTTAACGAATTTTGTTAGTATAGATATTTCCACTGTCTATTATAGAGAGTAGAAATTTACACACGTATATTAATTCGTATGCAATACGAAGGCTCTCAAGACCTCCGACCAATATTTCCGACTGTTTTGTTTTGTAGATTTTTTGTAAGAACTTACAAGAAAATGTTTTGGTGTGTAGATATTATGATCTCACGCGTTTCAAAACATTAATAAATAATTAAATATGTATATTTCTTCTAACAAAACAGAGCTTAAATGAACGAATGCTATAAGAAATGTATTTGCAAAGAGCATATTGAGCTGAAATTGGACTAGCGTATAAAAAAGGTGAAAAGGTTTCTATACTAGGTTTTATTGTGTTTTATATTACCAATTTGGTTTATTGTGTTTTATAATGTTTTATGGCCGGTTTTTCCATGATCGGCTAAAATTTATAGTTAGACATGCCATTGGTTGTTGTCATAGCAATTTAGTCAGTCAATTGTTTAAAATTTAGCAGAGTATTGAAAAACTGGTCTTCTATCAATTTTGTGTTCTTTTAAAACATAGTTTACTCAAAAAGTAAAATACAAATATTTCACATTATAAGAGAAATGTGTAAGCAATAATATCAACTTTCGGAATGTTTGAACAAAATCAAGCCCTCCAGATGATGTAATTGTTGCTTCTGCATTGAATAACTGTTGCAGCGAAAGTGTGGCCATTCAACGTGTCCTACTTCTGTGGAGGAAGCGTCATCAGCAAGCGGTACATCTTGACTGCAGCCCACTGTGTCATTCCCATCTCACAAATGTGAGTTCTTAAAGGGCCAGTGAACCCAAAAATCAAATTTTTACTATCATTGATGTTCGGGGATTTAAGCACATTGGCGCAGTGTTGGAACATCTAGCCTAACGCGTAAGGTCTTGAAATGATACATAAAAGAATGACCTTGCGACAAGTGGCGAGTCAGTATTACAGTGTAACATTGATTTTCATCTTCAAATATTCGGTGTGAGCAAACTACGTGCAACCCAGGATTAAGCTTTTTGATGAAATAACAAACAACTCTTCCTTTCCTAACCATATTTTATTCATAATTATAGCGCTTATCTTTTACCTGCAATTAATAAAATCTCTTATTAAAGCTCCCCTTTATATTTTACCAGCTGGTACTTGAGAGTGTAAATATCGCGTTTTCTTATGAATTCTGCATACTCGCAACCTCTTGACCCCGACTTAGCAAGGGAATTAGTAAGTTACGCCAACCCACCTGTTCCAAGAATTTTAGAACATAAAAGTCAACACAGAAGAATTTACGATCGAAATGAGATCACTTTGAAGGTATTTAAACACACTTTATGACCGTCAACGACACAATGTTTGTATTTTAAATGTACACTCAATAAATCGAAAAATGGCACACAAAGTTATTCTTTTCAAACACAATTGTCAAGCTTATAAATATTTTTTTCTAATTTTCTGGTTACCTATCACAAATCAAATACTAATGAATGATCAATAACGGTAGTGATTGGTGTCAGGTACGATTAGACAAAATATGGTGTCCAGGTTAACAAGCTCCCCATGAATTCCGTTCAAATAGCAAATCGGGCGCGGAACTCGATGAGTGTTTCCATAAATCTCGACAAACTTGGGATTCGACATACGTAGTGCCAACTACCACCTTTATGAGAAGCCTCAAATAATAAATTCTACATTCACGCTGTCCAACATATGTATGAAATAGGCCATTGCAGTTTCTTACGGGATGACCTTGGATTTTCCCTATCTCCGCCATAATGACCTATTTGAAGCGTTCGTTGAGCAGAGAGTACAAGCCACTGGCATGAGATCGGTTAAGGCTAGGCCACATTTGTCGTAATGCATAATGTTTAATGTTTAGTGTTTAATGTTTAATGTCTAAGAGAAATGGATGCTAGGGTTTATGTGATAAGGGCCACAATATGTTATAGTGATTAGTGTTTAGTCACAGTGGTATAAGAATTGAATAAAATTCATTTCTTACAACAAATCCTTACGACAAGCCAATCAGAATAGACTAAATACTACTGCTGCGCGCCGTGGAGAAATTCAGAACTTCCCTACAAACACTGGGAGGTCCCTGGACGCGTCCTAGGCCGTCCCAGATGGGCGTACGGGCCTGCCCAGGGACCTCCCGTCTTATGGGTGATTAGCATGAAGTGAGACTCCCGGGGCCTGCCACTGGGAATAAGCCCGGGCGGCGGCCTGGGCCGTCCCATGACGCCCGCGCGGGAGGTATGGGCCGTCCCTGGACCCTCCCGGGCGGCCCGCGCGGGAGGCATAGGCCGGCCCTGGCCCCCGCCCGGGCGGCCCGCGCGGGAGCAGCTGCTCGCTCTGTAGCCCCCTCCCCCTACGCACATTCCATAACGGTCACGTGCTAGCTTGCTAGGTACACTCTCATTCAAAATGCAGTACCTACAAAACGTGCCTCTGATCCAGACACGTGCATATAGGCACTAATTTTGAATGCGAATGTACCTGGAAAAAATACGTTTCATTAAGACATAATTAATTGCAAACGTGAGTGACACGAGAAACGGGATTTTTTCACAATTTCGGAGAGTGGGCGTTGCCATACGAAAAAAATAATCCAGGTATTTTCTTCCAGGGTCAATGTATTAGTTCACAGTTCACGGAATATTTCACAACAGTTGTAATTTGTTATGTCAACTAGAAGAACAGTAGGTACCTACTCAAACACATTAGAAATGCATTTAAATGGTCAAATATTAATTTAAAAAAAAATAGCCGGTATATTATAAAGTTAATCAGTGGTTATTGGAAGTTATTTTATCTCGCCATGTTTCCCTATTGTTTGAAAGCTGTTCCACTGACCTGACACATTACCTAAGGTACCTCCTACTGTTTTTATTTTTAACGCATTTTTATTTGGTGGAAATATTTTGGGATCATTTGAAATCCTCAACTTGACTGTCACATAATGGGGAAGTCTCGTGAAATTCAGATTTCAGAATAATAGACCATTATTTTATGAAAGTTGATTATGTTGCTGAACACAGATGTGATTTTATTTTTGCTGTGGGATGAATAGTTTTCAAGGAATGAATTAACAAAGTTTGATTACTTTTAACAGGAAAATTTACAGAAAATTGACAGATGATCCACAATGGTAACACATTAGTGTAAGTGGATTCTTGTAATACGTCGTTTTTTCCCGCCAAAAGTCCCATTATAATTGAATTTCATTTGCATGAATTAATTTTTAACATTTCGCGGGTGACAAATGTCAGTAATTATTTGCGTTGATATTTAAAAACTTACTGGAACAAAATTTCTAGAGACTTAAGTATTACAGGTACCTTATTCATAAAAAAATGAAGAAGGATAAAAAGATCCATAATTTTTGTTTATGAATCGGTTGTTGGATTTTGAAATTAGCAATTATTTTTTGATAATCTCTTACAGGACGATTGAATCGTTTCAATAATAATTTTTTCACGTACTATTCCCTACTTACTTAGGTACTATATTGTTTTGATAAATTACAAAAAATAAAATGCTACACATAGGAGATTCACTGCAATTGAATTTTAGGAATAATAAAGAGCAGGAAAACACACGAAAATTAAAAAAAAAAACAGTTTCATATAATATAAACGTATATTATTGTAAAAGATTATACTACCACATCACTTAAAATTTTTAAATGTCCTTCAACCTTCACACGTCACATAGTATCAAAACATTCTGAGGTAGGTACTACCTGGCAGTGAGTCTGGCACGCTGTCTCTTTATCGACAAGACACAATTCGGATTTTACTTCACTCACGGATATGTTGGCACAATTTTTCATCTTAAGTTTTTCAAGAAAATGAATGCACTTGAATACGTATTTCTTTCATCTGAAAAAATAAAATTGCAAAGTATTTAGGTAATGTACCTTGTACTAATAATGTTCGCAAGATATTTGCAATTATTTATTATTGTAGGTACAGATTCTAACCTAAACAAGATTTATACAAGATCTTGAAAAGTTTAGCAAGATCATGCAGCGTATTGTTAGAAGTGTTTTTTATTTTTTGTGTAAATTTTTATTCGGTCAGACCAATGAAAGTCCAACATTTACAAGATCTTGTTATCAGTAAGATCTTGTTAATTTTGTCAATATTTAACACTATTATTATGCTATGCTCAAAAGAATTTGCCGATTTAATGGCCAGATACTGGATTCCATCCATAAATTATTAGCACACGGTCTTGTGGTGTCGAGGACTGACATCCGCAATCTATGTGGATGCAACTTCTTTTGAGCATGAGGCTGCCTAGCAAATAGTTTCTACCTACTACACAAGAACTATTTATGTAAATAACTGCAATAGCAGATAGCTGCAAATAACAGTCTTTACAAAAATTTTAAAAATTGAATTTTTGGCACAGAGTGATCCCTAAAAAAAAGAAAGATAGATTCAATGAAGAATTTGTAAATTGATAGGATAAACTTCTTGGCAATGAATAATACAAAAATCACTTTTGTGTTGTGTGACCTGCCACAATAATCACTTGAGGTAAAATTATTACCATTAGGTAGTACACTATTTATTTAAAACCCCAATAAAAATTTGAAACATTCTATATTGCATAAATGTGATTTATAGGTAAGGTTAGAGGAAATACTACACATATAAAATACTAAAATGTGGCTTACCATCAGAGAGTTCTGAATCATTACATCTGTAGGGTAGGTAACATTTAATCCATTAACTCGATGAAGTCCCAAGTCCTGTGCATCTTCAGAATTCTCGCTAATTTGCCAAGAAGTAAATTTACTTTTTAATTGAAGTAGGTAGGCAATTAAATCGACTCTAGAATAAGAGCAGGGCAAGTTCACGGTGAATCTGTAGAACCTACAAAAAGTAAGGTGAAAGTTAGCAACTCAAATTAATTTCCTCTCAGCCATTCCGTGTTACGGGTGTACGGTTGTAAGATGCTATGTTCAGCATCTTATTCATCAAAATAAAAATAGTTAGGATCATTGTGCAGCCTTCTAAATTTTTTATGTAATTTACATGGTTCGACACAAAATTTAAATTTAAATGCGGTCCCACAATTTTACTGATAACAAAATAACTATTCAAACTTAGCACAAAACTGATTACATATTTGGAATCAGCAAGAAAATACCATGAATATAATATAAAAACATGCTGATTTATTTACATTTAATAATTCAGCAGTCATATGTATTATGTGGCATATGTCTGCATTCGCATGGAATGGCTGCTCTCTTACCACCGGCGCGTTAGAGGAAATTCAAAAGTGCGGTTTATTTTTTTGGATGACAACATTCAATCTCAAAAATTTTACTACGTATTTGAATGAAGCGGGACCACCATTCAATGTATGTATCTACTACCTCCGACAAGAATGTAATTTCCATGCAACATAATTTTTACTTTCGGATCACAACAAAAATGTTTGTTATTGGCCTTGTAAGGTACCTACATAAACAAAAATAATTGCTGTATATCTAAAGTCCTTGATAAAGTTAAATAATTAAATATAATGAAAATATTTACCACTCTGCTCGGTTCGGTTCTTAATGTTTCGGCTCGGTTTGACGATACAGCTTGGTTCGCTCGCAGGACGAATACGCGCTTTGTTTCTGGAGTTCAATATCTTAATAGCCTATTTTCTTCCAGAGTAGATTCACCTTTAACAAGTAACATTATTAAAACTGCAGTAGGTGCCTTGGTAGGTATGTGGGATGGTTATTGGTTAATGTAGGGTGAAAATATTCCCAAAATAGGCGGAGGTACGTACTAGGTACCTACAGGTAGGGTTCCTACTGACTACTACCACTGATATGTATAGACTACCACGCCAAGCAAACTGTTTACCTACTTTATTTATTTTATAAATACCTAAACTACCTAGTTACCTAGGTCCTACCTAGTTGGAAATTTTACTTTGCATAAATTGCTACATTTCAAAAATGTACATGTGAGGTTAATGTTTACTGAACATTGGTCACACTACCTATTGGTTTATTAGTATCCCCAGCATACAAAACTAAAGTAACAACGATTAATGCCTGGATACTTATGTAGTTGTGATGAAGACTCACCTTCAATGGGTTGTATGGCTCTGTGATGAAAATCCAAACAAAAGAGGCACAACAAAACTGTAATTATTTCACGATTTGTGTCACATTAAATGGTTTGAACTGAGACAAACTATTCAGCAGTGAACACGCATTCACGGACACAGATAATAATTGAAATCACATTCAAAATCACTCAAAAGGACGTAAACTACACACTCATGACACTCTGTAAAATATCAACAAACGTCAAACGCCGCGTTTGAAATGAAGAAGGGAGAACGGAAACAAGTTGATTCACGAAGATGGCCGACTGCCGAGTTCATAAAAGAAACTTTACTAATAACGTTTAAAATGGTATGAATACTTTGCTTTGGAATTGTAAACATATTTATTCTTAAATCAATATATCCATGTGAAATGTAGATGTAATTATTATAGAAATGAAGTTATAAATATGAAAAAAATAAGTCATTAGAGCAGCTCAAATTCAAACAGTCGTAGCGCCCGCGCGGGCCGTCCCTAGCCATTCCCGGGCGGGACCAAGACGGGACATTCCTAGAAATTTTACAGCCAGATAAAACGGATCGGTTGGGCTCCGTTGGGCAGGCCCAGGGCATGCCCTAGTAGTTCCCGCCCGGGACGTCCCACTTGGGCGCTAGATGGGCAGAAGCCCGGGCCGCCCAGTGTTTGTAGGGTTGTAACTACAGTTAAAATTGCAGATAAGTGGCAGATAAATATTAAACTATATGAAATAAGTAACTTACGAACTTTTATAGCAGATTTTTGTTTCAAATGAAGGCTGTAAAACTGCAGGAGACTCTGGAAATTACATGCATTTTGTAGTGCTACTAGCGCTCCTGCAGTTAAAATAAGACCCTATTGTGGCCCTCCTTACACATAAGACATTACGCACTAAACACTAAACCTTAAACATTAAGCATTACGACAATTGTGGCCTAGCCTTTAGACAGTAAACTGCAAATCCACTTTACTGCCCTCTTTATTACTTTGGCGTACTGAGTAAACCTACAACAATCACGACTACAAGCCAGCCAGCCCCTCTTCGTTGCCTTCCAATGATAACATAAGAATCTGCCACTCACCCACGAGGGCAAGTTAAAAACAATATGCTGATGGCCCACGCAGTCATAACAAAGTTGCAACAATTCCATGAATGTGGAAAGCAATGTCAAAATGAGGAATTTCCCTGAAACTTGAAAGGTAAAGAAAAATGGCATGATAACGTTGAACGATAGAAATTTTAGTGAAACTCTCACAAAGCTATCAAATCAAAATACCGAAATAGAGTTACGCCCTGGACCCATTTATTGATGACGTATGGCCGGTAACCCAAAAGGTCCACGTTCGAATCCCAGTTGGGGTACGCGTTTTTATTCCGCAGGTTCCTGCCTAGCATGAGCACGATCTACACTGAGCTGTTCTAATTGGTAATTTGATATCTAAGCCAATGGAATTTCGGTGTCAGATATTTCAACATCATAATTATTTTATTGTCTGGAAAATTAAACTGTTAAACATGATGAATTTGACACATAATTGTCACTAAGTATAAATTGTCAATTTCAAGTGACCAAAGGCAGAGGTTACAAAAACTACTTAATCAATGTTTAAATGTATTTGCAGAACCACAGTTCGCCTAGCTGAATACTCTCTGAACACCACCTACGACGTCGTGGAGGTATTCTTGGATGAGTTCAAGAACTTGACCACGACTGACATTCGCGTGGGTCGAGTGACGTCACATCCTGCATGGAACTCCAAGACACTTGAGAACGACATTGCGTTGATTCGCGTCAAGAAAGACATCGACTTCTCCACAGAATACATCAAGCCCATTTGTCTGCCGTTCAATCTGGCAAACATGGTGATGGAAGGAGAGAACTTCACGGTGGCTGGCTGGGGGATGACAGGTACATGCTGACTGGGGGATCTCAACAGAACCGAGGCTACACTAGTGAGAATGTAATGTAGACAAGGGAGAAGAGGAAACCCGGTAACGCCTACTCCTAGGAAAGATACCAAGGGGGCCAACGCCTTAACGTCCCATCCGAAGGACGGCGTGACATTCACAGCACGGGCCTCGACAACCCGCGCCGTCGAGAGACTGATAACAGGTGGAGGGAGGTCGTCACACTAACCCCCAAATACCCTAGTATCTCTGGGCCAACGGCAGCAACTAGCAAGCTAGAGTTGAACGGTCACCCATCCAACTACTGAGAGCCTAGGTATAGGTGATCCTACGAGAACCGTAGTATCCAATACACCAGCCGTTGGGCAATAGGCACCGAGTGTTGACTCTCTTTTGTTTCTGAAAATGAGAGACAGTGCGATGGGTGGAAAAAATAAGCAACTCTTGGTATGATCCTCATACCCTTAGTTGCAGCAGTTAGTAAACATTACTCATTGAATGCATTCTTACAATAATACGCCAAATAATATTTCGCTGTGCAAAATGTATGAAGTGTAAACAATTCCACTGAATCTGATAAAATTATTAGTTTGCTCCTCTCTTTTACCAAATCTGAGCTATTTTGAGTTATATGTGGATTTTTATCGGTTGCTATGGCCACGGCCAATAAGAGATTATAAAAATGCTTGTACTTCGCCTCACAGTTTTGCCGATTTCTCTCGCTAGTGGCGCTGGGGGTATGAACATTCGGTGCCTATAAGCAGTGGGATGACAGTACTTTCAGTCAGTGAAGGTCCAGCAATAAGCTAGTTTTGAAAATCGATTGAAGTTTTAGTGAACGCCCTAAGAATTTGATTACTTATGTCCCCCAATCGGGATATATGATTTTCTGTCGCATGTCTAATATAAGTTGCAATTTACATTCGTTCACCACAATACTCGTAAATGCATGCTTTCCAGAAGTTTTCAAGAGCACCCTAAGAAATTGTTGGAAGTTGGAAGCTTTTTACGGATGATTATTATCCGAACTAAACTAACGTTAAATTTTGGAAGAGGAAATTCAAATTCAAATAGGAGGTAAGAAGATACGACGAATATTAAGGGTGAGATCAGAATTCATACAAATGTTTTGTAAGAAAATTGATTCTTCGTCTGTCAACGTCCAGATTCCAGTCATGGTGAATTATATATTGGTGACTACCATGATTCCAGTAGTTCTGCAGAGGACGGTTTCTCAGGCGTTCAATGGATCTAGGATGATATTGCAATGTGGTGTAGCCACTGTGTTTACACTTCTTTAATTTGTGACCAAACAAAGTAGGACATTTGGTGTTGTTACCAAATTGATATTTGATATTTTGAATGTGAAAAACAATCCCTTCAAAATTCGAAATGTTGAAACAAAATTGAGCCCTGCATATGATTTTTTGCTCCAAAGTGCGCAAGAAAGCTTAACGCATCATTGATTGGTACAGTTTTCCACAGCGAGAGAATTAGTTATGTCACCTCAAACCAATTGACTATTCCTAATAAAATCGTATTTCTCCCAGGGGCATCTTCCTTCGGCCTTAGCAACGTGCTCCAGAAGGCAGCTGTGGAAGCGTATTCCACTAGCGACTGCACCTACTTGGCGCGAAAACAACGGAGTCCAGCTGGAGACGTCAACGACACCCTGCAGGTCTGCGTGGTTCAGTCTCCCAACAAGCCAGGGGCCACCTGCAAGGGGGACAGTGGGGGCCCCCTGATGGCGATCGTCAACAACATGTACATGGCTGTTGGGATCGTCTCCTTCGGCCTCGGGAGATGTGACGATCAGTCATCAGCCACCGTCTTCACGAGAATATATCCATATCTGGACTGGATTCTGGAAACTATGACGATTGAGTGAAGAATATTTTGCTCATTTAATGCGGTCGCTGAGGAGATCTCTTTTCTTTATCAAGGGTCAGAATGTCCTCTACAAATAATGGTTATTTCAAGGTCGTTGTCTAGTGTTGTCTAAAGCCTACACCTCCAGTTGATCTAGGTATATGTTCTTTGTTGAGCGAGCGAAGCGAGCGACTCCTTCTGGCTCTTTAGGCACGGACCTCTGTATTTTCGTTGTGTTTTTTGTGTTTTTTTCTGCTACCTGAGCTGCTATACAAATCACAGTTTTTCTTCGATGGAGCTGAAATTTTGCTCACATGTACGGACCATTTCTGGGCGTTGCAGACCCTGATTGTTTTGAAATCGTAGTGAAATTATTAGTATAATTTAATAGAAAAATTATATCGACATATTAATGTTTTAAATTTTTGCACCACTGCATCACTGCATCTAGGATATTTTTCTGTCCAGAATCTATTGACTATGGTTATTCAGACAAGAGCAATAAACACAACGCGTTTCACTGAGCGTTTACCTAGTTTTTATTTAAAGTATTTGTGTAATAATATAATGTTTAAAAAGTTAAATTATTGAGCGAGCGAAGCGAGCGTCTCCTTTTGGCTCTTTTGGCACGGACCTCTGATTTTTTTTTGTTTTTTTTGTTTTTGTTTTTGTTTTTGTTTTTGGCTGCTAATAGCCGATACACAGGTCGCACCGTTTCACCGATTGATCTAAATTTTGCACACATGTAAAACCAATCTTCTCTGTTTGCAGACCCTAATTTTTTTGAAATCCATTCATTGGTTGAAATTTAAATAAACATCTCCTGATAGGCTGAAAAATGAAAATGGACTTCGACAAATGTGATCGACCTTATATTTTGCATGGTCATTAGGACCAACATTGTCTCTTATTTTACAAATTTTCAGCCAAATCCTCCCATTGGTTAAAATTTAAAAAAAAAAATCATGTGCTGTTTGAAATTTAAACCAGAACCGTTTGACCGATCAACTTAAAATTTTGCATGGTCATCGGGTCCAACATTATCTGTATTTTTGACAATTTTCAGACTAAACTGTGTTTAAATTCAAAAGTTATCGACAGTTTACGGATATTTTGCGTGTTGGCTATCATATTTCTCGAATTTTATATTTCACGGAATCTTCGAATCTTCACTTCAAGGTTGTTAGAGCAGAAACTTTCAAACGTATTATGAAACTGATATGACCGTTTAAAATTTTTTTGAACGATATCCTGTGATTTTTGGAAATTAACAAGGAATCGTTCAATCATAAAGGTTCAATCGCTTAACTTAAAACTTTGCGTGGTTATTGGAACCAATATTTTAGGAATTGTTGGAGATTTTCATACAAGTCTGTGACGAAATTCAAGAATTATTGGCTTTTAATGACATTTTCAATAGACAGAATTTCGGTTCGATGTGTTGCGCCTATCCGTGCTCGCTCATCAACGCGTTACTCAGAGCGTTTTCCTAGTTATAGGAATTAAATGAACGTTATTGACATAGATGTGGAGCAGTCAAAGAGCTGTGCCAATCATTTCAGTTTCTGTCAATCAGCTTGTACTTGAGTGGCGATCCGGTCATGTTCATAAGTTTGCTCACACTCTGCATCGGTGGATGATGCCACTCGACATTGTAGCTGCGCAGAATCTGTAATACAAGATAAAATTATAAGGACATTTACACAATGATCTCGTCAAACTTACTAAACAAAAGTAAACTTCAACTGTGGAGTAGGTACTAATTTTTTAACTTATCTGATATTGGTGCACGAAATAACTGATAATAATCATATTTATAAATTGTAAATTATTTATAAATAATAATCAATTATTATTCCACATATAACAATGACAGCAAGAACCAAGTTGCCTGTCAGTAAAGATTTGCTCTCCGGAGGTACGCGAGTACCGAGGTACCTTAAAGTATTAAATACAATATTTATGGTAAATTAATCGTATGTCCAGATGTCATAAAGTTTTTTCCAGTGCGTGGCATAATTCAGTCTATTAAGCTGTAATTAATAGCTCGTCAGTATCTTATTTTTCAAAATTCTGAAGTGTGAAATAAAATTAAACCCCTACCATAGACATTTATACTCACTGCGTTCGAGATATGCATCTACGGGTTGGCGAGGCGTACCCAAGGTGGTTCCTAGGCCGTGACGTCATGCTAAGCTATAGCAGCCATGTTGCGGTATTGGTTTGCAGAATTGGCAATCTGCCATGATGTCTACCACGTTTTGACGCACTGACAGAATGTAAACAAATAGTAAGTACCGCAACATGGCTGCCGCATAGAGGTCGAGCATAGGTTCCCACGTCGCCATGCTAGATGCATATCTCGAACGCAGTGAGTATAAATGTCTATGCCCCTACTTTGAAGAGGAGTTCGCTTAAACGTTTACCTTGGCAACGAGTGTTTCGATCTCCAGGTCGGCAAAACGGCGTCCAACACAACTCCTGGGTCCGAAGCCGAACGGCATGTACACGAAGGGATGAGTTTTCTTGGCTGAGGCGGGACATGCGGCTGCCTCAGTCTTCAGCCAGCGCTCGGGGATGAACTTCTCAGGCTCAGGGAAGTGCTCAGACATGTTGCTCATGAGCATGTGACCCATGATGATATCAGTCTACGACAGAAGATGGTTTCATTTCAAACTCGGCAAACAACAAATGCTGGCTGCCAGTGCCAGCTCAAGAGACAGGATAATACGTAACATATTGTATTTACAGAATAGATGTCTAAAATTAACAAAATCATTTGAAGTGAAGACTTAAAAGATTTAAATTGAACGTAAATTAATGATTATAAGAACTGGTGTTTGTACCTCTTGCTAAAGTTCTTTATAGAACTGTTAGATCAAGTTAGCAAGCACCTAATTTTACATTGATTTCATTCTCTAGCTAACACTATCAAGAAGTTGAAAGACGTTTGCTAACGCTATCAAGAACTTTTTTCCGGTAGCTAACTTTAGGCTTTTGCAAGAGGTGCAACAACCTAAATTGTTTTTTCATAATAGAAAAAATTTCTACTTTTAAAATTATACACTATCATTAACATTACTAGGAAAACGCTCTGTGTATAACGCGTTGATAAGCGAGCCCTCGTATTGCATGCGAATTCGAAGTTGCTGCTCTACAAATCTTGGATGGAAAGAGCCGAAACGAAATGCTTCAACAATGGAGCAGTTATAAAAACCTGACATTTCTATCACGAAATATGACAAAAATATCCAAGAACGCATAAAATGTAAAACACACATACGACACAGACTTTTAATGACAGAATATACTATGAAATATTTACAAAAACACCTAGGAAAAATGTTTGTCCAAGACCATACAAAATTTTACGGTGATTGGTCGAGGGTTCAGTTTAAATTTCAAAAAACACAGGATCATGTTCAACAACTTATCAAGAGACCACTTGGTTTACAATACCTACTCAGTATGTGTGCAAAGTTGCAGGCCGATTTGTTGAACGGTTTGTCCTGGACACTGCTGGCAATAACGAGCCTTGAAAATGCATGGGCGGCCACATTCTCTCACTTTCTCAATTGTTTTGTTATTATCAACACGATTATATCATATTTGCACTGATTTATATTGAATAAAACACTAACAACATTTTTATCATGTTTCAAATTCATAAACACATGTATTTTAGTGAAAATTCGCGTGAAATATTATAATTTAAAACACTTTCTGACAGTTCTTTGTTTGTTTACACCGGCCATCTTGGATATCGGCCTGGTGGATGTCAGTTCGCGGAACAAAGCTGAACATGCAGTCAGCGACCAGACATGTAGGAGGCAGTGAAATCGGACCGCCGAGCGTCAATGAGTGGAACAGACGGTCGGCATACCCGCGAACACCCGGACGAAGACGTCTTACGAAGAATTTATTATTGACGATCGGAAGATCGGAAATACTTATCTTTCCGAAAACATCAGTTTTCGAGCGGCAATTTTGAAATGTGGAACGATCTTCAATAACTGGCATCATCCAACTTGTCAATACAAATCAATATTAGTTGTTTTATAAAAATAAAAAAATTGTGTGAAATCATTACTTCGTCTGAGATCATGAATAAACTCTTTTACAAATAATTCAATCGATTTATAGAAATAATTTGGTTCAGAAATAAAATAAATAGACAGAGAGTGTAAACAATCTTTTCTGTAGATACTCTGTCAACGTTAAAGACAACATACAGCTCGATATAATATGATTCCTATGTTAGAAGCATTAACAGAAAACTGGAACTAATTAGCTCGAAAAATAGTAAATAATATTACAAAATACCTAATGTTTGGAAAGAATAATGTAGGTACTTACTCCTTTTGGTACTTGGTATCCATCAATGACAAGGTCCTTGACTGAAGTACGAAGATTTTCCCCCGCTATTGGTGAAAGTCTGTAATTATACGGAAATGAACACTCAAAAGTGAAGCCTATACCTGGCCGTCCATGAGGAGGCAAGAACTTGAAAGTCTCGGTTGAAGGGGAAATGAAATGGAGTGTTATCTGTTTACTCTTTTCATATTACCTAAAAGGGATTCAATACCAAGTGACCAGTTTTAAGCCTACGTTTGACATGACTAACCAGCAAGCCGACGGGAAGAGCCATTTTATTTTCCAGGGGAAAGAAGGGATACTTTTCAGTACAATTATCTTTATAGTGGTGTTGACTAAAATAATTCGATTTGTACTGAAGTGTTCACAAAAGATCGTTCTCAATGTTTCATCTGACACTATTAATATACAATCTGCTGTCTTGTAGCCAATTATATTGGGCGTTATCTTGCCATAATCAGACTGTTATAAATCGTCTGACATGATATTGTAAACGGTTTTATTGGTATGTTCTCTACCTCATAGCCTCCTTGATGCAAGCTTTGAGGTATTTCATGTCGTTGAGGTTCTCGGCTGTGATGGGCTGTGTGCTGGTCTTGGGTAATACCATGTCGATCTCTGACTGGAGTCTGCGCTGAACTTCGGGGTTGATGGCCAAGTAGTACAGCAGGAAAGCCACAGAGTGAGACGTCTGTACATAAATCATCATTCTGTTTTAGAAGCTTTAAGATATCTCAATGACATTAATAATAATATCCAGACTTCATATTTTATGAGTCGGACAAAGCAATCAGTAGTTTTAACTGAAATACTGATAGATATATACCCGATTGCACATTTTATTCTATGACATTGATTGTTTAAGTGTTTTTTTAAACTTTTTCCTGCCTGGGGCCTAATTCTAGAACTTTTAAATTCCCAAAATGGAATGAATGGAATGGAATCGGGAAAAACGTTCTAGAAAGGACCCATAATCTATTAATTATTTATTGGTAACCTGTACTAAATGAGTACTGACAGGAGGTTACATTTAACGAAGATATGAACAAGAGTAAAACAAATCTTGAAGAAAATGCCATAAAAGTTTCTTAAACAGTAATAAAATCAAAGTTTCCTTGTTTTTTTTCGAGCCTCTGCCTAATGACCAATATGTCTTAATTTTATCAACGATGTTATCTACCGTGTCGATGCCCGCCAACATCATGTCGATCGCCATCACACACGCAGTCTTCGGGTTCGGATCTCGAGACAAGATACGTTCCAAAACACTCGGCTCGTGGTCCTCTGGCAAATCCTTGATCGAGTCCATAGCCTTGTTGATGTATTTCATGCTAGTTCTGCAATAGAGTCACGTGTTGATAAGCGAGCACAGATACGTGCAACATCTCTAGCCAAACTCGATACGACACGATACGACACGATAGGGTACGATTTTAAATGTAACTTTCCAATCTCCATCACACTGGTTCTGCACGGGGATCGTGTAACTTTTGTCAAGAGTCGATAGACAACTCTTATGGGAGAACAACATTGACACGTCATAGTCGATCGATTACTAAGTCGAGTCGAGTCAATGCTAATCTCTCATAAGAGTTGTCGATCATTTGTCGAGCAAAGTTATACGATCGCAGTGCTGGAGGACAGATCCATGTGTCGTGACTTTATACCTATAAATCTCTTTTGACAACTCTTTATAAAATCTTGAAATAGCAACAGCCAACAAGTCTGTAAATTCTGAAGCAATATGGATTGAAAACGTGTAAAATATGAGATAATGTTGGTCTTGATCACCGTGCCAACATTTGAACTTAATCAGATCATTTTGATTTTGACCAATCCGAGGTCCCGAGGGGTAAGATTTGAGACAACGTTGGTCTTAATGACATGTCAAAATTTAAAATTGGTTGGACCAACCAATCGGATTATAATCTTTTTAAAAGAGAGATTCTTTACAATACCAGATATTTTACTAGTAAATTACAAAGCAAAATCTCTGGGATTTTCTACAATCTCTCTTTGTGGTTCCGCCTCCAGAAGTCAGTGCCAAAAGGAGTCGCTCACTTCGATCGCTCAATTATTCATGTTTTTTTACTTTTCAAATAAAATTGTGAGTAGGTACTTTATAGAACCAATTCTCCATGTAAGAAAGTCAGCTCGCAAGCTCGGTCGTATTGAATTTGGGGTAAAGACTGTCAAATGTCAATGCCAAAACCCCGCCGCCATGTGGGTCAAGTGGTTATTAGGCATTAAATTGCATTGATGTTGCATTCTGTGAGAAGACTGTTCAAATCATATTACCCTATCACCAAAAGATGGCGTCCTATAGCACATATTCTTATAATCACAAATTTGGGTGTAAAGCAATAAGTAAAAGGAATACAGCTGAAAATATACGTACTTTTTTATCTGTTTTAACCAGCCAAAAAGATATCATATTAAAACTGAACCTCAAACGTTTGAGAACTCACTCTGTAACAAAGTCCATACTCTTTTCAAAACTGTTCCAAGTGGGAGTTTTGAAATATTTCCAGAGCGATGATTTCATTTCCATGACGTAAAGATCGTCAAATAGGTGATTTGTGCTGTCAATCATTCTTTGTGCTTCAGAACTAGGATCTAAATTCCCATCCAGACATCCCAGACGAGCGTCCAAAGCTATCATAGCAATTGCTGAAAAATATGAGAACTGTCATATTGATGTCTATTAAAAGGTATTAAAATGTAGGTAACTATGTAAATACTCACATTCAAGAGCCCATTTATAAAGCTCATTGATGAAATTGTCCGGCATTTCTCCATTCGCAGATCTGAGCTCGGGGATTCTGTGGAGGATGTTGAGAACAATAATTTTTTACATTTTGTCACGAAAAATACAACCGACCATCCAGACTACAGATGACAACTATTGCATGATTGATACAATTGCTAGGACTTATAAACAGTGGTGTAGTCCTAATATTTCTTTTGGGTATACGCTACCATGGGCGTCCACAGGATTTCTGCCAGGGGGGGGGGCAAGCCAAGGAAAACAATTTGACTCGGAGACATTTTTTGGTTTTTGGACACTGAAATCAATTTTGAGACGTTATGAGGCGTATTTTGTTAAACTATTCAATATGTTTTATAATTTGAAACTTTGGGGTGGTGGAGGGCATGGCACCACCTTGCCCCGCAGGGCTTTTTTTTGTTTTTTTGACACTTTGAAATTAACTTTTTTGAGTGTTTTGCTTACGAAATGAAACTAAACGTAAAACACCACAAGCAAAACTATTTTTTTTTAGGTATACGGCGTATACCCGCGTATACCCTCGACTACACCACTGCTAATAAAGTATAAGATTAATATGACATCACTATCAGACCGTCGGTTTTTGTAATTCCTAAGCAAAAACTGAGAGGTACCACAGAATTAGCAATATAGCTTAGATTATTACATGATTACCTTATCAGTTTAATAATTAATAGGCATTAAGTATAAAACACCTATTGTTAAGCGTATTAAATAAAAGTTTGTTTGAATGTCTTTCGATGTACCTACCTGTTAATTAAGTCGTCGGCAACCTCCTCGATCGGTCCGATATAGAACTTGGCGACTTTCGGCTGCATCAACGCCGGGTTCACTGTCGATCTGAACCTCCCCCACTCCTCCCCCTGGCTGAAGAACACATGGTGGAGTTGAAATTTGAAACATTTACAGGTAATGCTAGTTAATATTGAATAAAATAATTTTTGTTTTGACACACAAAGGAGAAAGTGTGAAAGACTGCATAACATATTGCAAATCAGGAGGTAGATGCAGTTTTGAATTCTCTATCTTCTTATCAATTGAAACATTTCTTTAATCAAACAGTGTGGTCAATATATAATTAATCTATAGATATAAATTACATTTATATATCAAAATATTTAGAAAATATCTTCCTACACTTGCATCAACCTATTTGGGGAACGTATGCTTTGAAAAAATTGTCAAACATTTGCATAAAGATAAATTAATTTACAGTATCTGAATAAGTGTCCTAACGTGGCAAGAGATCCTCCGGAGCCACCGAAGAAGTCCTTCTTCAGGACATTGCGGTAATACGCGAACGCCTTGATATGATCTCGGATAGGCCAGACGCCCTCGTTGCGGTACACCAACTCGACGTACTCGGGGTCATACAGGAACACCAGGGTGCTTCTGGTGCCGGGCATGCCACGGAACAACAGCACCTTGCCGTAGTCTGTCATCATCTTCCTGTGCATCGCAGTCATTCCCATCCCACTGAACTCGCCTGCAAGCAGACAACACTTACATGCATGTACAGGAACACCAGGGTGCTTCTGGTGCCGGGCATGCCACGGAACAACAGCACCTTGCCGTAGTCTGTCATCATCTTCCTGTGCATCGCAGTCATTCCCATCCCACTGAACTCGCCTGCAAGCAGACAACACTTACATGCATGTACAGGAACACCAGGGTGCTTCTGGTGCCGGGCATGCCACGGAACAACAGCACCTTGCCGTAGTCTGTCATCATCTTCCTGTGCATCGCAGTCATTCCCATCCCACTGAACTCGCCTGCAAGCAGACAACACTTACATGCATGTACAGGAACACCAGGGTGCTTCTGGTGCCGGGCATGCCACGGAACAACAGCACCTTGCCGTAGTCTGTCTTCATCTTCCTGTGCATCGCAGTCATTCCCATCCCACTGAACTCGCCTGCAAGCAGACAACACTTACATGCATGTACAGGAACACCAGGGTGCTTCTGGTGCCGGGCATGCCACGGAACAGCAGCACCTTGCCGTAGTCTGTCATCATCTTCCTGTGCATCGCAGTCATTCCCATCCCACTGAACTCGCCTGCAAGCAGACAACACTTACATGCATGTACAGGAACACCAGGGTGCTTCTGGTGCCGGGCATGCCACGGAACAACAGCACCTTGCCGTAGTCTGTCATCATCTTCCTGTGCATCGCAGTCATTCCCATCCCACTGAACTCGCCTGCAAGCAGACAACACTTACATGCATGTACAGGAACACCAGGGTGCTTCTGGTGCCGGGCATGCCACGGAACAACAGCACCTTGCCGTAGTCTGTCATCATCTTCCTGTGCATTGCAGTCATTCCCATCCCACTGAACTCGCCTGCAAGCAGACAACACTTACATGCATGTACAGGAACACCAGGGTGCTTCTGGTGCCGGGCATGCCACGGAACAACAGCACCTTGCCGTAGTCTGTCATCATCTTCCTGTGCATCGCAGTCATTCCCATCCCACTGAACTCGCCTGCAAGCAGACAACACTTACATGCATGTACAGGAACACCAGGGTGCTTCTGGTGCCGGGCATGCCACGGAACAACAGCACCTTGCCGTAGTCTGTCATCATCTTCCTGTGCATCGCAGTCATTCCCATCCCACTGAACTCGCCTGCAAGCAGACAACACTTACATGCATGTACAGGAACACCAGGGTGCTTCTGGTGCCGGGCATGCCACGGAACAACAGCACCTTGCCGTAGTCTGTCATCATCTTCCTGTGCATCGCAGTCATTCCCATCCCACTGAACTCGCCTGCAAGCAGACAACACTTACATGCATGTACAGGAACACCAGGGTGCTTCTGGTGCCGGGCATGCCACGGAACAACAGCACCTTGCCGTAGTCTGTCTTCATCTTCCTGTGCATCGCAGTCATTCCCATCCCACTGAACTCGCCTGCAAGCAGACAACACTTACATGCATGTACAGGAACACCAGGGTGCTTCTGGTGCCGGGCATGCCACGGAACAGCAGCACCTTGCCGTAGTCTGTCATCATCTTCCTGTGCATCGCAGTCATTCCCATCCCACTGAACTCGCCTGCAAGCAGACAACACTTACATGCATGTACAGGAACACCAGGGTGCTTCTGGTGCCGGGCATGCCACGGAACAACAGCACCTTGCCGTAGTCTGTCATCATCTTCCTGTGCATCGCAGTCATTCCCATCCCACTGAACTCGCCTGCAAGCAGACAACACTTACATGCATGTACAGGAACACCAGGGTGCTTCTGGTGCCGGGCATGCCACGGAACAACAGCACCTTGCCGTAGTCTGTCATCATCTTCCTGTGCATTGCAGTCATTCCCATCCCACTGAACTCGCCTGCAAGCAGACAACACTTACATGCATGTACAGGAACACCAGGGTGCTTCTGGTGCCGGGCATGCCACGGAACAGCAGCACCTTGCCGTAGTCTGTCATCATCTTCCTGTGCATCGCAGTCATTCCCATCCCACTGAACTCGCCTGCAAGCAGACAACACTTACATGCATGTACAGGAACACCAGGGTGCTTCTGGTGCCGGGCATGCCACGGAACAACAGCACCTTGCCGTAGTCTGTCATCATCTTCCTGTGCATCGCAGTCATTCCCATCCCACTGAACTCGCCTGCAAGCAGACAACACTTACATGCATGTACAGGAACACCAGGGTGCTTCTGGTGCCGGGCATGCCACGGAACAACAGCACCTTGCCGTAGTCTGTCTTCATCTTCCTGTGCATCGCAGTCATTCCCATCCCACTGAACTCGCCTGCAAGCAGACAACACTTACATGCATGTACAGGAACACCAGGGTGCTTCTGGTGCCGGGCATGCCACGGAACAGCAGCACCTTGCCGTAGTCTGTCATCATCTTCCTGTGCATCGCAGTCATTCCCATCCCACTGAACTCGCCTGCAAGCAGACAACACTTACATGCATGTACAGGAACACCAGGGTGCTTCTGGTGCCGGGCATGCCACGGAACAACAGCACCTTGCCGTAGTCTGTCATCATCTTCCTGTGCATCGCAGTCATTCCCATCCCACTGAACTCGCCTGCAAGCAGACAACACTTACATGCATGTACAGGAACACCAGGGTGCTTCTGGTGCCGGGCATGCCACGGAACAACAGCACCTTGCCGTAGTCTGTCATCATCTTCCTGTGCATTGCAGTCATTCCCATCCAACTGAACTCGCCTGCAAGCAGACAACACTTACATGCATGTACAGGAACACCAGGGTGCTTCTGGTGCCGGGCATGCCACGGAACAGCAGCACCTTGCCGTAGTCTGTCATCATCTTCCTGTGCATCGCAGTCATTCCCATCCCACTGAACTCGCCTGCAAGCAGACAACACTTACATGCATGTACAGGAACACCAGGGTGCTTCTGGTGCCGGGCATGCCACGGAACAACAGCACCTTGCCGTAGTCTGTCATCATCTTCCTGTGCATCGCAGTCATTCCCATCCCACTGAACTCGCCTGCAAGCAGACAACACTTACATGCATGTACAGGAACACCAGGGTGCTTCTGGTGCCGGGCATGCCACGGAACAACAGCACCTTGCCGTAGTCTGTCATCATCTTCCTGTGCATCGCAGTCATTCCCATCCCACTGAACTCGCCTGCAAGCAGACAACACTTACATGCATGTACAGGAACACCAGGGTGCTTCTGGTGCCGGGCATGCCACGGAACAACAGCACCTTGCCGTAGTCTGTCATCATCTTCCTGTGCATCGCAGTCATTCCCATCCCACTGAACTCGCCTGCAAGCAGACAACACTTACATGCATGTACAGGAACACCAGGGTGCTTCTGGTGCCGGGCATGCCACGGAACAACAGCACCTTGCCGTAGTCTGTCTTCATCTTCCTGTGCATCGCAGTCATTCCCATCCCACTGAACTCGCCTGCAAGCAGACAACACTTACATGCATGTACAGGAACACCAGGGTGCTTCTGGTGCCGGGCATGCCACGGAACAACAGCACCTTGCCGTAGTCTGTCATCATCTTCCTGTGCATCGCAGTCATTCCCATCCCACTGAACTCGCCTGCAAGCAGACAACACTTACATGCATGTACAGGAACACCAGGGTGCTTCTGGTGCCGGGCATGCCACGGAACAACAGCACCTTGCCGTAGTCTGTCATCATCTTCCTGTGCATCGCAGTCATTCCCATCCCACTGAACTCGCCTGCAAGCAGACAACACTTACATGCATGTACAGGAACACCAGGGTGCTTCTGGTGCCGCACGAAACGACCCTCTACTTAACCGTTACAATCCTTTCATCATTCAATCTTGGAGAGCAAACATTGCCATTCAAGCTGTGATTTCAAAAGACGCTGTTAATAATTTCATTGCTAAATATGCCTCCAAGAGTGAACCTCAATCTCAATCCTTCAAAGACCTTCTGTCCAACATTCTCATGAACGACGTTAAAGATCACAATCCTGCCAAACTAGGTGTCCAAAAACTCATCATCCAATCTATTGCCGAACGAGACATATCTGCTCAAGAATGTTGCCATTTGTTGATGAGTTATCCTCTCTATCACTGCACAAGAAGTTTCGTTTCTCTAAATATTGGTGGTGAAATCTGGGTTCCTCTCCTGCCGGCCGATGCCGAGATTGACACTGACAGTGACAACAGCTTCATTGCAAGATATCAAACTCGACCACCTGACATGCCCCACTTGACACTTATAAATGCTGCTTCACAGTACTATTGGAGAAATCGATGGATTTGTAGAAAGAAGCCTGCTGTTGTTCGAGTATTCCCTAAACTTCACTTAACAGACAATTCCGTATTAAACGAAGCCTATTTCAAGCAACAAGTCATTCTAAGATCATCCTTTACTAACATTAATCAGTTAAATCCTTTCGATGACACTTGGGAGTCCGTGTTTCATTTCGAGGGATTCACCATGTCAGCAGACCAACATGAACAAGTTCTTCCTTCTGACGACAATGCCAACAGTGACGACGAGTGGGAAGAGACTGAGGTCGAGAGAGAACAAACAGAGTGGATGAGAGTTGCTGGGATGGGTCCCAATGCTGTTCCTGTTCAGTGCGAAGTCGGACTGCGAGAATTGGATTTATCTTTTCCTTGGTCTCAATCTTACATAAACTATCCTAATATAGAATCAGTTGGCAGCTTCTTAAAAGATGTAAAACACGTTGACATAATTCCTATTGAAGAAACCGCATCCAATTTGACATTTACAGACGAACAACAACAACTTCTTGATCTTTTACAAAAACAAATAACTTCATTAAAATCAAATTTGCCACAAGACGACTCTGCAATAAGACGAGTAATTGTTCAGGGCACTGCAGGAACTGGAAAAAGCACCATCATCAAGGCTATGACAAAAAAACTCAAAACCGAAATCGGAGACAAATCTTACATGTTGGTGGCCCCTACTGGAGTAGCAGCATTTAATATCAACGGCAGTACAATACATTCTTCACTTCACATCGGGACTAATTCATCAAAATTTGTAGCGTTAAGTGGTAAAGAGGCCAGAATATTTCAACTTTCAATGGAAAACTGTTCATTTTTAATTATCGACTAATACAGCATGATTGGATGCACTCTCATGGCTATGATTGACAAAAGGTGTCGTCAGGGAAAACCAAACAACAGTTCAAAACCTTTTGGTAACATCTTCGTATACATGTTCGGCGACATTAAACAGCTACCACCAGTTTGCGACAGAGCACTTTACAGCGACAAACCCAGTAATTATGGACTCACCAATGACGGAATTCTTGCCTACCGTTCATTTCAACATTGCCACATTTTATCTATCGTTCAGCGTCAGGCAGGAGACAATCCCGATCAACAACAATTCCGTCAACTTCTACTTCGACTTAGCGATGGATGCGCGATTCTTGACGACTGGCAATTGCTACAAACCAGATTTAACACTTCATTAACTTCACAAGAAAAAGATTCATTTGACAATTCACTCACTCTTGGCCCCACTAAAGATATAGTTAAAACTCACAACATGGAAAAGCTTATAGCCCTCGGCCATCCCATTGCCAAAATATCAGCCAAACATAACTGTGTCACTGCCTCAAATGGCACTGAGGACAGTGCACAAGGTTTGCAAAATGTCATCTATCTTTCAAGGGGAAGTCGAGTTATGTTAAAATCAAATCTTTGGACATCTCAAGGTCTCGTGAATGGCGCCACTGGTACAGTTAAAGACGTCATTTACACTCCTCACACACAGCCACCCGTTGATCATCCACTCTGTGTGTTGGTTGAGTTTGATTCATACGAAGGCCCTTCATTTCATCATCCTAAAGTAATTCCAATTTGTCCTGTCTCAAGAGCCTGGACCGAGAAATCTGTCAAGTGCACTCGTGCCCAGTTTCCCCTACAACTTGCCTGGTCGGTCACCATCCATAAGTGTCAAGGTATGACCTTAGACAAAGCAGTTGTAGGATTGGGCACGAAGGAGTTTGCAGTTGGCATGAGCTTCGTAGGCATTTCTCGAGTCCGCTCTTAAGTCATATCATGTTTTCACCACCTTTTCCATTTGAGCGGATAAATTCCCTCAAAAATTCAAGTTCCTTGCAACAGAGACGCAATGAGGAAGCAAGGCTTAAAGCCCTTCCTCTACCCGAGAATTGAACAGAGAGACCCCCTTTATTAACTAGATGCAATACTTACTATTACATCAACGTCACAGAGAATAAGTGAAAGGGGGTCGGGTGGGACCCGTTAGCAGCAACGTCCACGTCGTGGGTCCTGGTTACTGGAGACTTTAATTATGTATCATCACTTACTATACATATTAATTAGTTTCTTGCTAATAGCTGCATTTTAATTTAATTGAACTCTCTTCAATTTAAAATTCAAACTTTGTCTATGATTATATTGTTTATCTCGTATAGATTGAATATGGTCGTGTATTTCTTTCAGTGAAGTTTTCTGTACTTTAGGTGTATACGAAGTTTCGGTTCGATGTTTTGCACGTATTGGTGCTCGCTCCCCAACGCGTTACACAGAGCGTTTTCCTAGTTTTTTACACACTATAGAGAAAGTGCCATAAGAGTACCGTGGTGACGCTCGCTACGCTCGCTCAATCATAACCTTCTAAATCCCTATTCCGTAACTGAGTTCACTTACATTTCTCGTAATAATTCTTAGCCCCAAATGAATATCATTGCTATAACAAAGAATAGTCTATTTATACAGAATAATACCTCAGAGTTGTAAGTTTATGTTTAAAATGTACACATTAAAATTATCTTTCATGCCAATGGAACAGCTGAAGGACGATATTTCTGTTTGTATTGTTGTACAAAATCTAAAGATATTAAACATAACAAAACGTAAAGTTAAGTGTAAACAACAATCTGCTTTCCAAAGCAATGTAATGTCAAGTCAATAAGCCATGTCAAAGACATATTTCAAAATCTAAAAATAGAATATATAGTAAGTGCGTGCAGGTTTTAGAATGTAATGTAATGTTCACATTCAACAAATCTTCCAGATATAACCAGCGGCAGCTTCTGACTATCCCTCCCCTGATACTAGACCAGTTCACTTTATACGAAGATTTCTACCGAGAAGACTAGAAGTGAATGTAACAATCACCTATCGGAGTAATTGTTATACCATGGGCCAAGATAAGAATAGAAAAACTGTATAATGTGTACAGTTACGGAAATATTTTCGGTAAACGCTCCTTTCACCCCCCCCCCCCTCCCACTCCTCACAACATTCAAACCATGGAGGTTAAAACTCCATGCTCAAACAACTTTGCCCGTGTTACGGGTCGAGGGGGAGGAACCTATAGTCTAACGTTCATGCATGGAAAGGGAGAAGGAGCGTTTACCGAATATATTTCCGTGACTGTACCTATTGTCACCTCCATGTCCTGATAAAACTACCCCTATCGCAACTACCAGTCATACACAGACATTAGTTGCCTTTGATATAATATGAATACAGAAGGACGATTTGCAAGACTGGTTTTATCATTGGCTTTTATCAAAACATAACGGGGTAAAATAAATCTAACAAACTACCCAAAGTGTGAATTGTGATGTGAGACATTTTTAATTATTATTTTGTATTATAAATTTGCCTCCTTCAATTAAATACGATACTTCGTGTAATTAATACAGGGTTTAGAAACGTGCAGTTTTTCTGTTAACTCGGCTCTTTGCGAGCGGGAATCGCACGGTTCGTCAGAGCGTTTTTTTTAAATTGTGTCTTCCCACTTAAATATTTAAAAAAATCAGATAGTAACGACCCATAACAGCCTAATATACTAAATAATGCCGCACACTGGAGTTCATTATGACCTCTGGTCTGACCTCAAAGTGTTAAATACGATTATTTTCGATTATTTTATTAAAAATATCGTATTTAACACTTTGAGGTCGCACCAGAGGTCATAATGAACTCCAATGTGCGGCATTATTTAGTCTTTTAGGCTGTAATGGGTCGTTACTATCTGATTTTTTAAAATTATTAAGTGGGAAGACACAATTTCAAAAAAACGCTCTGACGAACCGTGCGATTCCCGTTCGCTTCCGTTTGCCTCTTAATCACAGGGAAGGAATTATTAGCGATCAACTGCCTCACCGATGACAGGTAGAAACCTCCACACATTGCCGACAAGAGGCAGCGGTTTCGGCCCAGGCATCTCGAAGAACGGTTTCGCATTCTCCCACTCGAGCGTCGGCGTCGCGGCGGCTGTGGAGTTGACTCTGACAGAAGCGACGCTGCGCAGACGCCCGGGAGCCGCCACGGATCGCAACATCACTCGCTCACTCGGAGTCTGAATGTCAACTGAGAGGATCACGGCGAAAAGAAGAGATTACATCTTTCTGATAAGTTTCATGGTTTTTTAAGAGCCTAATGATGCGAAGCGACGGAATGTCAAGGTTATCTCACTGTTCTGAGCATGCGTATTAAAATGTAAGATAATGTTACGCAGTTGAATCAAGTATAACACACAGATGACACACAGATGTCAGTGGGTGTCTGTAGAACATAGGCCACTAAGCAGACTTAAACAAGTTAAACTCATGCTAAAATGCTGGATGACAGGGGCAAATTTGAATAAATCTAGTGGAGCGGTCGCTCCACCCAGCCAAGTCGTACTATACACTCACAGTCACTCAACATACCGTAAATGCCTAATAAACTGAGGAGCAGACCAAACACTTTTACTGTAAGCAACAACATGGCATTTTCGGCCTACTGGATCTTAAAATTGGAAAATCTCACATTGTTGTGAAATGTCTTAATTTCGAGCTATGGCCCACCCCACTACATATACCAAATTTGGGAACAATAGGTTATGCCATTTGCGCGCTAGAGGACCGAGAAAACAGTGAAATTACACCACTTTCTGATTCTGAAGATGATGATGATGATGATATCAGGAAACCCTGTTGACAGCGCCACAGCCTAAACGGCTAAACCGATCGACCTGAAACTTTTACCACATATGCACTTTTGGCGTCTGGTGATACCTTGCCTCTTGTGATTTTTTGTGCCGCCATTTTTAAACCGGAAGTGACGTCATAACTCAAAAACGTCTGGACCGATTAGAACGAAATTAGCGCCATTCGATTTAGATGGTCATCTTTATGAAGTATCAATAAAAAAAATATTATTTTCTTATTTTCTAAACCGGAAGTGACGTCATAAATACGCAATATTTAACTTATTTCAACAAATTATACTTAAAATACGTACATAATTAACTTACATTGTAACATAGACAATACAATTTATATATTCAAGGTAGCAGTGTTCTCGGCCGCCATTCCTGAAACCGGAAGTGACGTCATATATCTAAAACGCCTGTACCGATTGCAACTGAACTAGCTCCTGCGTATTCATTCTGCTATTTATTTGAAAAATCAATTGTGAAAAATGAATAAATAAATTAATGGTACCGGAAATGGCGGCAGGAACCACTAAATGAAACCGGAAGTGACGTCATATATTACAAACGGCATGACCGATTTTACGGAAATATAGGGATTAGGAATTCAGATGGTCGTTCATGAAGGTATCAACTAGATAAAACTAGATTGTTTTCTTATTACCTATACCGGAATTCGGCCGCTATTTCAAAACCGGAAGTGACGTAATGTATCGAAAACGGCTGGATCGATTATAACGAAACTTAAGCTATTCTTCTTGGATAATCATTTTCATCTTATACCAAACGCAACTTTTCATAGTAACCAAATCGGTTGAGGCGTATTTTTTTAAAGAAATTAGTCCCTGCTCGGACATGTGCTACAAGCTGTATGAATAAACTAACAAAAGAAGTGATATCCCAGAAAAAACACTCCGTGTAAAAATACCAGCCAAGTCTCTTTAACTATAAAAAAAAAAAATTAAAGAAATCTAAAAATTCAGCACTGAAAAGGAGTGATATCAAAAAAGGAGCCAAGTCAACGAATTTTCCAAATTTTAATCGTACCATTGAAATAAAAATATCAACCCCCGAGAAATACTTAAAAAAAGGACTTGGCGCATCGTTTTTTTAAAGACATTTTTCTATTCTTAAGCTTATGCCACTCACATACTACGTAGTTCAGAAATGCCTAGAAAAATTGGGACAAAACTTTCAAATTAAATATTGAACATTCTGTAAAATATTTTAAATTTAAATATAAGTACGCAAAGAAACATAGCATTGTCTTACAAGCAATAAATACAGAACAGTTGTGTTTGTGATTGGTAGGTACCTATAGTTTTGTGGGTACATCAACATCTAGTGGAGCGGTCGCTCCACCCAGCCAAGTCGTACTATACACTCACAGTCACTCAACATACCGTAAATGCCTAATAAACTGAGGAGCAGACCAAACACTTTTACTGTAAGCAACAACATGGCATTTTCGGCCTACTGGATCTCAAAATTGGTAAATCTCACATTGTTGCGAAATATCTTTATTTCGAGCTATGGCCCACCCCACTACATATACCAAATTTGGGAACAATAGGTTATGCCATTTGCGCGCTAGAGGACCGAGAAAACAGTGAAATTACACCACTTTCTGATTCTGAAGATGATGATGATTCTGATATCACGAAACGTCGCTATCACCGCCACAGCCTAAACGGCTGAACCGATCGACCTGAAATTTTTACCACATGTGCACTTTTGGCGTCTGAGGTGCCTTTTTATAAAACCAACCGAAAGCCGCCATTTTGAAACCGGAAGTGACGTCATAACTCAAAAACGTCTGGACCGATTAGAACGAAATTAGCGCCATTCGATTTAGATGGTCATCTATATGAAGTATCAATAAAAAAAATATTATTTTCTTATTTTCTAAACCGGAAGTGACGTCATAAATACGCAATATTTAACTTATTTCAACAAATTATACTTAAAATACGTACATAATTAACTTACATTGTAACATAGACAATACAATTTATATATTCAAGGTAGCAGTGTTCTCGGCCGCCATTCCTGAAACCGGAAGTGACGTCATATATCTAAAACGCCTGTACCGATTGCAACTGAACTAGCTCCTGCGTATTCATTCTGCTATTTATTTGAAAAATCAATTGTGAAAAATGAATAAATAAATTATGGTACCGGAAATGGCGGCAGGAACCACTAAATGAAACCGGAAGTGACGTCATATATTACAAACGGCATGACCGATTTTACGGAAATATAGGGATTAGGAATTCAGATGGTCGTTCATGAAGGTATCAACTAGATAAAACTAGATTGTTTTCTTATTACCTATACCGGAATTCGGCCGCTATTTCAAAACCGGAAGTGACGTCATGTATCGAAAACGGCTGGATCGATTATAACGAAACTTAAGCTATTCTTCTTGGATAATCATTTTCATCTTATACCAAACGCAACTTTTCATAGTAACCAAATCGGTTGAGGCGTATTTTTTTAAAGAAATTAGTCCCTGCTCGGACATGTGCTACAAGCTGTATGAATAAACTAACAAAAGAAGTGATATCCCAGAAAAAACACTCCTGTAAAAATACCAGCCAAGTCTCTTTAACTATAAACAAAAATAGAAGAAATCTAAAAATTCAGCACTGAAAAGGAGTGATATCAAAAAAGGAGCCAAGTCAACGAATTTTCCAAATTTTAATCGTACCATTGAAATAAAAATATCAAACCCCGAGAAATACTTAAAAAAAGGACTTGGCGCATCGTTTTTTTAAAGACATTTTTCTATTCTTAAGCTTATGCCACTCACATACTACGTAGTTCAGAAATGCCTAGAAAAATTGGGACAAAACTTTCAAATTAAATATTGAACATTCTGTAAAATATTTTAAATTTAAATATAAGTACGCAAAGAAACATAGCATTGTCTTACAAGCAATAAATACAGAACAGTTGTGTTTGTGATTGGTAGGTACCTATAGTTTTGTGGGTACATCAACATACCTACTACAGCATTATACTTTGAACCTTCTCGCCGTGTAATTAATTGCTATTAATTAACATTTTATACCAAAAAAATTCATAAATTACATAACGTATTACTTTAGATAAAAATCTAGTCAGTAATTATTTGAGCAGCATGGCTCAGTGCACTAGTCACTTATACAAATCTCATTGACGGCCTTCTTGTAATGAGCGCTTTCGCTATTTCCCTCAGTCACGATATTGAGAAGTATGATTGATTAATATGACCCTAGAAATAGTGGCAATAACGAATAGACTAGGCCGCTTCCGTTTATTCGTTATTCGTTTATCCGTTTATTTCCTCTGAATATTGACAAAATACCAAAACTGCCAGTAGGTAAGAGTACTAGTTATATTAAAACGTAGTATGATTCGTCGATAATGAATGTGATATACTCAGGAAAATATACTTGTAGAGTTCTTCCTATACTTTTAGGATAGAAAAGTGTCTTTAAAAAAACGATGCGCCAAGTCCTTTTTTTAAGTATTTCTCGGGGGTTGATATTTTTATTTCAATGGTACGATTAAAATTTGGAAAATTCGTTGACTTGGCTCCTTTTTTGATATCACTCCTTTTCAGTGCTGAATTTTTAGATTTCTTCTATTTTTTTTTATAGTTAAAGAGACTTGGCTGGTATTTTTACACGGAGTGTTTTTTCTGGGATATAATATTAACTTAGTTGTTTGTATGTTATGGCTAAAAAAAAATAAAAATTATAACTAAATTCCAATTTCCCTTGTTTCTCCTTTTTCTCTGCACTCGGAATCACAAATCTGTAGACTGACGTAGCCATCTTGCAGAAGTGGCTCCATCACGTATCGCTTATTGCGCGAAAATGATTCCAAGATTCATGGACTTCTACTACATTCATACTAGAACAAACGGTGCTCGGTGCTACATACTTCCCCCAGGGATAGGAGCAAGGAACATTTGGGTTGCACAGAATCTGTAAGACACCAAGTTTTCAGATTTACAAGATGAGAAGAGCAAAAAGAATCGATCTTGTGAAATTGTTTAGTAAATACCTAATGTAATACAAAATGTAGATAGGTAGGTATAATCAAATATAAATCTTTATACTAGGAAAACGCTCTGAGTAACGCGTTGATGAGCGAGCACGGATAACGCGCAACACCTCGAACCGAAATTATGTTTATCGAAAATGTCCTTAAAAGCCAATAATTCTTGAATTTCGTCACAAATTTGTATGAAAATCTCCAACAATTCCTAAAATATTGGTCCCAATAACCACGCAAAGTTTTAAGTTGATCGATTGAACCTTTATGATTGAACGATTCCTTGTTAATTTCCAAAAATCACAGGATCTCGTTCAAAAAAATGTTAAACGGTCATATCAGTTTCATAATACGTTTGAAAGTTTCTGCTCTAACAACTTTGAAGTGAAGATTCAAAGATTCCGTGAAATATGAAATTCGAGAAATATGATAGCCAACACGCAAAATATCCTTAAACTGTCGATAACTTTTGAATTTAAACACAGTTTAGTCTGAAAATTGTCAAAAATACAGATAATGTTGGACCCGATGACCATGCAAATTTTTAAGTTGATCGGTCAAACGGTTCTGGTTAAAATTTCAAAAAGCACATGAAATATTTTTTAAATTTTAACCAATGGGAGGATTTGGCTGAAAATTTGTAAAATAAGAGACAATGTTGGTGTTAATGACCATGCAAAATATAAGGTCGATCACATTTGTCGAAGTCCATTTTCATTTTTCGGTCTATCAGGAGATGTTTATTTAAATTTCAACCAATGAATGGATTTCAAAAAAATTAGGGTCTGCAAACAGAGAAGGTTGGTTTTACATGTGTGCAAAATTTCAGATCGATCGGTGAAACGGTGCGACCTGTGTATCGGCTATTAGCAGCCAAAAACAAAAACAAAAAAAAAAAAAAAAAAAAAAAAACAGAGGTCCGTGCCAAAGGAGCCAAAAGGAGACGCTCGCTTCGCTCGCTCAATTATGTAGCTAAACACGAATTCCTCTATGGTTATGGGGTCTTTCTTGTAGGTACTTATTGAGCGAGCGTAGCGAGCGTCACCACGGTACTCTTATGGCACTTTCTCTGTGTGTTTTTTTTTTTTTGCTGTCACAGCCCAGGTCAAACCGCTCAAGCAATCGATCTGAAATTTTGTACACATACTAACGTAATCTATGAGATCCCTGGGATCGTTTTTGAACGGGCTCCCGTGATTGGTTCAAATTTAAAAAAAATTATCTTTCGATTGGGTGCTTCGATCAATTTGAAATTTTGCAAAAACATTGCAACCAACATTGTACCCAATCATAAAAAGTTTCAGCTAAATCCTCCTATTGGTTAAAATTTAAAACCATTTTTCATGTGATTTTTGACATTTAAACTAGAACAGATTGACCGATCAACTTAAAACTTCGCGTGGTCATTGGTACCAACATTTTAGGTATTTTTGCCAATTTTCAGTCTAATCTGTCGTTATTTTCAAAAGTTTTGTCATTTAAAGGTAATTTTATTCCGTAATCTTGAAAAATGTATACTAAATTGTCATTCCTGCCTTCTTTAAGCTTCTGTTCCAAGGCAAGGCCTGTAGAGCAGCCAAGCTATCCACAATGTAAAGTAAAATGAAAGCATTTTTGAGCTAGCGCATAAAATCGGATGCAGTACGAAGCTGACAAATCCTCTAATTGGTTTAAGTTTAAATAATATCTTCTGATTGGTCGACAATCAAAATGTTCACATTAAGTTCAAATTTTGCATGGTGATCAAGACCAACTTAATATTAAATTTTACATATTGTAAGCCCAATCAGTCAAGTATTAATAGACCATTTTAAATATTATCTCAGTGGCTCTGCTTTCTAACAAAAATCATATGCAGTTTGATTTCCAGTCACCTTAGACCCTGTTTCAACAATAGGTAAAACAGGGACTAAGGTGTCTGGAAATAATACTGCATATGATTTTCTTAGAAAGCAGAGCCACTGAGATAATATTTAAAATGGTCTATTGTAATTTTACGAGTTTAGTATGGGATGTCACAAGAAATTTCTGGAGAAAATATGTAGGTAAGACTTCACGACACATTGGATCTGTTATTCATCCAGAGTATTATGGAGATTGAAAAATTGCAGAGAAAATCGTCTTGTGCCGTGTCGTGTATCGTGACTATGGGGATGTTGCATGTTCTGTGCTCGCTCATCAACGCGTTACACTGAGCGTTTTCCTAGTCTAATGTATTTTAGGTATCAATAAAAAAGTGTATTAAAAGTCAAACAGTATAAACCTGAAACAGATATTGCATGAAGAATTTAAAAAGTGATTTCAAAGAAAAAAAATTATGATAATTTTTAAAGAATAAAAAATTTACATCTTATTGGGGAATGAAAATGAACAGTCGATAATGCTTAAAATTATTGTAATTTTCCGCTCTCCAGCTGTCCCCCAGCTTAAAATATAAAGCATTTAGAGTTTTCTGTTATTGATAAAAATGAACGAATGGGTGTTTGAGAAAAAAGTGAACTTGATATACTGCCAATGAGTTGCAGATAACGGTTAACTGATGGCCGCCTTTGACCTCTGCAATCCTCTAGCTGTAATGGTTTGGCGTCAGACTACAGCCTCCATTACGCGATCAGCTGGCCTCGTAGAATCAATTAACACTGCGTTGCGTTAGTTGTGTGTAGGGACACGCTGGCCCACGAGATCAAGGTAAGAGAGTTGCTGAAAACTGCCAAAACACACCTTAAAGTTGAAATCTAACTTCATTCAGAGCGCAAATGCTTCTTCTCACACGATGGAGAAGACTCTATTATAAATAACATGCAAAATACCATAGGTGCTGTAGTGAGAGTTTGTCATAACCTCAAAGAAAGAATGGGTACTATGTAGCCTAAGTGGTCGAGAATACCAAGACAGCAAACGGTTAATGGTTATATATAGTGTTGGGACATGAACATGTTCAATTCATTGAAAATTGTCAATTTTTTTACTTTCCGAAAGCAGTTGGTACAACTGTTAGTAGCACTTCTGACTTATTTTCAGCTTATTCTTGTGCAGGTGTAGGTGCTAGCTTCACACTATTATACATCTCTTTTCACTGGTTTCCATTTTGCTATTATGGGCATCCACAGAGGGGAGGGGGGCAAGGGGGCCTCGGTATTTCAGGATTTAAACATACATTTTTGGTGGTGTTTTTAGTACAGTTTATTTTGTAAACAAAAAAATTAAAATATTATTTCAAAGTGGCAAAACCCAATTTGCCCTGCGGGGCAGTGTGTGGAGCCCCACGCTCCTTAAACCGTGGAAAATTGTTTTTCTAGGATCACCCCCCCCCCCCCCCCCCCCCCCCCCCCAAGGCAGAAATCCAGCGGATACCCATACATGGCAGGGAAGAAACTTATAAAAGTTTTAAAACATAACATAGCACCTCGCATATTAATGTCAAATCAGCACAATGCAAGTATTGTAAATTATTTACGTTACACGTATTATTTTTACACGTATTAACTCATGATTTTTTCCACAATTTTCACATGATTTTTTTTTTTTTTTTTTAAATGTGACATAAGCTGTACGAGTAATTTGTACAAATTCCAAGCCTTGAAAATATTCATGAAAAAAAATTTCATTACATTTTCAAAAAAATAATTTTGTATTTGGTACTAGGAAAACGCTCAGTGTAACGCGTTGATGAGCGAGCACGGGTACGTGTAAATTCTCGAACCGGAAATACGTACACAACGCACAGATAACATAATACATCCATATTGAATTGAAATAATGATCACTCAATCAACATAAAAGTATGCTTTTCATCTAAACTTGAAAATAGCATCTAAGCACCCTGGTAAATATAGCAAATCAGATTAATTTCAATTGGCACTGGAAAACATTCATTTCGATTACTTCATTACTGACAATTATTAAAAATGTCAATAAGTTCATACGTTCTTAACTGATTGAGATGAAATTTTGTAAAATAAGAGACAATGTTGGTCTTAATGAATGATCATGCAAAATATGAGTTTGATCAGAATTATCGAAGACCGTTTTCATTTTTCAGCCTATCAGGAGATATTTATTTAAATTTTAACCAATGAATAGATTTCAAAAAAAATTAGGGTTAGGAAACAGAAAAAAATGTCTCTACATGTGTGCAAAATTTCAGATCGATCGGTGAAACAATGCGACTTCCATTGCTCCAGGTAGCAGCCAAAAACAAAAAAAAAACAAAAAATTAACAGAGGTCCGTGCCAAAAGAGCCAAAAGGAGACGCTCGCTTCACTCGCTCAATTATGAGAGTATAACAATTAGTGTCATTTATTCTCTAGTGGTCTACGCGCTGTAGGTATTTAAATAATGCATAGTTAAAACATAATTTACTTAAATATACTTGGACCGTCTACACAGCATTTAATTGCCATGGAATTATAATGCAACACTAATGATGTTACAATTTATGAAGTTTCACTATACTGCCTTCTGTATGTCGAATTTTGCGTCAAATTTCTTAAAATCTCGTGAAAAACCATGAATGAAATACGAAACACTTTTTAGGTTAATGGCGCCACAGTGCCTTCTCGTTTTTTCACGAGATTTTAAGAAATTTGATGCAAAATTCGACATACAGAAGGCAGTAGTGAAACTTTATAATGTAACATCATTAGTGTTGCATTATAATTCCATGGCAATTAAATGCTGTGTAGACGGTCCAAGTATTGTATTTTATTTACCCCAGTTCCTCATTGGTTACTTAAGGTGGCTCATCCAATCGGGCATAGTCTCAGATTTTCATAATTTTTTGTCTACTTATTGATAATCATGCCATACACAATCATTGAAAAAATTAAACACTTCTCGTGTCTAGTTTCTGAGATAAATTGAGTTTTCTTCCCCATGTTATCTTATGGCAGCCAAGTAAAATCGTGTCACATTTAGGCTAATAATGAAGATCTAATTTTTATGTAGTCCCAACTTTGATCAAAAAACTTTTTTTCTGGTAGATATATGGATATTCTATTAAGGAAAAAATTCAAAACAATACCAACGTGTGCTTTTTTAGAAGTTATAAACGAAAAACGCAATAATTTTCCTATACCTCCTGTGTTAAAGTTTTGTTCATTCTCGGAAGGCAATAATTTGAAACCTCGCTGTAAGACAGGAGTTGCAAGTTAAATTACATTTTATGGTTTGTTTATACTTAAATATAGTTGAAATGTTGGAAAAAGTAATTCGTGATGGTAATTTCAAAAAATAAATATTTTGGAATGTTCGATCGGTTGAGCCACGTTAAATAAAATAAAATAAAATACTTGGACCGTCTACACAGCATTTAATTGCCATGGAATTATAATGCAACACTAATGATGTTGTTACATTATGAAGTTTCACTACTGCCTTCTGTATGTCGAATTTTGTGGCAAATTTCTTAAAATCTCGTGAAAACGAGAAGGCACTGTGGCGCCATTAACCTAAAAAGTGTTTCGTATTTCTTTCATGGATATATTCGCTTTTTTGTATCTACCATGCATTTATGCAAGCATGGTAGTGTAGATAAAAAGGTATCATTTTCCGAGGAATTACCTACTGTTCAAACTTCGAAAACAGCTTTGCTTCCCACGCGGTAGGATGCGGAAATGACATCATATGAAATCTCGGCGATACTTTACTATGTTTTGATATTTGTTTTGATCATGTACAAGAAGGTGTATTCAAGGACAGTCTGTATTTAAATACTTAAGTAGACGGAGCAAAAGGCTCCGAAGCGGTTATGTATAGGGTTAGGTACATAGCGCCAGAAGGAATAATATCCTTGTCTCACCGACAAAAGTTCACAATTACTTATTTCACGATGTGAACATATTCACAATTATACAACTCAAGCCCTTTCAGTTTCAGAGATGAAAAAGTTTTTTTTTAAAAATGAAAACGTGATTTTGATCCCTCAATTACCCTAATCTTTATTTTCAGCAATGAATGAGTTGGTGTGGAACCTGGGACTGATATTTGTCGTCGTGCATTACGGTATGAAGTGTTCTGGGGTAACATTCCTGCACAGTGTTGGTTTCATGTACTTAGAGGTGGCAGGCGGGCGAATTGATTTCACAACTTGACGGTGCGATAACTGAAACAAGGTATGTTCGTTCGCTCTACACTAGAGCCGGAGTCGACTATAATGGGCTGGCCTATTCCTGGCCATGCTAAGCATGTATCAACATTAGTTTTATTGTACTCTAGAAGTGTGAGTTGCTGTATACAACTTTCCTGCACTCGGTATAGGGCGATTGTCGGCCAGTGACAATTCCATTGTCACTGGTGTTAGTGCAGGTTCAAGTGTAGAAAAAATGCTTTCCGCTCGATTGGAGTGCCGAAATTGATTTTTTCATAATTATCGATTGTTTACATAATTCTTAATATTACCTGACGTGCCTTCAATTTTTTGGGTGGCCATCTTGGAAAATATGGCGGAAAACGTTCATTTTACAAATTATTTAATTGTTGGTAGAGGAAAGGTTGAAAAATTATGAAATAATTCACTAAACCTAACTCAAATATGGGGGTTTGAAAAAAAATACGCCGTGAACGAATTTTATTTTTTCATTGTTGGAATTGACCAATCACGTTTTTGTGTTTTTTTGCTCTCAATTTATTCTGAAACGCGTGGACTTAGACTAAAATATGTAGAATTTAAATTTGCAGACAATTTCATTTTGAACAATATGCGTTAAAAAAAAATGTTTTTTTTAGAAAAAAACACTTAAATATTTTTTAAAAATTTTAATTTTTTTGTTAACGGCGTATTTTTTTTTTCAAGTCACTATATTTGAGTTAGTTGAGCGAGCGTAGCGAGCGTCACCACGGTACTCTTATGGTACTTTCTCTGTGTGTTTTTTTTGTTTGTTTGTTTGTTTTTTGCCTGCACTGCCCAGGTTAAACCGCTCAAGCAATCGAACTGAAATTTTGCACATATACTAACGTAATCTATGCGGTCCCTGGGATCGTTTTTGAACGGGATCCCGTGATTGGTTCAAATTTAAAAAAAATTGTCTTTCGATTGGTTTGTTTTATCAATTTGAAATTTTGACAAGTCATTTACCACTAACATTTTACCCAATCATACACAGTTTCGCCAAATCCTCCCATTGGTTAAAATTTAAAAAAATCTTTCATATGATTTTAGAAATTTAAACTAGAACCGTATGACCGATCAACTTAAAACTTTGCATGGTCATTAAGACCAACATTATCTGTATTTTTGACAATTTTCAGACTCATCTGTGTTTAAATCCAAAAGTTATTGACATTTTACGGACATTTTGCGTGTTGGCTGTCAAATTACTCAAAAATGTTGATCACGGCTACTTCGACTCTTTATAGTTCCAAGGTAGTTAGAGCAGAAACTTTCAAACGTATGAAACTGATATGACCGTTCAAAAGATCGTCTAATACTGTGTAAGTACACACACTTATATCACATGAGTGGTCCCAGGTATATTTTTTTAAATATATCCTATGATTTTTGAATTTTAACAAGGAACATTCTAATCATAAAGGTTCAATCAATCAACCTAAAACTTTGCATGGTTATTGGGACTAATACTTTAGGAATAATTGGAGATTTTTATACCTACAAGTCTGACGAATTTCAAGAATTATTGGCTTTTAAAGATATTTTCGGTTTCGATAGACATATTTTCGGTTCGAGGTGTTGCGCGTGTCCGTGCTCGCTCATCAACGCGTTACACTGAGCGTTTTCCTAGTTTTAGTGAATTTTTTCATAATTTTTCAATCTTTCCTCTACCAACAATTAAATAATTTGTAAAATTTACGTTTTTCGTTCGTTTTCCGCCATATTTTCCAAGGTGGCCACCAAAAAAAATGAAGGCACGTCAGGTAATATTAAGAATGATGTAAACAATCGATAATTATGAAAAAAACAATTTCGGCACTCCAATCGAGCGGAATTACATTTGCTCCCCTACTATGTAGAACTAACGAACAGAACTATAATTTCCCGAACTTCAGATTGCAGCACTTTAATGTGTAATAAAACTTGGCAATTCTCTTACAAGATTTTGTGTATGTGGGATTAGAACTAGTCATGGTCAACTGTCAGAAGGTCATCTGTAACGGTTTATAAGTTTAATTTTGTCCTACAGTCGTTTAGTGCCCGAAAATTAGTAAAAATATGACACTAAACGTCTGTAGGATAAAACTAGGAAAACGCTCTGTGTAACGCGTTGATGAGCGAGCACGGATACACGCAACACCTCGAACCGAAATTATGTCTATCGAAAATGTCATTAAAAGCCAATTCTTGAATTTCGTCACAGACTTGTATAAAAATCTCCAAAACCTCCAAAAATATTGGTACCAATATCCTTGCTAAGTTTTAAGTTGATCGATTAAACCTTTGTGATTGAACGGTTCCTTGTTAATTATCAAAAATCACAGGATCTCGTTAAAAAAATATACCTGGGACCACTCATATGATATGATATTAGTGTGTACACAATATCAGATCAATCTGTTGAACGGTCATTATTAGTTTCATTTCGTTTGAAACTTTCTGCTCTAACTACCTTGCCTTGAACTGTAGATTCGAAGTCGCCGTGAATTTGACAGCCAACATGCAAAATGTCCCTAAAATGACAAAAACTTTTGAAAATAACGACAGATTAAACTTAAAATTGGCAAAAATACCTTAAATGTTGGTACCAATGACAATGCGAAGTTTTTAGTTGGTCGGTCAATCGGTTCTAGTTTAAATTTCAAAAATCACAGGAAAAATGGTTTCAAATTAGAACCAATAGGAGGATTTGGCTGAAAATTTTTATGATTGGGTAAAATGTTGGTTGCAATGACTTTGCTAAATTTCAAATTGATCGAACTAACCCATCGAAAGATAATTTGTATAAAATTTGAACCAATCACATGATCCCGTTCAGAAAAGATCCAAGGGACCGCATAGATTACGTTAGTATGTTTGCAAAATTTCAGATCGATTGGTTGTGCGGTTTGACCTGGGCAGTGCAGGCAAAAAATACAAACAAACAAACAAACAAAAAAACACACACAGAGAAAGTGCCATAAGAGTACCATGGTGACGCTCGCTCAACTAATTACCCATTGCCGAATAGAGTTTGCCGAATAGAGTTTGCCGAATAGAGTTTGCCGAATAGAGTTTGCCGAATAGAATAGTTTGCCGAAAATAAAATAAAACTGTTATGTCATTAATTTCACTGAACAGTTCTGAAGACTCTCACAATCACAAATCCTTATTTGATTAACAATTACATTGGTAAAAGATACCCATAAAAAACACTCCGTGTAAAAATACCAGCCAAGTCTCTTCAACTATAAAAAACTATAAGAAATCTAAAAATTCAGCACTGAAAAGTAGTGATATCAAAAAATGGGCCAAGTCAAAACTTAATTTTAAAAACCAAAATATACTTGGCGCATCGTGCATATAGATAGTTTAGAAGTATAGGCCAGATGTGTAATACATAAAATCTACCTACCCTATAATGCCGTAAAAAACGATGCGCCAAGTATATATTGGTTTTTAAAATTAAGTTTTGACTTGGCCCATTTTTTGATATCACTACTTTTCAGTGCTGAATTTTTAGATTTCTTATATTTTTTATAGTTGAAGAGACTTGGCTGGTATTTTTACACGGAGTGTTTTTTATGGGGTTATCACTATTTTTTTTAGTTTATTTACACAACTTGTAAGACATAGTTGAGCAATATTGAGAATAACCAATTCATTTAAAAAAATATGCCATTTACGAATTGGTTACTAAGAAAAATGTTGTTTGGTTCTAAGTATAAGCTTAAAATGATATTCCATGAAGAATAGCGAAAGCTTCGTTCCAATCGGTCCAGACGTTTTCGAGCTATGGCATCACTTCCGGTTTTCAAAATGGCGGCTGATATTACTGCCACCTAGAATAATTTATTTCTATAAATGTTATGTATCATTATAAGCCTTCTGAATAGATATTTAAAGGTTTTTATATAAAGGGGAAGTGAATTTAGGCAGATTTCGCATAAATATGACGTCATTTCCGGTTTCAGTAATTAGAAAACTTTAGTTTCACTATTGATATTTCATATAGAGGGCCGTCTGAATCGTTTGGTGCTAGTTTTATTCCGATCGGTTTAGCCATTTTCGAGATATGACGTCACTTCCGGTTTCAAATTAGCGGCTTCCGGTTGGTTTTATAAAAAGGCACCTCAGACGCCAAAAGTGCACATGTGGTAAAAATTTCAGATCGATTGGTTCAGCCGTTTAGGCTGTGGCGATGATTGCGGTGTTTCCTGATATCATTATTATCATCATCATCATCATCATCTAAAGATCAAAGTGGTGTAATTTCACTGTTTTCTCGGCCCTCTAGCTCGCAAATGGAATAACCTATTGTTATAAAATTTGGTATATGTTGTCAGGTGGGCCATAGCTCAAAATTAAGATGTTTCGCAACAATGTGAGATTTCCCAATTTTGAGATCCAGTAGGCCGAAAATGCCATGTTATTGCTTACAGTAAAAGTGTTTGGTCTGCTCCTCAGTTTTTAGGCATTTACGGTATGTTGAGTGACTGTGAGTGTACGGTACGACTTGGCTGGGTGGAGCGACCGCTCCACTAGATTGATAAAAATCGATTAAAAAACTCTTCAAGGCCACGCTCACTATAAGCCGTTCGAGGTTTTAAACATAAGCTTGAACTAACCATTTAATGATCGCTGGTAAGAGGCAACCAAATTCTCAAATTACTTAAAAACTTGTGTTTGTCGTGATTGAAGGCGCCGCCTCTACATCGCGCACCTACTGTCGACCTCCCTACGACTGCGTCATCGCTGCGTCATGCACGGCCCGGCATCGCGACTCCGGCTCCGACGCCCTCAAGAACAGCGTCGTCTTCCGATGCGGCGCCGACGCCTCCATGGACTGCTGCCCTCCAGTGGAAGTTCATCGCAGAGACAGCCTACGCAGGAAGCTCGAGAAATGTACCCCGTCTTTTTACGTAAGAATTGCGAACGGTGAGACCGCTGATCCGGGTGAATTCCCTTGGATGGCTCTGATTGGAAGAAAATGTGAGTAACTTGACAAATTAACATCATTGTCAAACATGTCAACTTTAAGAATTTGCTGTAGTTGCTGCAGCTCGGCGTTCGTTCGACGTTCGGCGCTCAGCGCTCACCGTTGAACCTCCTGATTGGCCAACGCCAAGCGCTGGCGTTCAAGGTCAAAGATAAACCATGTTCATCTTTCAGCGCTAGCGTCGAGCGTCGAACGTCAAGCTGTAAATGTACCTTTATAGAATGAATTTTAAATTCCAAGCGACTGCATACTTATTTTTTTAGGATTTTGTTGAGCGAGCTGAAATTTTTCAGACATGTAAGGTGGACTACGGGGTTTGCAGCCAAATTATTTTTAAATCATTTAATTGGCTGAAATTAAAGAAAATATATCTGATTGTTGGTCCAAGCAATTTGAAATTTTTTAATGTCCGTTTCAACCAATTACTCCAATTGGTTAAAATGTAAAAAAATCATCTTCCCATTGGTCGAAATCAAAGGTTCCAATAAAGTTCAAATTTTAAAGTTTGAACTTTTACCGGTAGGGACTTGTAAAATGTAAGCTTCCCTCGCATATCATTGATGAGTAATCCATGTGTTATATATCAGTAGGTTTACCTCGTGGAGACAGGTGACGTCTGAAACGCTTTGCATTGTACACATTGTACAAACTGTTTCAGCCACAGCGCGATCGTCCGAGGTGCAGTACTTCTGTGGAGGAAGCGTCATCAGCACGCGGTACATCCTGACTGCAGCTAATTGTACATACTGTTTCAGCCACTGCGCGATCGTCCGAGGTGCAGTACTTCTGTGGAGGAAGCGTCATCAGCACGCGGTACATCCTGACTGCAGCTAATTGTACATACTGTTTCAGCCACTGCGCGATCGTCCGAGGTGCAGTACTTCTGTGGAGGAAGCGTCATCAGCACGCGGTACATCCTGACTGCAGCTAATTGTACATACTGTTTCAGCCACAGCGCGATCGTCCGAGGTGCAGTACTTCTGTGGAGGAAGCGTCATCAGCACGCGGTACATCCTGACTGCAGCTAATTGTACATACTGTTTCAGCCACAGCGCGATCGTCCGAGGTGCAGTACTTCTGTGGAGGAAGCGTCATCAGCACGCGGTACATCCTGACTGCAGCTAATTGTACATACTGTTTCAGCCACAGCGCGATCGTCCGAGGTGCAGTACTTCTGTGGAGGAAGCGTCATCAGCACGCGGTACATCCTGACTGCAGCTAATTGTACAAACTGTTTCAGCCACAGCGCGATCGTCCGAGGTGCAGTACTTCTGTGGAGGAAGCGTCATCAGCACGCGGTACATCCTGACTGCAGCTAATTGTACATACTGTTTCAGCCACAGCGCGATCGTCCGAGGTGCAGTACTTCTGTGGAGGAAGCGTCATCAGCAAGCGGTACATCCTGACTGCAGCGCACTGTGCCAGAGAAATCTCGCTAATGTGAGCAAAATGGTTTACAATTCTAGATTGATTCGGGACTTTAGAAAAATATAAATAGTTCGCTAACCAAGTCTCCTGGGGTCCAAAATTGGGTGTAAAATATACTTCCCTCTCAGGAAGTACAATAGAAGTCCATAGTACCTCCTCGTTATGTTAATTCTTCATCATAATGGAGAATTTATGTAAGGTTCTCTGTCTGGAGGCACAATGAAGGTCGATAGTACACCCTGCTCTAAGATTTGCTTCTGACCTCTGTCCTCCCTTTCCATCATTTACTTTAGTTTAGGCTTTTCCCCCTCGACCGGTAACACGTAAAAGTTGTTTGATTGTGGTGGGGGGTGTACAGCCCACTGTACATCCCGGTTACGTATTACTTAACTAAACTAATTTGACTGCCTCATTAGTTACTCCCGTGTTACCTGGGACTATTTTCAGGAACCTGAAATAATTAAGTCCACTAGCGTAAGATGTAACAGAGTAAACTGCCAAACTTGTTTCCTGCCCTCTGTAGTTACTTTGACCAATCGACTAAAGCATGATGAATGATTATGACTCGTGCGACTTATTGAAATTGAACTTGAATGTCTGAACTCCTCACTGCTGACTGTACTTGTGTCTGAGAGGTCATTGTTACTTCCAGTAACACAATTCGCCTCGGTGAATACAATCTGAGCTCCGTGGTCGACACAATTCGAATCGGCTTGAACGACTACGAGTACTTGACCACGACTGACATTCGCGTGAGTCGGGTGACGCTACATCCTGCATGGAACTCCACGACGCTTGAGAACGACATCGCGTTGATTCGCGTCAAGAAAGACATCGACTTCTCCACAGATGACATCAAGCCGATTTGTCTGCCGTTCAATCTGGCAGACATGGTGATGGAAGGAGAGAACTTCACGGTGGCTGGCTGGGGGATGACAGGTATACACTCGAACAAATGATAAACGGTATTCGACAAAAAAATGATTGTCAGATAAAGGTTTGATGGCATCATCTCATGCAGTATGTGCTAACTTATCATGTAACTCTAGTAGGTGAGCTCTGATTTCATTGATAATAACAAGGTCGTCAATGAACCTGACAGCAGCCAACCCGTTTTGTTCAAATACCGTTTTTGCTTGGTCTAAGTGTAAATGCATACTGGGGGATGACAGGTTCCATAGAAATGTCTAGAAATGTCTCAGTCGAGGTCCAAAACGCTGCAGCTCTACATTCTTAGATTGAAATTTAGTGTTGAGGCATTATCAAGGGATTTTCATTCAACTGGCTCAGCGAAATGTAATTATTTTTATCTAAAGGTCCACCCAACCTAGTAATTAAACTTGCCAACAATTGGTAATGCTGTTTTACGAGCCAGAGTCCTGTAAAAATCGTGAAATTCTATGCCATTCTGGTGGTACCAAACCGATTGCGTTTAAATTGTCACCGCATCTATTTTTTTGGGGGTATTTATGATATCTGTCCTGTACGAATCCTTATAACTTCTGCTGTCGGTAATTAGATTCGGCATTCGAGACGGTTTCGCAGATTTTCCAATGACAAGAAGGCGTAATCGCTGATATGCTGCTGTAATTCAACAAAGTAACATGGAAACAGAGTTGTAAACGTCGTTTCAAACGGTCGTTTTAAATCTCCCACGTTTTCGAAGTTCCGAATCGCTGTTCCAGGAACACCCGTATGAACCATGAAAGTTTATAACTTAATCTCCGCAATTGGAGCAGCGATTCGGAACTTCGGCAAACTCGGGAAGTTTGGAACGGCCGTGTGAACGCATTTTCAGTCACGAAATCCCTTCTACATTCTTCCAGGGACAACTGCTCTCGGTCTCAGCGACATCCTGCAAAAGGCTCAAGTGGCAGCATCTCCCATAAGCGACTGCAAAGATTTGACACGCAATAAACCAACTCGAGTCAGCGACAGCCTGCAGATCTGCGTGGCTCCGTCTTCCTCCAAGCCAGGGGCCACGTGCAAGGGGGACAGTGGGGGCCCCCTGATGGCGATCGTCAACGATACCTACATGGCCGTTGGGATCGTCTCCTTCGGCATCGGGAAATGTGATGAGCCGTCATCAGCCACAGCCACCGTCTTCACGAGAATATATCCCTATCTTGACTGGATTCTGGAAACTATGGACCGTTGAGTTTGAATATCGAAGACTTTTACTCATTTTGGAAAGGATGTGTATATACACCGTTTTGATGGCTGAAATCTGTTCTTTTTTCAATGCCCTTCAAAAGGTTTCCGAGGCTAGATTTCATGTATCATAGTATCATAGTAGAGATTTTAGTCAACTGAGAACGCTCCAACATATTGCAGACAGCTGTGCCTGGACTGTGTAAGGGATGATTACCTTAGGCAGGATGCAGGACGTGGCTGTTACGGTCGGGAACAGGCAAGATGCACCCAGTTTAACATGGCCAGGTATAGGCCAGCCCATGCTAGAGCGGGTTCATCTTTGCCTGTCACCGACCGTACGTTACCTATGTTGCTGCAAACATTCTACGCATTTATCAATTTTGTACAAAAGTGTATCAAAAGTCTTGTCGCTTTGAAAATTGTAATAAAGTGTATGTACACAATTTCACTGAATCTGATAAAATGTTAATTTGCGCATGGCCTTCAAAGTTAGTTAGTTGTTGACGTGATCGGTTCCTAGTTCACGGTCAATGGCAATGAGTGATAAAATATCAGCTGAAGATCTTCTTCCACAAACTGCCGATTTCTCTCATTAATGGCGCTAGGGGTTTAGAAATAATTCATCATGATAGGACTAAGTTTTGTCTCTTACCTTGAAACCTTTTGTACTAACATTAATGTCAATACTGCAACAAATTTCATCCTTATCATCATCATCATCATCATCATCGTTTAATTAGCTTTATACCTATAGGTACACTTGGCCTAACAAAACTTGAACGTTTAATAAATCTGATAGGATGATAAATGTAAGATCGCACCATCAGAAGTCAGTCTAAGCGATCTCATTGTCTCACTCTAGTAGGTGACCTCACATTCCAATGATAATAACAAGCTTTGATTGGTTATGGGACATGACCAGCAGTCATTTAAATTTGGTCAACGATCAAGTTTTGTTTGGCCGAGTGACGAGTGTACCTGTTAGAACTATAATATTTTCAGAATAAAGGGTTGCTTATATAGGAACTACTAGGAAAACGCTCGGTGTAACGCGTTGATGAGCGAGCACCGACACGCACGACATCGTCAATCAAGCACGATCCATTCAATCAAAGATAACTAGGAAAACGCTCAGTGTAACGCGTTGATGAGCGAGCACGGGTACGTGCAAATTCTCGAACCGGAAATGCGTACACAACGCACAGAAAACATATACATCCATATGGAATTGATTATGATATCAACTTAAAAGTGTATGCTTTTCATCGAAACTTTAAAATAGCATCTAAGCACCTGGTTCATAAAGCAAATCAGAATCAATTTTCAATTGGCACTGGAAAACATTCATTTCGATACTTCATTACTGACAGATATTAAAAATGTAAATAACTTCATACGTTCTTAACTGATTGGGATGAAATTTTGTAAAATAAGAGACAATATTGGTCTTAATGATCATGCAAAATATGAGTTTGATCAGAATTATCGAAGACCGTTTTCATTTTTCAGCCTATCAGGAGATATTTATTTAAATTTTAACCAATGAATCTGAGTAACGCGTTGATGAGCGAGCACGGATACGCGCAACACCTCGAACCGAAATTCTGTCTATCGAAAATGTCATTAAAAGCCAATAATTCTAAAATTTCGCCACAGATTTGTATAGAAATCTCAAAACATTCCTAAAATATTGGTCCAAATAACCATGCAAAGCTTTAAGTTGATCAATTGAACCTTTATGATTGAACTGTTCCGTGTTAATTTTCAAAAATCACAGGATCTCCTTCAAAAAATATACCTGAGACCACTCATATGATATAAGTGTGTCTACACAATATCAGATCGACTGTTGAACGGTCATTATCAGTTTCATTTGCGTTTGAAAGTTTCTGCTCTAACTACCTTGCCTTGAACTGAAGAGTCGAAGTCGCCGTGAATTTGACAGCCAACACGCTAATAGTCCGTAAAATGTCAATAACGTTTGGATTTAAACACAGATTAGTATGAAAATTGTCAAAAATGCAGATAATGTTGGACCCAACCATCATGCGAAGTTATAAGTTGATCGTTCAATCGGTTATAGTTTAAATTTCTAAAAACACAGGAAAGATGGTTTTAAATTTTAACCAATGGGAGGATTTGGCTGAAACTTTGTTTGATTGGGTACAATGTTGGGGGTAATGACTTGTCAAAATTTCAATTTGATCAAAACAACCAATCGAAAGTTAATTTTTTTTAAATTTGAACCAATCAATGGATTTCAAAAAAATTAGGGTCTGCAACAATCAGAAATGTTACGTACATGTGTGCAAAATTTCAGCTCGATCGAAGAAAAACTCTGACCTGTATATCGTCAGTAACAGAAAAAAAAAAAAAAAAAAAAAAAAAAAACAGAGGTCCGTGCCAAAAGAGCCAAATGGAGACGCTCGCTTCGCTCGCTCAATAAGAGTATGAGACTATGTAAGTATCTTTGAAAAGTTTTGACATGGCCAATTTTTGAAATCACTTCTTTTCAAATTGTCCAAATATACACACATACACATACACAAACAATTCAGAATCCTGTCTATAGTTTTGATAAAGTGACTTCTCAATCAGGGGGACTTGTTTTGCTCCACCCGGTATCGTGGCACAAATGACTATAATTCCTTTTAAAAATACGCCTATGTGATTTAGCTGCTGAGAAAAGTTGTTCTTGTTCTCGTACATTTATGCTTTAGGTATAGCGAAAGTTTCGTTCCAATCGGTCCTGGCGTTTTCGGGTTATGGCATCACTTCCGGTTTTCAAAATTGCGGCTAATATCACTGTCACCTAAAATGTGTATATATAAATGTTGTTGAGCGAGCGTAGCGAGCGTCACCACGGTACTCTTATGGCACTTTCTCTGTGTGTTTGTTTGTTTTTTTGTTTTTTTGTTTGTATTTTTTTTTGTGGTCACAGCCCAGGTCAAACCGCTCAAGCAATCGATCTGAAATTTTGTACACATACTAACGTACTCTATGCGGTCCCTGGGATCGTTTTTGAATGGGCTCCCGTGATTGGTTCAATTTAAAAAAAATTATCTTTCGATTGGTTGCTTTGATCAATTTGAAATTTAGCAAAAACATTGCAACCAACATTGTACCCAATAATAAAAAGTTTCAGCCAAATCCTCCTATTGGTTCAAATTTTAAACCATTTTTCATGTGATTTTTGACATTTAAACTAGAACAGACCCCATAAAAAACACTCCGTGTAAAAATACCCGCCAAGTCTCTTCAACTATAAAAAAATAGAAGAAATCTAAAAATTCAACACTGAAAAGAAGTGATATCAAAAAATGAGCCAAGTCAAAACTTAATTTTAAAAACCAAAATATACTTGGCGCATCGTGTATATAAATAGTATAGAAGCATATGCCAAAAATTAAATGTACCTAAATATATATAATATACCTATAATGCCCTTAAAAACGATGCGCCAAGTATATTTTGGTTTTTAAAATTAAGTTTTGACTTGGCTCATTTTTTGATATCACTTCTTTTCAGTGTTGAATTTTTAGATTTCTTCTATTTTTTTATAGTTGAAGAGACTTGGCGGGTATTTTTACACGGAGTGTTTTTTATGGGGATATCACTTATTTTTTTAGTTTATTTACACAACTTGTAACACACATCGGAGCAACAATGACCAATTACTTTTAAAAAATACGCCATTTCCGAATTGGTTAATACGAAAAATTGTGTTTGGTGCTCAATATACCTAAGCTTAAAGTGATATTCCTTGAAGAATTGCGCAAGCTTCGTTACAATCAGTCCAGCCGTTTTCGAGATATGGTATCACTTCCGGTTTTCAAAATGGCGACTAAAATTACTGCCACATAGAATTTATTTCTATAAATGTTATGTATCATTATAAGCCTTCTGAATATGTAGTTATTGTAGTAAGAGGTCATTTAAATCTAGTTCTTCATTTTCATGACGTCATTTCCGGTTTCGGTAATAGTACATCTCTACTTTAACTATTGATATTCCATATAGATGACCGTCTGAATCATTTGGCGCTGGTTTAATTCCTAACGGTCTAGCTGTTTTCGAGATAATACGTCACTTCCGGTTTCAAAATGGCGGCTTCCTGTTGGTTTTATAAAAAGGCACCTCAGACGCCAAAAGTGCACATGTGGTGAAAATTTCAGATCGATCGGCTCAGCCGTTTAGGCTGTGGCGGTGATTGCGGTGTTTCCTGATATCATCATCATCATCAGATCAAGATAGGTTTTAAAAGGGGTGTAATTTCACGTTTTTCACGGCCCTCTAGCTCGCAAACGGCATAACATATTGTTCCCTAATTTGGTATATGTAGTGGGGTGGGCCATAGCTCGAAATTAAGATATATCGCAACAATGTGAGATTTTCTAATTTTAAGATCCAGTAGGCCGAAAATGCCGTGTTGTTGCTTACAGTAAAAGTGGTTGGTCTGCTCCTCAGTTATGCATATACGGTATGTTGAGTGAGTGTGAGTGAACGGTACGACTTGGCTGGGTGGAGCGACCGCTCCACTAGATTGACCGATCAACTTAAAACTTCGCGTGGTCATTGGTACCAACATTTTAGGTATTTTTGCCAATTTTCAGTCTAATCTGTCGTTATTTTCAAAAGTTTTGTCATTTTAAGGTCATTTTATTCCATAATCTTGAAAAATGTATACTAAATTGTCATCCCTGCCTTCTTTAAGCTTCTGTTCCAAGGCAAGGCTTGTAGAGCAGCCAAGCTATCCACAATGTACAGTAAAATGAAAGCATTTTTGAGCTAGCGCATAAAATCGGTTGCAGTACGAAGGCCAAATCCTCTAATTGGTTTAAGTTTAAATAATGTCTTCTGATTGGTCCACAATAAAAATGTTCACATTAAGTTCAAATTTTGCATGGTGATCAAGACCAACTTGATATTAAATTTTACATATTGTAAGCCCAATCAGTCAAGTATTAATTGTAATTTTACGAGTTTAGTATGGGATGTCACAAGAGATTTCTGGAGAAGGTATGTAGGTAAGACTTCACGACACAATGGATCTGTTATTCATCCAGAGTATTATGGAGATTGAAAAATTACAGAGAAAATCGTCTTGTGCCGTGTCGTGCATCGTTACTATGGGGATGTTGCATGTTCTGTGCTCGCTCATCAACGCGTTACACTGAGCGTTTTCCTAGAACCCTAATATTGTTGAGCGAGCGTAGCGAGCGTCACCACGGTACTCTTATGGCACTTTCTCTGTGTGTTTGTTTTTTTGTTTTTTTTTTGTGGTCACAGCCCAGGTCAAACCGCTCAAGCAATCGATCTGCAATTTTGTACACATACTAACGTACTCTATGCGGTCCCTGGGATCGTTTTTGAATGGGCTCCCGTGATTGGTTCAAATTTAAAAAAAATTATCTTTCGATTGGGTGCTTTGATCAATTTGAAATTTAGCAAAAACATTGCAACCAACAATCTACCCAATCATAAAAAGTTTCAGCCAAATCCTCCTATTGGTTCAAATTTAAAACCATTTTTCATGTGATTTTTGACATTTAAACTAGAGCAGATTGACCGATCAACTTGAAACTTCGCGTGGTCATTGGTACCAACATTTTAGATATTTTTGCCAATTTTCAGTCTAATCTGTCGTTATTTTCAAAAGTTTTGTCATTTTAAGGTCATTTTATTCCATAATCTTGAAAAATGTATACTAAATTGTCATCCCTGCCTTCTTTAAGCTTCTGCTCCAAGGCAAGGCCTGTAGAGCAGCCAAGCTATCCACAATGTACAGTAAAATCATGAACTAATAAATGAAAGCATTTTTGAGCTAGCGCATAAAATCGGATGCAGTACGAAGGCCAAATCCTCTAATTGGTTTAAGTTTAAATAATGTCTTCTGATTGGTCGACAATAAAAATGTTCACATTAAGTTCAAATTTTGCATGGTGATCAAGACCAACTTAATCTTAAATTTTACATATTGTAAGCCCAATCAGTGCAAGTACCTATTAATTGTAATTTTACGAGTTTAGTATGGGATGTCACAAGAGATTTCTGGAGAAAGTATGTAGGTTAGACTTCACGACACAATGGATCTGATATTCATCCAGAGTATTTATATGGAGATTGAAAAGTTGCAGAGAAAATCGTCTTGTGCCGTGTCGTGCATCGTTACTATGGGGATGTTGCATGTTCTGTGCTCGCTCATCAACGCGTTACACTGAGCGTTTTCCTAGTACACCATTATAAGCCTTCTGATTATTGAGCGAGCGTAGCGAGCGTCACCACGGTACTCTTATGGCACTTTCTCTGTGTGTGTTTTTTTTGTGGTCACACCCCAGGTCAAACCGCTCAAGCAATCAATCTGAAATTTTGTACACATACTAACGTACTCTATGCGGTCCCTGGGATCGTTTTTTAAAGGTATCCCGTGATTGGTTCAAATTTAAAAAAAAATTACTTTCGATTGGTTTGTTTTATCAATTTGAAATTTTGACAAGTCATTACCACTAACATTTTACCCAATCATACAAAGTTTCAGCCAAATCCTCCCATTGGTTAAAATTTAAAAAAATCTTTCATATGATTTTTGAAATTTAAACTAGAACCGTATGACCGATCAACTTAAAACTTTGCATGGTCATTGGGACTAACATTATCTGTATTTTGAAAATTTTCTGACTTATCTGTGTTTAAATCTAAAAGTTATTGACATTTTACTGACATTTTGCGTGTTATCTGTCAAATTTCACGAAAATGTTGATCACGGCTACTTCGACTCTTTATAGTTCCAAGGTAGTTAGAGCAGAAACTTTCAAACGTATGAAACTGATATGACCGTTCAACAGATCGTCTAATATTGTGTAAGTACACACACTTTTATCATATGGGTGGTCCCAGGTATATTTTTTTAAATATATCCTATGATTTTTGAATTTTAACAAGGAACATTTTTATCACGAAGGTTCAATCGATCAACTTAAAACTTTGCATGGCTATTGGGACTAATACTTTAGGAATATTTTGAGATTTTTATACCTACAAGTCTGAAGAATTTCATGAATTATTGGCTTTTAAAGATATTTTCGGTTTCGATAGACATATTTTCGGTTCGAGGTGTTGCGCGTGTCCGTGCTCGCTCATCAACGCGTTACACAGAGCGTTTTTCTAGTGTAGTTATTGTAATAAGAGATGATTTTAGTCAGATTTTGCATTTTTATGACGTCATTTCCGGTTTCGGTAAAAATGCATTTCTATTTCGACCTTTGGCATTTTATAAAGTAGACCGTCCGAATCGTTTGGCGCTAGCTTCGTGCCGATCGGTCAAGCCGTTTTTGAGATATGACGTCTTTTCCGGTTTCAAAATGGAGGCACAAAAAATTCGTATGGGCAAGATATCATCATACGCTAAAGGGCACATGTATTGAAAATTTCAGATCGATCGGTTCAGCCCTTTAGGCTGTGGTGGTGAAAGCGTTCGTTGTTTCCTGATTTCATCAAGTCTGAATCAGAATCATACCTTTTAAAAGGGTGTATAATTTCACTGTTTTCACGGCCCTCTAGCTCGCAAACGGCATTATACCTATTGTTCTCAAATTTGGTATATGTGGTGGGGTGGGCCATAGCTCTGGTGGGCCATATTTTGAGATCCAGTAGGCCGAAAATGAAATGTTATTGCTGACAGTGAAAGTGTTTTTATTATTATTAAGTCTATATTCTCAACAGAGCCAGGCTCCACTAGTGAGAATGTAATATTCGAGAAAATAAGGAACACAACTGACCTCTGGTGGATTTTGTGGTACTAGGTAAATGGCGACTATCAAGGGCGCATTTGCATAAATATAAATACAAATATTTGATAGTTGTTTGTTTTGGCCAAAAAAGTAAATTTATAGCTAAATATCAATTTCATTTGTTTTTTGTTTTTTCACTGCTTTATGGGAACACGAAATGTAAAAACAAACAAATGAATATGTGCACCTGATAGTAGCCATCTTGCCAGAAGTGGCTCCATCACGTATCACTTATTTGTGGGAATAGAGAAGGGAGGAGAGGAAACCCGGTACCGGCATGTAGCCTACTCCTGACGAAAGATACCAAGGGGACCAACGGCTTATCGTCCCTTCCGAAGGACGGTGTAACATTCACAGCACGAGCCTCCACAACCCGCGCCATCGAGAGACTGATAACAGGTGGAGGGAGGTCGTCACACTGACCCCCAAACACCCCAGTCTCTCTGACCCAACGGCAGCAACCTGGCAAGGCAGAGTTGAATGGTCACCCATCCAATCGCTGACCGCACTCAATGTTGCTTAACCTCGGTGATCTAACGAGAACCGAGGTATCCAACACACCAGCCGTTTGTCTGCTCCTCAGTTTATTAGGTATACGTAACGGTATGTTGAGTGAGTGTGAGTGTACAGTACGACTTGGCTGGTGGAGCGACCGCTCCACTAATGTCATCATTCTATAATAGATTCTACAACCCACTTGACCTATTTCGCCTCCAATATTTTGGTTCCTAAAATTTGTTAAAGCCTGATGCACAATTGAATTAAGGTTTATGGTTTAATGTTTAGTGATTAGTGTTTAAGATGTTATAACAGAGTCCAGTGCACAATTGCTTATTTCACGAGGTTATTTCACCATGATAAAATTAAATAATTGGTCGAAAAATGATATGGAAACAAAAATATGAGCAAGACTAGGCACAAATATCAAATTAAAATGCTTCCAATGACATTAATTCAGAAGACTTTTCATTTTCCCGTACGAATTTGACATTGACATTTACTCTGCTCTCTCCTGATTGGTTCGTCATAAGGTGAAATAGTGTTTTGCAATAAGAAATGGATTTTGTTGATTTCTTATTTCAGCTTAAACCTTAAACACTAAACCTTATGACGCTTATGACAGTTGTGCATGGTAACGTTATAACAGCACCTTTCATTCTAAACACTAAACACTAAACCATAAACCTTAATTCAATTGTGCATCAGGCTTAACGAAATATTGCTGTTGCATTAAAAAAATCGTAGAGACCGCAATTTTAACTCTAAAGACTTGCAAGTGGACTCGTTGCCTTCGTTATGAACAGGCGAAGAGGGGACTAAAGTTTATTTTTTTGTCAATAAAGGCTAGGCCACAATTGTCGTAATGCATAATGTTTAATGTTTAGTGTTTAATGTTTAATGTCTAAGAGAAATGGATGATAGGGTTTATGTGATATGGGCCACAATATGTTATATTGAATAAAATTCATTTCTTATAACAAAACCTTACGACAAGCCAATCAGAATAGACTTACTACTACAGTTGCGCGCCGTGGAGAAATGTAGAACTTGTAACTACAGTTAAAATGGCAGATAAGTGGCAGATTAATATTAAACTATTCGAACAAATAAGCGATACGTGATGGAGCCACTTCTGGCAGGAAAATTTTTAGATGCACTTTTTTATTTTGATGTTCGTGTTTCCACAGGGCAGTGAAAAAGGAGAAACAAATGCAATGTAGATTTAGTTTACAAGTTTACTTTTTCAGCCATAACAAACAACTAAAGCAAATTTAATATAATTTATTTATATAAATAAACCCTTTACAACCGCCATTATCATAGTACCAAAGAATCCACCAGAGGTCAGTCGTGTTCCTTATTTTCTCGAATATGAAATAAGTAACTTACGAACTTTTATAGCAGATTTTTGTTTCAAATGAAGGCTGTAAAACTTCAAGAGGCTCTGGAAATTACATGCATTTTGTAGTGCTATTAGCGCTCCTGCTGTTGAAATAAGACCCTATTGTGGCCCTCCTTACACATTAGACAAGAAGCACTAAACACTAAACCTTAAACATTAGGCATTACGACAATTGTAGCCTAGCCTTAACTTAATATCTAACCTGGTCACAGGCACCAATAAATGTGGGTTTTATCGACGAAAAATCCGGTATACTTTCCTACTTTATTTTAGAAATTGCAATAAAAATAGCGAAAAACTGAAGAACTGAACTGAAGAAACTGAACTGAAGTAAAAATACTTCAGTTCTCCCTAGGTATATTTATGATTATACGTGCCTAGTTTCAGCTTGCTATGTTGAACTGTTCTTCAGTTTCGATCTTTTCTGTGAATCTTCTTGAACTAGTTTGGATCGTCCCGGATATTTTTTTTGCCTTTCCAAAATTGGTTAATTTCACTTAGTATCGGCCTCAGCTGACATCTAATTACAATATTTGTCTTACAATAAAAAAATACCCCCCCCCCCCCCCCCCACCCTGAAATCCCCTTAAACAGTTAAAAATGCTCCATTTGGAATTAAATAATCGCTTAATTTTTATTCTGGAATTTTACGTCTCCAATTCCGTCGCAGGGTTATCGTGAAATACATTTGATCATGAATGAAAACATCGCAACATATTCGCACTTGGTCTGTCTGAGGCCGAGACTTGATAAGAAGCAGCGACGATGAATGCAAGATGAGTCAAGTGTAATCCACCTTGAAACACACTTCAGGATGACCTCGTGGCCAAACACGTTCTTACCATTCAATTCCCACGGACATATTTTACAACACATAGTTAAAAATAATAAGTATTTGTTTAAGGAAGAACCATCGATTTAAATTACTATTCATTAGGTACATGAGATAAATTAATTCAGAAAACGCATGTTTATACCTACTTTAAAACATAGTTCTATAATGTAATATGTGAAGAATAATACGATATGATGAGATAATGAAGAATTTTATAACAAAGTTTTCAGATCACAGCAGTGGTTTTGAGTCTAGTTCAGTTGTCCCTTGTAAATTGCCATATCTCAAGATTGTCAAACATTTAATTGTCATTGTCTAAGAAATTAAGTCGGAGACAGGAGTATTTTATGTTTTCAAAGCTATTCAATAATATAGGCGAAGAATATATCAATACCTGGTCTTCTGTTGAAATTGTTGGTGCGGATTAAAAATAAATTAGAATAATGTAGGAAAATTTATTCGTTCCCCCATAAGAGCCATTTAAAAATCTCAAACTTTGAAAACGTTTTACATAAAAGTTAGGTTCGGTATAAAGGTATACCTTTTTTGATCTTATATTGTAGATAACACTGTTAGGAACAAAATAAAATTGGTTGTTTTGTTGGTTCATCCTTGGTTCATCCTTTATTACATGGGTCGGCAACCTTTTTTGCACAAAGATCTATATTTTCACAAAAATTATTAAATTAGATAATAATGGGAGCCGCGAATAGGCAATCAAATATAAAATAAAATACTTAAATAATAAATTGCATGGCTAGTTTATTTTGTTATATTTGGGAATATGTTGCCCATCAGAGCGCTTTTTTAGAACATCGACAATTTTAAAGTTATTAAAGGGTTCTAAAATTAATAAACTGAATCAAATAACCTTCCAATTGTTGCGCCGAAGTTCGTTTTTAGAATTGTAACGATTCAAAATTGATTCGAGGGCTATCAAATTAACAAACTGATTGTTGCCCAACAACGTGCTTTTTTTCGATTCCAGATCTTTATTTAAATTAAAGAGCCATTCAAGAACTAAGAAGCCGCATGCGGCTCCGGAGCCGCAGGTTGCCGACCCCTGCTTTATAAGAAAGATCAACTCCACGGCCCAGGGGTATTACCAGGAAAACTGTGAGTGTATTATCGCGAATTGTTGCAACTTCGACCCGGATGACCTCTGAATGATCTGCTGCTCATCTAAGAAGCAAGCTCGTCATTCCCCGTGGAACTGTGATCGGAACCGGCTGCATCGGCTGCATCAGAGTGTGCGCGAGGCTTCAACTCGATCGACAATATTCAGAGATCAGGTGGGTGGTCTTCATTCTACTAGGAGAACGCTCAGTGAAATAAATGCGTTGTGGAGCGAGCCTTCGTACTGCATTCGATTTGATAAGTATGCGTTTGGAAGTCTCAGCTCTACAGGCTTTGGAAATCAAGATGGGAGTGCTAAAATAATTGTAATTCCTGTCATAAATTTGCAAGTATTTCAAGATTATAGAACAAAATGTCCTTAAATTGAAAATAACTTTTGAAAATAACGATAAATTAGTCTGAAAATTGGGGAAAAAATACATAACATGTTTGTCCCAATGACCATGCAAAGTTTTAAGTTGACAGGTCAAACGGTTCTAGTTTAAATTTCAAAAACCACAGGAAATATTGGTTTAAATTTTAACAAATGAGAGGATTTGGCTAAAACTTTGTAAGATTGGGGACAATGTTGGTCATAATTACTTTTCAAAATTTCAAATTGATCGGAAAAAACGATCGAAATATAATATATTTTTTAATTTGAACCAATCAGCTGATTTCAAAATAATTAGGGTTTGCAGCGCCCAGAAATAATCCGTACATGTGTGCAAAATTTCAGATCGATCGAAGAAACACAGTGACCTGTATAGTCTCAGTATCATAAAAAAAAATACAAAAAATAAAGGTCCTTGCCAAAAGAGCCAAAAGGAGTCGCTCGCTCAATTACAATATCACATTACTACCTTCAGGCGACATTGATGCAATGTAATCAGTTTTTCTTTCTTCCATTGGCTGACATGATTGGTCTATTATATCTTAGACTATGCACTAAGTGATTGGACAGTTCAATTTCTTGAATGTGACGGCATCATTAAAGAAATAAGAGGATAAACTTAAAATAATTTGTAGGATGATAAATATTGGATATTATCATATTAGGTATTATTATTATCTTGTATTATTATCTTGTACTTATTTAGTACAGTAATCACTGTAAATAGGTACCTTGGGTGCATACCGATTTATTATCAGGTCGCCCAGTTTCCCTATCCTTTTAACATTGTGACGTAACACCTGGGCGTGACCTTGAGTCGAATCGTGGTCGAATGAATGAAAATAGAGTAATCACAACGCCCGACCTCTTGAGCTTGAGCATTATGGGTACTGGTTTCAGCTCGTTTGTTGACGCGGCAAGTTTGATTTAACCCGTAAATCCTATGGTGACGTCAACGCCCAACCAGCTTCTATTTTGGACCTCACCCCTTATATGAGGACTGAATGGCAGCTGTCAGATTTGTTGATCTCATACCTTTCAATGGGTTGCTATGGCAACGATTTCTCATGCAAGATGTCTATCTAGTGGAGCGGTCGCTCCACCCAGCCAAGTCGTACCGTACACTCACAGTCACTCCGTAAACATACCGTAAATGCATAATAAACTGAGGAGCAGACCAAACACTTTTACTGTAAGCATCAAAGTGGCATTTTCGGCCTACTGGATCTCAAAATTGAGAAATCTCACATTGTTGCGAAATAGCTTAATTTCGAGCTATGGCCCACCTGACACCATATACCAATTTTGGAAACAATAGGTTGTTCCATTTGCGAGCTAGAGGGCCGTGAAAACAGTGAAATTACACCCCTTTTAAAGGTATCTGATTATTATTGTTATTATTATGTTGTGGTTAAAATTTTAAAATCTCAGACTAAATCTGGCACTCTCGGCAGGGGCTTTTACCCCAAAGCCTTAACTATCTAATATTTAAAAACTTTCTTGTCAAATGACACGTCTGAAGCAGGGTTGCCTTTTGAAAAATTTTAATAAAACGTTCGGGAATATTTAGTCTCTTCAAATTCCTCTTCAGGCTCAGAGGCACAACACCGACAGCAGACAGAACTATGGGCACCACTTCCACAGAATCCTGATTCCACACCCTCCTTATTTCCATAGCTAGATCTTGGTACTTTTTTATCTTTCCTGCCTCAGTAGACGCCATATTGCGAGTGAGTGGAATAGCTATGTCAATAAGGAGGGTCTTCCTCTCCCGTTTATTCACTACAATGATATCGGGCTTGTTGTATGCCATCGTTTTGTCTGTTGTAACTGGCTTATCCCAGTAGACAACGGCAGTAGACCCGACGGCTGGTGTGTTGGATACCTCGGTTCTCGTTAGATCACCGAGGTTAAGCAACATTGAGCGCAGTCAGCGATTGGATGGGTGACCATTCAACTCTGCCTTGCCAGGTTGCTGCCGTTGGGCCAGAGGGACTGGGGTGTTTGGGGGTTAGTGTGACGACCTCTCTCCACCTGTTATCAGTCTCTCGACGGCGCGGGTTGTGGAGGCTCGTGCTGTGAATGTTACACCGTCCTTCGGAAGGGACGTTAAGCCGTTGGTCCCCTTGGTATCTTTCGTCAGGAGTAGGCTACATGCCGGTACCGGGTTTCCTCTCCTCCCTTCTCTATATTACATTCTCACTAGTGGAGCCTGGCTCTGTTGAGAATATAGACTTAATAATAATATAATAATAATAATATACTTATCATTTTCTACTACGGGAGAGGGCTGATATTTGTAATAGGGAACAAGTGTTTGTGGTAGCTCATAATTCTGTAACAATCTCTGGTGGACAATCTTTGCAACCTGATTGTGCCTACTGAGATATTCACTCGCAGTTAACATGGAGCATCCTGCAATTACGTGATCGATGGTTTCACTGGCTTTGTGACACATGCGACACATGTCATCATCAAGGGTCTTGGCAATATGCTTCATATAATTGACCAATGTAGATCTGACCAAACTATGACGTCATAAAACAAAAGTCAATGTTTGGTCACAACCAAAGAGCTTGTATACACAACAAATTGAACACATGATATTATTAGAATAATGTTGAATTCGTACAGAATTTAACAGTTTTACAATCAACAAATTGCCGTTAATAATAGTATTGCTTTAAGCTATCTACTTGAATATTGTTCAGTCTTAATTAACTTCTCATAAGAGAGGAAGGGCCTTTTTAAGTTGACGAAACTATCCAGTGACAGACGCCATTAAAAAGTAAAACGCTTTGGCAACATACCTGGCAAAATATAATTTGTTTCGTTGTAGCATCTGTAATAATTGTCCAGCAAATCATCAAACATGATTTATATGATTTAAATATATTGATTGTACTATTTCAAGTGATAAATTAAACTAGATTAAACACGTGTGAGCTATTTCTTTGATCTTTCTAAATTTCATTTGTTTGAATGAAAAATTGTTTTTTCTAACAACCCTGGAGTTACCATGGTAATACTTTTGTCTTTCATAAGGCAACGCCCACCTACATTGGTCAATTGCGGGTTGCAATAACAGCATCCTGGATGGCACATACAAATCCTTCGGTTTCCGAGAAAAGGTCTCCACTACGGAGCCATGCTACTGACCACTCACGATCAATGCCTCCCGACCCTAAACTTGAAGGATACTTTCCATGTAGTGCCTTACTTTGCCAAACCTCTAACCTATCAGCACGTCCCATCCCAGCAGGCCGATAATCAGGATTCTTAAGATTCAATGGGGTAAAACTGTCATCCGCGTTACACACACACCGGACCACCGGGGTTTCTACGGATCGCATGTAGTTGCGCAGCTTCGCGACTTGTGTCATTCCCGCTGAGTGAATGTTAACCAGTCCACGTCCCCCATCAGCCCTTGGCAAATACATTCTATCTACCGCGGACTTCGGATGATGACACCGAAATCTGGTGAATAATACACGCATAGCAGTATCAATTGCGTGTAAATCTGTTTCAGACCATTTAACGATGCCAAAAGAATATGCCAAAACTGGAACGGCCCATGTGTTAATTGCTTTGATCTTGTTTCTGCCACTGAGCTCTGTTTTTAACACCTTGGTCACCCTCTTAACATACAAATCACGAAATTCATTTTTCAAAGCAGCATGGTCTAGGTGCATGATTCGTCTTATTCCCAGATATTTATATTCCTGCCCTTCAACCATAGCACCAATGAGTTCTCCTTCACCCATGGCAAACCCCTCTGACTCGTGCAATTTGCCCTTCCGTTATTATTATTATTATTATTATTATTATTATTATTATTATTATTATTATTATTATTATTATTATTATTATTATTATTATTATTATTATTATTATTATTATTATTATTATTATTATTATTATTATTATTATTATTATTATTATTATTATTATTATTATTATTATTATTATTATTATTATTATTATTATTATTATTATTATTTTTCGATGATTGTTTCTCGCTCTTTGCGGTTTTTACTTTCATCGGCCTATTAGGCAAAATGAAAGCAAACTATTCTCTTTATCTATTGTATGTTTAAAAATTTACGTACAATGCGACAAGTGCTTAAAATTACGGACTTCTGTATGTCACAAACTAAAAGAGGAGAGAGTTCTATAGTGGATAAGTTCTTTGTAAGAGAGACGGGTACAATACCAGTGGATGAAATTATAATTGGGATGATGACAACACTATTCTGCTTCCATTGCTGTTTGATCTCATGAGCCAGGTCAGCATACTTAGCTAGTTTTCTCTGGCCGGTCTCATGAACATTGTTGGAGTTGGGAACAGCAATGTCGATTAGAAATGTCCTTTTCATTGCTTTATTGACCAAGATGATATCAGGCCTATTCGATGGTATTGTTCTATCGGTAAGCACAGTTCTATCCCAGTATAACCGGTATTCCTCATTCTCAAGGACATTTTCAGGCGTGTAGTGATAATACGGCCCAGTGAAAGCTGTGAGATGGTGAAGCTGGGCAAGTTTTAAATGTACAATCTTGCCTACACAATTGTGGCGATGCAAGTACTCAGTGGATGCAAGCGTCGTACAACCTGACGTGATGTGTTGGATAGTCTCGGAGGCGCCTAAACACCTCCTACATCTGTCATCAGCAACACTTGCATCCTTAACAATGTACTTGAGGTAGTTTCTTGTGGCAACTACCTGATCTTGTATGGCCATCATAAAACCTTCAGTCTCCAGGAATAAGTCGCCCCGAGTCAGCCAATAGTTGGACAATTCACTATCAACTACTTCAGCACTGAGTTCGTTAGGATGTCTTCCATGTAGGGCTTTCTGCTTCCACGCACATATCTGCAATGCAGCTCGCTCCATTTTAGTGATCCCTTCTTGAGGTACAGCCACATGAAGATTCAATGGTGTGTATCCCTCGTCCGACAAGGTAATCGCTCTATGGAGTGAAGATATATCTTGCTTCTGGAGGAAGTATTTCTGAAGGCTTATAATCTGTTTGTGCAGTAAATGTGAAAGGTCAATCAGCCCCCTTCCACCCTGAGCTCTTGGAATGGTAACTCTTTCAACTGCTGACTTAGGGTGATGGCCGCGATACTTACTCAAAGTAGTTCTCGTCTTCCTCTCAATGCCTTCAATATCAGTCTTCGTCCACTTAATGATGCCAAATGAGTACGTTAGAACAGGGATCGCATAGGTGTTAATAGCTTTCACTGTGTTCTTAGCACTCAACTTTGTTTTAAGGATGGCGTTTAAGCGACTGACATACATTTCCTGGATCTTCAGTTTCATGATCTTGTGCTCTGTGCGGACTGACTGGTGGACACCTAGGTACTTATAAGTCTCTCCTTCTTCCATTGGCTCAATGAGATCACCATCTAGTAACTCAAATGCATTGGTACTGTGTTTGCCCTTTAGTACCGTCTGGGTCTTGCACTTGTCAAGCCCGAACTCCATGCATATGTCTCTGGAAAAGATTTCCACAGTTCTCAACAAGGAATTGACATGTACTGCTGTGCTAGCATACACTTTGATGTCATCAACATACATCAAATGTGTCACTTTGTGCTGCACTTGCTTCTTGTTCTTCAGGGCAAACCCGTGCTGACTCGCATTGAGCATGTGGGAGAGGGGATTCAGTGCAAGACAAAACCATAGAGGACTGAAGGCATCTCCCTGGAAAATACCCTTCTGTATCTTAATAAAGTCAGTCGCCATTGTACCATCCTTGTGCCTAAGATGTAACTGAGTCGACCACTGAGACATCAAATGCTTGAGCAAGTTAATAAGCGAGGGAGCAACCTTATAAATCTCTAGGATTTTTACCAACCATGAATGCGGCACTGAATCATATGCCTTCCGATAATCAATAAAAGCTGTATGCAGGTTTCTACTCTTGTGCGCTGCCTGCTCAAGGATGACTGAATCGATCAGAAGCAGCTCCTTGCAACCTTGAGATTTCCTGATACAACCCTTCTGCTCAGGAGCAATAATATCATTTTGATCACAATGTGTGTAGATCTTCTCAGCGATACAAGATGTTAAAAGTTTGTATAATGTCGGAAGGCAAGTGATTGGCCGATACTTTGCGGGATTCTCCGTATCCTTGTCCTTAGCAAGCAGATATGTGATCCCTTGCGTCAGGTATCGCGGTACAGTTCGAGGATCTTGCATAAACATGTTAAAATGGTGAGCTATGCAAGCATGAGTACACTTGAATCTTTTATACCAAAAGTTGTGTATGCAATCAATCCCGGCCGCTTTCCAATTAAACGAGTCATTAATGGCCTGCTTCACTTGCTCGATAGATACAGGGTTGTCATCCATTGATCTCAGCTCTTCCATCCTCACTTCCTCCACATTTATCCATGGAGCATCAATATTATGAACAGTGGGAACAGACCATACTGATTCCCAAAATTCTTTAATCTGATGTTGTGTTGGGGGTTTGCTGTCTGCTGTTGTTTGATCATTTCGAAGCTTCCTATAAAACTGTTTCTCATTGTTCTGGAACAGCTTATTGGATTCCTTCCTGAGGTTAGACTCCTTATATCTCCTGAGCCGTTTTGCGACTACACTAAGCTGCTGTTTCAGAGTGTCAGTTACATCGGCAAGGTTCTGGTTTGTCAAATCATGGGTTGCATGTATTCTGGTTTTTTGTCGAATAGACTCAACATGTTTCAACAACTTCTCATTCCTCTGCCCTTGCTGGTATGCTGTTAGTTGTCCAATGTCCCTCCGAAGCTTGGCAATCTTACTGTTTAATCTTCTCTCCCACGGCCAGATAAACTCTTTCTTCTTCTGTACCCTGGGGCCTTGCTGGATATCAAGACCATTCATTCTGGTCGCAGTGACAGCCGCTACGTAGACAGCAGTGTGTAGATCATTGAACACTGTGTGTTCCTCCAGATGTTGGGGTAGGATCTTTGTATCTAGCAGATTGGTTACAACAGCAAGTCGCTTTGAACTACGCTGTTTAGGAATGAATGGCCGTTTCGTCGGATCTGTTCCCTCAAACTCTGTTAAGGCTCTGAAGAATTCAACCCTTATCTCTTCTACTAACTCCTCTCCATCTACCCTAAGTCGATCCGGCTCAGGTGAAAGAAGAGCTTCAGCCCTAGCCGGGGATGGTGTATGAGGAGGTGATCTTCCAATACTCTCGTCATCACTGTCATCATGCACCCCTTCAGGTGGACGAAGAGTCTGCATGACTTCAGCTTTAAGTGCCTCTAATAATTCACTTGACAACCGCTTATTATTAATTACCACTCGTTTTTGGTCCATCATCCTTTGTTCTGTAACTTGATAAAGTTCAGGGTATATTTCAACAAAGGCACGGTAAAGTAGCGGTCGTATACCTACAGAAACCGTATCTCCTTCTGTTACTTTGTAATAGCAACGCATGAGATCTGTGTTCATTTTCTCAGTCCACTGCATGCGTTGCCTAACTTTTCCTGCCTTGGTGGTTAGTGACTGACTTGCCACTAAAACACTGTTGGTTGGTCGAGCTGGAGGTTGTTGGGTGCTCGTTGATGCGGTTGGATCCATATCCATAGCAGGGTCGTCAACATTTTGATCGAGCAGGTCTGTCCCGCGTCGTCCTCGATCATTACGACGCTCGTCCGAGGCTTCCTTATTGTGTACAGAAACCAGTTTACACCCATTAGGGGGGTTAACCCAGCATGGGGTTGGCTAGGGTACGCGTGCTCGCCACGCACGTAAGGTAGACCACCTTCCCTTGCGTCCTTGCGTCACCTTCCCTTTATTATTATTATTATTATTATTATTATTATTATTATTATTATTATTATTATTATTATTATTATTATTATTATTATTATTATTATTATTATTATTATTATTATTATTATTATTATTATTATTATTATTATTATTATTATTATTATTATTATTATTATTATTATTATTATTATTATTATTATTATTATAATTATTATTATTATTATTATTATTATAATTATAATTATAATTATTATTATTATTATTATTATTATTATTATTATTATTATTATTATTATTATTATTATTATTATTATTATTATTATTATTTTCATTTATTTCATTCTCATTGTACAATTACATACATGGAAACATTTATCATACTACGGGTAAAGAAATTACATACGTAGCACTCTTAGTTAATCATTGTGATACACTTAACACTTTACGAATTATCCTAGATGTCTCTAATAATACTGATCTTTGAATTTTGTGAATTATACTGAAAGGAACATTCATTTTCTTCATACAATTTGCTTGTTCTTGATGAATCAGACCATTGACTGTCACTACGACGGGGAAGATGAGAACTTGATTCAACTTCCACATTGCTGCAATTTCAGTAGACAGATCTTGATATTTCGTCATCTTGGTTGTGAATGCTTGATTGATGTTGTGATCATTGGGGTGGGTCATATCTATAAGATGGGCAATTCTTGTGTCTTTGTAAACAATTATAATATCTGGACGGTTATGAGGAATGGTTAAATCAGTTATCACAGAAACATCGTATAAAAGTTTAATTTTATCGTTTTCAAGAACAGGCGCTGGTTGGTAATCGTAATATCTGGTCTCAGATGTAATGAGTCCATGAGCTTGAGCAAGATGCTGGTGTAATATCTTGCAAGATAGATTGTGCCGGTGAAGATAATGTGTATTGACAATACTCGAACAGCCCGAAGTAAGATGTTGAATGGTCTCCGGCATCATATGGCATAATCTGCATGAGTCATTGTCAATGTTTAATTTCTGAATGTATTTTTGGTTATTTTTAGTTGATATAACTTCGTCTTGTATTGCAATAATAAAACCTTCAGTTTCACTAAACAAGCTTCCATCTTGCAACCACTTCATAGAAGATAATTTGTCAGCCTTATCCAAATTTTTCGTAAATCTTCCATGTAGTGATTTCTCCCTCCATGTTGTAATCAGATCCTTCACCTCTACTTGTGTAATTACACGTTCTGTGTTATGCAAATCTAAAGGTGAAAGATTAATGTCTAACTGGACGATGGCATCATGAAGTGGAGATTCTTCTTGTTTCTTATAGAAATATGTTCTTAATGATAAAATCTGTTTTCCATGCAACTGCTTAAGATTTATCAACCCTCTTCCACCTTCGCCTCTTGGAATATACAGCCTTTCCATTGCCGACTTCGGATGGTGACATCTGTACTGAGTCAGTTTTACTCTGATCTGTCGATCAAGATTTTCGATATCTGTTTTAGTCCAATGCAGAACACCAAACGTGTATAATAAAATGGGAATACACCATCCATTTATAGCCATAATCTTGTTTTTTCCATTGAGACCTGAATTTAACACTTTCTTTAGCCTGGTATTAAACTTTGTTAACAATTCTTTCTTAACCACAGATGTTTCATTTCGAAATGATTGCTTGATACCAAGATATTTATATGTTGAATCCTCTTCTAAGCCAGGAATAACACTCTCAACAGGGTCCAGATGGAGCTGCATGTTCTCATTGTCTTGAATTTTTCCTCTTTTTACATGTAGGACCGCACATTTACTCAAGCCAAACTTCATTCCTATATCATTACTGAAAATTGCAGTTGTTTCTATCAATGAAGTCATCTCACTCTCATTCTTAGCATACAACGTAATGTCATCCATGTATAATAAGTGTGAGAGACTGATATTCTTATTGATCTTATACCCACAACCATTTTGATTGAGTAATGTGCTAAGTGGATTAATAGCAAGACAAAACCATAACGGACTCAGAGTATCTCCCTGAAATATTCCCCTTTTGATATCAATATTCTCAGATGATATACTAACATCTTGCATAGTTAAATGTAAAGTAGTCGTCCACTTACTCATGCAAAATTGAAGCAATTCTATCAATGTGTCATCTATCTTGTAAATCTTCAACACCTCCAACAACCAAGAATGAGGCACGGAGTCGTAAGCCTTTTCATAGTCTATCCATGCCAATGAAATATTACGATGCCTCTTCTTCGCATGCTCAGTAATGGTAGTGTCAATTATAAGCTGTTCCTTACTTCCTTGCGAAGATCTTCTGCAACCTTTCTGCTCCTCTGCCCATATATTATTTGTCATTAAATGGGATGAGATTTTCTCCGTGATGATGGATGTTATTATTTTATACATCGTACAGAGGCAAGTAATCGGACGATAGCTCTTCGGGTCTTCTGTTTTATCAGACTTAGGTTTCAGATATGTCACACCTTTAAGAAGGAACTGAGGAAGAGTGGACGGATTATCAATCGCCTTTGACATCAGTGCAGCGATAAATGGATGCAAAGAACTGAGATATTTCCACCAGTATGTGTGAATATTGTCAATACCCGGTGACTTCCAATTGTTCATCCTTCGTACTGCGTTCTGCACATCAATTGTTGTGACAGTGACTTTATCCATTGTCTGTTTAACAGAATTTCGTAGCCTTTCCACATTTATCCACTCACTATCTAATTTATGGTCTATCGGTACTGACCATATGCTCTTCCAATAATCAACCAACACTTCCTCAGATGGCGGTTTTCCTGATGATTCCGTCATTTGACTTTCCAGTGATTCGTAAAACTTCTTTTGATTTGATTGGAACTTGTTGTTATCCTCTTTGCGCTTTAAACTTTTATTATACCGTGATAATCGTTTTCCATTCGCAGTTACTTTCTGTTTCAAATTATCAATAATGAAAACTAGATTTCTATCATCTTTATGTACATTTTTAGGCAGGCCATATTTCTGCAACAACTTGTTAATTTTGCTCTTATTGTTAACAATAACATTATTTTTCCAATTTGACAACCTTGTTAAGTCACTTCGCCATTGGGCTATTTTCTTCTCTAATCTCCACTTCCATGCTGGTTTATCTTTATGATTCTTGCTACGTGTTGGATTTTCATTCGGGAATCTTACCTTCAAACGACGCAATACTGTTGTCGCTGCACAGTAGGCAATGAGATTTACATAATCAAATGTACTATCAATAGAATCAAACTTCTGGCCAATACATGTATTAATTTTTTCTACTATACACTTCGTGCGATTATTGAATGGTAGCTTCGGTAGTCGAGGTCTAGAAGAAACATCAATACTTTCAAACTCTGTGATGATTTGATCTAATTCTTCTCGAAGTTCTCTATCTTCATCCTCATTTTCTTCATCCCCCATACCATCTTGCTCTCGTCTAAGTCCGTTAACTTGAGGTTCCTCTCTTGTTTCACATTCTGCTTGTGTTCTTTCTTGGTCATACTCATTCGCTTGGACCTCATCATTTTCTTCAAAGCTATCTACCATGTTTTGTTGCAACTCTTCATGTAGATTCATCTCAGTACGTATTACTTGAAGTACAAATTGTAACTCGGTAGATGTTAGGAATTTACCCTTCTTTATTTGCCTTGTTTGGTCACATATTCTTTGAACAGTAATATCATTATTATTATAATAATAATAATTATTATTATTATTATTATTATTATTATTATTATTATTATTATTATTATTATTATTATTATTATTATTATTATTATTATTATTATTATTATTATTATTATTATTATTATTATTATTATTATTTTCATTTATTTCATTCTCATTGTACAATTACATACATGGAAACATTTATCATACTACGGGTAAAGAAATAACATACGTAGCACTCTTAGTTAATCATTGTGATACACTTAACACTTTACGAATTATCCTAGATGTCTCTAATAATACTGATCTTTGAATTTTGTGAATTATACTGAAAGGAACATTCATTTTCTTCATACAATTTGCTTGTTCTTGATGAATCAGACCATTGACTGTCACTACGACGGGGAAGATGAGAACTTGATTCAACTTCCACATTGCTGTAATTTCAGTAGACAGATCTTGATATTTCGTCATCTTGGTTGTGAATGCTTGATTGATGTTGTGATCATTGGGGTGGGTCATATCTATAAGATGGGCAATTCTTGTGTCTTTGTAAACAATTATAATATCTGGACGGTTATGAGGAATGGTTAAATCAGTTATCACAGAAACATCGTATAAAAGTTTAATTTTATCGTTTTCAAGAACAGGCGCTGGTTGGTAATCGTAATATCTGGTCTCAGATGTAATGAGTCCATGAGCTTGAGCAAGATGCTGGTGTAATATCTTGCAAGATAGATTGTGCCGGTGAAGATAATGTGTATTGACAATACTCGAACAGCCCGAAGTAAGATGTTGAATGGTCTCCGGCATCATATGGCATAATCTGCATGAGTCATTGTCAATGTTTAATTTCTGAATGTATTTTTGGTTATTTTTAGTTGATATAACTTCGTCTTGTATTGCAATAATAAAACCTTCAGTTTCACTAAACAAGCTTCCATCTTGCAACCACTTCATAGAAGATAATTTGTCAGCCTTATCCAAATTTTTCGTAAATCTTCCATGTAGTGATTTCTCCCTCCATGTTGTAATCAGATCCTTCACCTCTACTTGTGTAATTACACGTTCTGTGTTATGCAAATCTAAAGGTGAAAGATTAATGTCTAACTGGACGATGGCATCATGAAGTGGAGATTCTTCTTGTTTCTTATAGAAATATGTTCTTAATGATAAAATCTGTTTTCCATGCAACTGCTTAAGATTTATCAACCCTCTTCCACCTTCGCCTCTTGGAATATACAGCCTTTCCATTGCCGACTTCGGATGGTGACATCTGTACTGAGTCAGTTTTACTCTGATCTGTCGATCAAGATTTTCGATATCTGTTTTAGTCCAATGCAGAACACCAAACGTGTATAATAAAATGGGAATACACCATCCATTTATAGCCATAAATTATTATTATAATTATTATTATTATTAATAATCTGATATCAGGAAACGTCGCTATCACCGCCACAGCCTAAACGGCTGAGCCGATCGATCTGAAATTTTTACTACGAGTGCACTTTTGGCGTCTAAGGTGACTTTTCATAAAACTAACCGGAAGCCGCCATTTTAAAACCGGAAGTGACGTCATATCTCGAAAACGGCTAGACCGATCGTAATGAAAGTAGCGCCAAATAATTCAGATGGTCGTTTTTATGGAATATCAGAAAGAAGAATATTTATCAAAACCAGAAATGACGTCATAAATATGAAAAATCAGACTTTAATCACCTCTTACTACAATAACTACATATTCAGAAGGCTTATTATGATACATAACATTTATAGAAATAAATTCTAGATGCAGTCGTTTCAGCCGCCATTTTGAAAACCGGAAGTGATGCCATATCTCGAAAACACCTGGATTGATTGGAACGGTGCTTTCGCAATTCTTCGTGGAATATCACTTTAAGCTTATATTTAGCACCAAACACAATTTTTCGTAGTAACCAATAGACCGTTTTAAATATTATCTCGATGGCTCTGCTTTCTAAGAAAAATCATATGCAGTTTGATTTCCAGACACCTTAGTCCCTGTTTCAACAATAGGTAAAACAGGGACTAAGGTGTCTGGAAATAATACTGCATATGATTTTTCTTAGAAAGCAGAGCCACCGAGATAATATTTAAAATGGTCTATTCGGTATGGCGTATTTTTTTAAAGGAATTAGTCATTGTTGCTCCAATATGTGTTGCAAGTTGTGTAAATAAACTAAAAAAATTAGTGATATCCCCATAAAAAACACCCCGTGTAAAAATACCAGCCAAGTCTCTTCAACAATAAAAAAAATAGAAGAAATCTAAAAATTCAGCACTGAAAAGTAGTGATATCAAAAAATGGGCCAAGTCAAAACTTAATTTTAAAAACCAAAATATACTTGGCGCATCGTTTTTAAGGGCTTTATAGGTACATTATATATATTTAGGTAAATTTTTTGACATATTATGCTTATTTACGATTTATATGCACGATGCGCCAAGTATATTTTGGTTTTTAAAATTAAGTTTTGACTTGGCCCATTTTTTGATATCACTACTTTTCAGTGCTGATTTTTTAGATTTCTTCTATTTTTTTTATAGTTGAAGAGACTTGGCTGGTATTTTTACACGGGGTGTTTTTATGGGGATTATTGTATCTGCAAAACATAAGCTATGTAATTAGAAAACTTGACGTTTCAAGTTAACGATGTTAATTTTCTCTTTTACTTTTCAGAATCATGAATGTGCCTTGCTCGGTTCTGATTGCATTGACATTCTTTAGTTGCCACGGTAATACAAGTTTTATTTAACTGATTTAAACTTTTCCACACAAATTAGCTTTCAAACAAAAATATACACTGATGTAAATAGTAAATAATATGTTGAAATTAAATTACATTTTTTTGTCATTTTGCGTTTAGAATGTATTAAACCATAGGGTTTGATTTTAAAGGCTTGATTTGTCGGGGAAAAATAATCCTATTCAAGAGACGCCTTCACTACTGGTTTCTCTCGCCATTAGCCTAGCTGCAGAACAGTGCTACGTTAAGCCCCAGACCAAAAAAACAACTGGTATCTACTTTTCTACTTTTATGTGTATTTCTCATTTTGAGATCACAAAATAGTTTTTATCGTTTTTTTGTTTCTTTATAATTTAGAAAAATATGTGATTTGAAAATTAGAGTATAATGAAAACAAAACAATACATTTATTTTTTAACGAAATGGAATGGGAGCAACCCGCATGGAGGATGCATTCCTTTTTCATCTCACACCAAATGTTTAAAAATAGGTACATTTGTTAGAGTTGTGAATAGTAAAAATTTAAAATAAAAAAGGCTTTAGATTATATAGTGCACTTTCCGTTACCGTACTAATTCATCTTTATAACAAAATTTTACACTATTTTTTTACGGCCTTCCTATAAAGTGCAATCACACTTAACACAATAGGGAAGTCAGTTAGTAAATTTGTATTGTGAATTTGTAAATATCATCACAAAAAATTACAAATATACTTTTCATCCGAAAAAATTAACATTTTTTCATAAAATATCAAATTGAAATTTCACGACACATTTTGGCGGGAAAATCCATGTGTGATGTATGTGTGCCTGATGATGTATAATTTCTAAGTCCACAAGTTTGTTACCATGGCGAATACTGTGTTGCTCATCCTACAATAATAATGTTTTGTTCGTTTACACAAACTGTATTCGACACTAAAAGTTGCAATACGCCACCTAGCGTAAAAAATTAACATCTTAGGAGCAAGTGCATTCAGTACGCATGCGGACAAGACACTTTCATGTCAATAGTAAAGAGTTCAGTAAAAGTTATAATTACATCGCGAAATGACAGAAATGCATGATTACCTCAGTGTCAACAATCAATTACAATCGGCATATTTCATTGCAGCACACATTTATTCAAATTCTTGTGAAAACAGACGGCTATTCACCAAAAGCAGCATTGACAGGTTACAATCGTTTTGAACGAGACGTCAAGAAAAATGTGTCAGACGCTTGAAATTGTCCAACTTACAAGTGTGGCATGACATGATGATGATATCTCGCTCTTGTGTCAGGCTGGACGGCGGCGGCTATCCGTGGCTCCACCTCCTGTCAAGGCATCACGGAGTGCGTCTACCTGGCGTCGTGCCAGAGCCGCCATCGCGACGCCGGTTCCGACGTCCTCAAGAACAGACTCCTCTACCCCTGCGGCGACAACGACGTCGGACGCTGCTGTCCGCCAGTCGACGCCCCCTACAGAAACAATCACATCAAGAGGAAACTCCTGCCAGAGAACTGCGGCCCGGCGTTTGGGAATAAAATTGCCAATGGAATTATTACAGGATTGGGAGATTTCCCGTGGATGGCGCTGATTGGGACTAAATGTGAGCTGAAAACTCTAAAGTAATGTAAATTTGTCCTACAGTCGTTTAGTGCCCGAAAATTAGTAAAAATATGGCACTTAACGTCTGCAGGATGAAATAAGATAATTACCCATTCCAAGCTATTTAATAGAGCGAGCTACTCCTTTCGGCTCTTTTGGCACGGACCTATGTTTTTTTTTATTTTCTTTTTCTGTTACTGACGATATACAGGTCAGAGTTTTTCTTCGATCGAGCTGAAATTTTACACACATGTACTGACCATTTCCGGGCGTTGCAGACCCTAATTTTTTCAAATCCATTTATTATGGTTCAAATTTAAAAAAAATATCTTTCGATTGGTTGGTTTGATCAATTTGAAATCTTGACAAGTCATTACCACTAACATTTACCCAAGCTTGTTGAAATTCATTGGTTTTTGTTACAGTCAAAAGCCACTCGGCGACAAACTACTTCTGTGGAGGAAGCGTCATCAGCAACAGGTATATCCTGACTGCAGCGCACTGTTTCGACAACATTCATCCACGCTCAAGGTCAGTCTCCTTCTTCTCGCGTGCACTTCTCATACCAGTTAGGAAAATATTTGTTGCATCGCCCGCACAGAAACTTGGCAATGAAACTCTATTTATTGTTCGGAACCATTGGATTGAAGAGCAGTCATGGCGGTTGGTTGGGCGACACTTCAGAGCACATTGCACACCCTACAAACACAGGGGCAGACTTAGCAGCGCCCTAGCACGGGCCAGCCGGCGTTCAAGGACGGACCTCGTCCGTCCCGTCTTATGGCCATTTAACATAGGGTGGGACTCCTACGACGGTGCAGAGCCCGCCGCCTAGGAACGGCCCGAGCAGCGCCTTGAAGATAGGCACGCGCCCACAGGACCGCTCTCGGGCCGTGCGGAGTACGGGCTAGTGCAGCTGCTCGCTTCCCATGGCATTCCTTTCTCATGACGTCACGGGTCGTATTCACGCCTTCACGATATATTTGTACACTCACATCACAAGCAAAATGACCAACTGTAAAAACTAATTTTGTCTCAGACTGCAATACAATTTCTATAAAATGGTCGACTATAATGATTGATAATATATCTGTAAAAATTGAGCAATGACAAATCACATAAATAGTACTCGCCAATGCCATATTATAATCTGGAAAATAGGAATAATCGTTTTTTTGTGATGGAGGTTACTTTTGGTGAAGGTGGAAGAACTGTAAGAAAACGAACTATTTTCTTTGAAGAGTCGGTATGCAAATATTGAAGAAGAAATCTGTGTGCTCCATGGTAGGAGAATATTATTTTACTGTAATTGATATAAAAACAACGGTAACAGTTTTATGAAGCCAACTCTCCCAGGAAATTATTCATTCATCTCTTAGTAAATTAATTTAAAACGCAATTGGTACTTTGTAAGTTATTGTATTCAATATAAAATAATACAGGGATCGAACAAGATTGCGTCATAACTTGCAAAAAAGGTATTAAAAGTAAGTAAACTGCGAACATTCAGTACATGCCATCATTATAATATCATTGAATTATTCATTCATCTCTTAGTAAATTAATTTACAACGCAATTGGTACTTGTAAGTAATTGTATTCAATATAAAATAATACATGTGGGATCGAACATAAGATTGCGTCATAACTCATAGCTTGCAAAAAAAGGCATTAAAAGTAAGTAAACTACGAATCTAATATTTGATTGGAACAATCAGTACATGCCATCATTATAATATCATTGAATTATTCATTCATCTCTTAGTAAATTAATTTACAACGCAATTGGCACTTGTAAGTAATTGTATTCAATATAAAATAATACATGTGGGATCGAACATAAGATTTGCGTCATAACTTGCAAAAAAATGTATTAAAAGTAAGTAAACTACGAATCTAATATTTGATTGGAACAACAGTTCATGGCATCGTTACCTAAACATCCGATTCATAGATAAAAAGTATATAATAAAATTCAGTCACTACAGTAAAGTAGGCTTGATGATAGAATATATCAAAATATCATACTGAATAATATTAATAAAGCAAAAATAATTGATTTTAATGATTTTAAGCTACAGTTTTCTTTACTTATGGTTAAGTTGGCAATATCCACAATCTTGCGTGTTGTTTGTAGCTACCTAGGGACTACTATGAGCTGTCACTTGTCAAGTAGCAAGCAAAACGACTGCGAGGTAAGTAAATAATACTAAATAGATATCTTTGGGTGCATCTCAATAAATTCTTAAATATTGTAAATAAAACACTGATAGGAACTTAGCCTACATCTATTCATAAATGACCAGAAATTTACCTAAGAACCATGAAAGTTTCAAGTTACAAACATTATAAAGTCAAGGTAGGAACTGATTTAGTATTATACTGGGGTCGGTAGGTAGATACAATTAAAATAATAATAATAATAATAAGGTGTTACATTTGTTTCCTCATACACATCGTGCCATACGAAATGCATCAAATTAGTAAGAAAGGCCCCAAGAGAAAAACGTAGGTATTTAACTGGCCTGTGATGTTTGGATGTTGAGGTTATTTTCCATTTCTTCCTTAGTCAGCCTGTCTTGCGTATGATGAAACCAGAGAAGGAGCCCAGACTTTATTACTGCCTCGGGGGCTTTGGGGAACGTTAAGCGGACTGCATCTGAAAATGAACAAGAGGATGGGTAAGACAAATTACTTAGATAGGTTTTGTATCTATCTTAGGCATAGCTAAATACAATGCCAAGGCTCGGTTGTATGTCCCAATAAGTAAGATAAAGTTCACTTTGCGTAAAGTGAACTTTAGCTGTCTACACGCTGTTTCAATGGTCGTTGCCAAGGATACACCGTTAAATACCACCGCTAGTAACTTTTCGGGACATTGTATAATAGGGCCAATAGTACTGTAATTTTACCTCTAGATCCTACATAGGAATTAAAAATGAAAACGTTTATAAAACTAATCCTTACCACTGTGAGAGAATGGATTTCAGTGTTCAAAGTACCTAACGATAATATGAAGAAGATATTATAACCGAGCTCTAGTAGTTAATTTTGTGTTCTATAGAAACCTAGCGGAAAAAAGACAGAATCTCTTTCTTTCGTGGTGGTATGGATGGATATCACATTCACATCGCCCAATTGCATACATAATTCATACATCTAACTATAGCCCTAGGTACACTCTACAAATCATAAAAACGTATTTGAATGAAACGGATTGGTCAGGTTCCTTGACAATCAATCCTTGTTATTATCAATGAAATCAGAGCTCACCTATTAGGTAGTAAGAGTTAGATGACAAGTTAGCATGTAGACTTCATAGGTTGATGCAACAATCATTTTTTTCAGCCAATCCATTTCTTTCAAATACTGTTTTATGATTTGTAGAATGTACTCTCAGCAAATGATATAACGGTATTTGAGATAAATGGATTAGCTGATAAAAATTTGATGGCATCATCGGATGAAGTCTATGCTAACTCGTCATCTACCTATAGTAGGTGAGCTCTGATTTAATTGATAATAACAAGGATTGATTGTCAAGGAACCTGACCAGAAGCCAGTGTGTTTCGTTCAAATACCGTTTTATGATTTGTTGGTTGTACCAGAAGCTTTTTGCTCTCGGAGAAAAAAGTCGTGTGTACTACACAGGGTATTTGCACTTATTATTGTAGCTACGGACACTCCAACTAAGTAAAAACAACAGCGACTAAAGAGTAAATCGAATAACTGCTGGTATCATTCCCTGACAATCATAGACTAGTACTACTTCTGCTGGTGTGATCAAGTGGACAATCCAATTATTTGACATTGGCATTTCCTTTTGTTGAGTGTACAAATTTGTATGATACCATAATACCATAAGATGAACTTCTTACCGTATATGGCACTCATCACTGCTTTGTTATCTTTCAGTGACTTCTTGGTCTTGGTACCAGTTAGTGTGTAGGTGATGGCCAGCTTGCAGCTCAGCACTTTTGGCAAAATGGAGCGCACTGTTTCGGCAATGTCCTTGCCCCCCAGTAGGCCGATGTAATTAACCTATGTAAGTAATTAAATTAATTTTAGTTTCAATGTAAAGAACACACATGAAATTTTAATTTTATTGATATTTTTATGAATTGAAATGAGGAAGTTTCAAAGTATCCTTACCAATTCGTTATGAGTTGATCTGCATGATGATAAACGTGTGTTCAGTGTTGTCAGTTCATCTGCAGTTGTACACGGCAATTTTGGCAGGAGTGAAAACTTGGATTTGGTCGTTCCACGACCTTTGTTGAGATGTTCTACTTCAACTTTAATCTTTGCCAAGTCCTTGCACATTTGAACTTGGTTCTTTGCCAAGAATTTGCAATACATGAGAATTGAATTTAAAATTTCTGCTGATGATTCTGTAAGAAGAAATGCACAATTTTTAGAACAAAATGTTAGGTATAATTGACTACACTAAACATGCCTTTAATTAAAGACATACTATACTTACGGGACTGATTTGGAGTATCCATTGCTGCATGTCCATGTGATGTATCATCAGTATCACTGACATCATCACGGATGTTTCGTGCAGCCTGGCTGCCATCTAAAAACAAAGTTAAAGTGTATTGTGAGGATATCACAAGTCACAACTACACATTACTCTTTTCCAATAAATGGAAAACAGGGGGAATCAAATAACTGTGCCTCTAGTCCCAAAAGTATTATTTTGTTTAGTTATGTCATGGCCGATGTGCCAAAAGACTCATATATTGCCCATATTAGCACCTCCGCAATATGAAAAAAAACATTTTTCAGACTTTTTGAATCACTAGAGGTAGAGGCACAGATTTACTCTTTATCTCTATGCTGTAAAAATTTGGAGACAATCCGTCAAGCCGTGAAGAAAAAGTAGGGCCCTAGGGGACGCCTTTTTATGTATTTTTGTGGTTTTCAATATTTGAATTGTAATAACATACTTCGCAGCAATATATGGAACATGCAACACACGATTAAATGTCACATACAACCCATAGCTAATGCATTTTCATGCATTTTTAGGATTTTGTTTACATCCGAAACGAAAATTTCTGAGATGAGAGTATTATCAACTCTTAAGAACAATATGTTCTGCATTGTTTGCTGATACTGTCCATTATTTATGACGAACCAAACTTAAGGCAGGTACTAGCCCGAGCCATAACAAGGGGTGTGCAGGCGGTGCAGAGCGCCGCCAACAAGGGGCGCCAGAAAGCAAAATTTATAATTTTGTTATTATGAAATAGACATTGGGCGGTTTTAGCATCATTTTTTTTCATTAAATTAAACTATATTTTAGTCCAAAATTGTAAGTAGATATTTCAATATAGTATTATACTTATTTTGTAGTGTACCTAGGGAATGTTTACACTAAAATGTGTACCTATTTTGCCCCCCCCCCCACCCCCCTACCTCAAAAAAAAATAAAAAAAATACTAAAACCACAAAAAAGTACTAGACCTGGGGGCGAATCATGGCAGATATCAGGGGCATATTTAAATGATTTATATTTAAAAATTTGCTTTAGTTGTTTGTTATGGCCAAAAAGTGAACTTTGTAACTAAATTTAAATTGGTTCTCATTTTTCACTGCACTTGGAAACACGAACTGTCTAAATAAAAAACTGCATCTCAAAAGTTTCCAATAGCCATTTTGCCAGAAGTGGCTCCATCATATCAGTATCACTTATTGTGTGAATATCAATGAGTGAGCTTTTTCCTAGTTTTAGTACATGCATTGTTGCACTTGTTTGCAGATTGCTTGGGGTTCACTTACCATTCGGAGAATATTGTGTCTCTGAATCATCTACAAGAACTGAGTTAACAGGAGATGCTCTGTCAACTTCAAGAGATGACTCTCTGTACCCACATGTGGAGTCTTGTGTGTTGACGCTTGTTGGCCTTCGGCCGATATTAAACGTAATTGCAGTTGGCTTGCGTGGATCTAAAAGATAGTATGCCATTTAATTTTCATATTTGGTACACTTTATTAAAAATTATTAATGTAGGCACAAAGAAAATATGGGTTAAGAATATGTATTGGGAATATGATTGGTTCGATTCCAAAGTATTTTACATGTAACATCAGGTTTTCAAATTTTTTATATTACCTGTTCCATGTCTTTGTGGTACTACGGTGTTGGAAAGGTCCAACAAAGCCGGGCTAGGGCGGCAATGCGGTGGAGGAGGAGGACTGCTCGTGTGTGAGTCATTTGTTGCACGGGACATACTTTCTGAAATTAGAATGAAGCAGTAAGGCACAAACTCAATAGGAGGACAATCAATTTTTGTTACACTATTTTATACAGCAAGCCCATTACATAAATTTTTTATTTCTGTATTGAGTCTGAGGCATGAATTTTATTTTAAACTTGACTGAATGAAAATGGCCTAAAAAACATTAAAGATTCAGAGCGTCAGGATACTTTGAAAGTTTGAAATACCCTTAGGAATCGACCTTTAAGGACTTAAGCTGAGGCTTGGGTCTCAAATTAATTGAATTGAAGACAACCGTGCAATTGATAATCTCAATTTGAGATAATCAATAATGAAAGTTAAGTTACACATTCCATCTGCTGGAATCTTTATATAGGTAGGTGTATAGCAATTATTTCAATGTTAATCTTATGGAAAAAATTGCTAGACGACAGAATGCAGTTGTAGAATCAGGGCCCTGGTAGGTAATTACCTGGATAAGCTGGAGGTAATTTTTTTGCTGGACACAGCCTCTTCGATGGACTGATCACGAAATCCTCGTAATGAGGTGGTTCCTTGCGAACCCATTGACCCTGCCCAAGCTCAGGTTCCTCATAAGCTGGAGGTAATTTGTTAGCTGGGCGCAGCCGCTTTGATGGACTGACCACGAAATCCTCGTAATGATGTGGTTCCTTGCGTACCCGATGACCCCGACCAAGCTCAGGTTCCTCGTAATCGCTCATAACTTGGGCATTGTTGCGGCCCACTGCTGCCTCTTGATATGTTGCTAAGGTAGAGACATTTCTGAATTGAACTACTATTTTGTAACAAAGTGATAATTGTCATAATATAAATTAATTATTTTACCATATGTAGCATAGATCCTGCACGGGCATGCAGCAAAATCTGTTGGTGTTGGCTCTGTTCCTTTAATAACCATAGTATTAATGTGGCCTCTTTTAAAATGTTGCGATGGCCACATGCAATGCTGCACTCCGTTTAGCATTCTTAGCCAAGACATGGGCACTATATCAGCAGCATTATCGGCATAAAAAATAACAACAGCAAACATTTTGAAGGTAAATCTGTAAACAATGTTTATATTAGACAATGTATTTTAACACTGCTCAAAGTATTTCATCATTGCAATTTTAGTAGGTATTCGGTGTGGATGGATGGCAAGAGCTCTTATTGTAATATGTAACAAGTAATAATAACTTTTCTGAATGCATCTGTAAGGTGTTTGATTATGGTAAAACGTGATGTTTCTGATCACTGCTTCTCCTCTTCACCATTTACTTCTTTTTTAGTTATTTTCTGAATATTAAGTATAAGTACTTCAATTTTGTAATTTGTGTAAATTTTGTAGGTAGATAATTAAATTATTCTGCTTAAAGATGTTGTTCAATTTCTTTATTTTATTGTCAGTGTTTGTGCATTTAAATGTAGCGCCTATGGACGAGGTATAAAGAAGGCTCTGGAACTTTCACAGAAGGCAGTGGAATGGAAGGTAGGACTGTCAAAGTGACAGAACTAGACTAGCTAGGTATCTGCTTTAACTATTTTGTTACCTACCAGAAGTAGTACCTACCACAAATTGCGTAAATTAATTGGTATGGCACAATGGTAAAAGTACCCATTCACCACCCTGAATGGGCAAGCGCAACATCTTTTTCTGTATATTGTGAACATCCCATGTTTGTGTTTGGGACAATCTGGATGCTTTATAAATTCCAAGCTTGGACGACTGGAATGGAGTCTCGTAAAAGTCGGTCAAGTCGATGAATCGCTTTCCTGTGATGTAGATTCCGGTGTTGTCTTGGGAAAATCGTTCAATAAGGATTATGGAATTGTCGGTAAATCGACAGCAATTATCAGCCATTCCATTAGTCAAAACGAAGTTCATAAGCTTCAAAGAATTTTTGCGGCCAAAAAGTTTGGGATTGCCTTCGAAAACTTTGTCCGGTTGTGAAGTAAACTGGCGCTGCTCCATCAATCTATTATATAGCTGTTGTAGTGGCTTATTGTATTTTCTAAGTTTTCTTTTTATTGTTTGCAGATGGTTCTCAAAAGGGAATGCACTAAATGCATCCAGATGACCAAACAAAGCAGCATCATCAGCTAAATGTACCAAACCATGCACATTATATGATACATTTTCCGCCCCATAAAATTCTTGAAAAGTTTCGACGAAGTACTTCAGCAATTGTCCGGCATATGGGTACAGATCTTTGAGATGGGGACTGGCCAAAATTGTAATTGCAGAATGTAGACAGAGAAAGTGTTCATACAAATTGCTTCGCAAGTATTTTTTAAGCGAAACAATTCCCGTATAGAGTAAGAACTGTCGCCATTCCGTGGCTTTCCAACGGTCGAGTTCTTTCAAGGGCCGGGGTTTTCTTGCAAACTCTTCACACATGTAGGGTCCCAATGACGTCAATTCATCGGAGCACAGAAGCGTTGTCTGATGACCCCAGCGAACAGATAGTTTTCCTTTAACCCACAATCGTACAAGTTTCCTTGTTACGCCGAGACAAATTAGGTGGAGGTATTCGTAAGGGAAGCCAGATACCATATTCACACCAATTGCTTCCAATGGCGAGTCATGTAAATGGTGCTCTGGCTGCCTCCGTTCCGCAAAGTCCAGATCCGTTCGGAGACGGGCTGTGGTTTCGGGAAATACAACTCTATTCATGTAGTATTCCCCTTCTTGCCAACATTTCCCACACCCAAAGTATCCCGTGTGACCTTTTATCCCTGCCACAAATGCACGGGCTGGGGCATCGCATATAAAACCCTTGATTGCAACATTTAGTCTTTTTCCCATGAATTCTAAGCCTGTTTCAATCAGTGGCTTTGCCTCTTCAATAAAAGGTTGTAAATACGTTGAAACTGAATCCGGTTTTGCATATCCATGATAGACTCCGATTACAAATGGCTTTGATGACAGTGCAGGAGCTAGACCCAAAATTGGCCAAAATTGGCTGTTAGAACTTTTCGCTAATGGGACGCCATCAATATTAATGAAAAGCTCAATGAGATGTGTAGTATTTATAGTGCCACTTGTAGAAGTTGCCAATATATGATTTAGACCGTTTGCCATTCCAATGTGACAATATTTTCCAGGTGGCATGTCAATTATGTTTGAAGCTTTTGGTGTATTTAATAAGACCCTGGCACTTACATGGATATTTTCAAAACAACTGTGCCCATCTTTCAATACTTTTAATAATTTTGTCAAATTCGTTTGAGTCACATTGCCCTCTACGGACCATGAAGCAATATTATCAAATAAATTCTTTAGTTCATCACATGGTTCATCTTCATTGTTGTCAAAATCATCATCATCATCATCCTCTTCATCAGAGGTTGCAACAGTGAAACTATCATCGAGACTCTCGCATGCAGTGCCGGTTTCATCTGCCGGAGTTTCATCATGAGCTTCAACGGCAATATCTGATGTGCTGATTGGATGTAGTACTGATTGAACTAAATTATCTTCAATCTGGGAATTGCTCTGATTGATTTCTTCATCATCTTCTTCAATTTGTGATATATCAAGCAAATAATTATTTTGTAGGTACTTTCTTGCTTCTCGGTATTTTGCAGTCCTACTGCGAGAACTGTCCATTGCTTTAAAAAGTACCTAGGTATAAAATTGTTTTGTTTTAAATAATTATAAATATAACATAGACTGTTGTAACTACTTGAAGGATGTAACTAGGTACCTACCTACCTACCTACCTACCTACCTACCCACCTACCTACCTACTATACTTATACCTTGTGTGATTTTAGTAATAAAAGTAGTAATACAACTTACCTGCCAGAAGATGTTGTCCTAGGTAATTTGTGAAGCTAATCAAAAATCTTTGAAGTTTTAACCCGAAATAAACTTGTGAACCACAAAGAAAGTAACTTTTGCTGGGCGATCGACACGTTGAACGGTTGAACGATTTGAATTTGCAACTGCTTTGCCGGTCCGTGGGAACTTGGAAGTGGGGGGGGAACATCGACGAGTCAAGTTAGAGTCAAGCTAGCAACTAAGTTGTTTAATAGAATAGGTACATGAAATAATAACATAATAACAGTTATTGAACATTACAAGTGGTGTTTATTCATCTGTAAATGTGACATTGAACATCAAATGGATGTATTACGAATAGTTAAAAGTAAATTTAATCGAATTGTTTCAATTATGAATCAAGTATCTCGTCTGACATTCTGCGCGAATGATTCAGCAGATTCAGTTCAAAACTTGTTGCCGCCCTGGAATGCAATGAAAGTCCGTACTCGGGACCTACTCGGGACGTGCTTTCACGACCTCACGTGACAGTTAAGTTATTCGACAACCGTCGTTTTGCGGCCTTGAAGGACGGGCTAAGGCCGAGGTCGGGCCGTTCTGGTTGCGAGCTATTTGGGAGTGATAAAAACAGCTGCTTCAGAATGACTACGACCGGGCCAAGCTCGAACCTGGGTGCATACCCAAGTACGTCCCTGAAGCCGCTTTCAGGGAGGCTCCTCGGGCCGCCCTGTGTTTGTTGGGCATTGATCAGTGGCGTCGGAAGTCTATTTTTTCAGGGGGGGCACATTTTGCTTAGGATCTAGGTAGGGTAGGGACTAAATTTGTAAGGGAAAAAATAATACAGTAAATGACAATGTGCGTGGGAAACACGATTGGTCAGAGAAACAATGGGGGCCTGGGGGGAGGGCCCCCCAGTACTATGCGGGTCCGGGGCGCATAGCCCCGGAAAAATTTTGAATTTCAGGAATGAATTTGGTGCGTTTCTACGTGATTTCACATTTTTTAAACCTATCTTTAGCTGAACAAATAAATGGATGATCATTATCCTCTTCATGTCATGATGTCAGGACTGCCAAAAAAGTGAGTGCCTTAAAAGTATAATGTGGAAAAGTGTCATAAAATTATATGCACTTGAAAAGTGATTAGTTTTTGATGATATATCCGCATTTATTCGCATTCACAATAGGTCCAATTTCAAATGCAGATATAATGAAATTAAATCTAAGACATTTCTCACATTAAAATGGCGCGCAGCGGATTTTTTTGAATTTCTGCCCACAGGCAGGTTTCAAATGATTTTGGTGCATTTTAATTGTAAGAAAACAAAAGTTAATCTTTCACTCATATCAGGAATGTTCATATAAATATGCCGCGCAGCGATTTATTCAAATTTTAATACTCTTAAAGGCTGGTTTCAAATGATTTTGGTGTAAAATAACAAAATCAATTTAATTTCGTCAGTAGATTCTCACATAACAAATGCCGCGCAGCAAATTTTTTTGAAATTCAACACTTATCGAGTAATTTTTAAAGATATTGTGCGTTACTAGGGGGGGCAGATTGATACTCTTGCCCCCCCCTTCAGACGTCTAGGGGGGGCACGTGCCCCTGCTGCCCCCCCGGTTCCGACGCCGCTGACCTTGATCAGGATCTCGATTACTTGAACGCCCATATGTAACTCGTGACAAAGTGGCTCTTCTTGAGGAAGACAGCCGAACACGGTCGATAGGTGTATTGCTGTACGTGTTTTAATTTTGTAATTTGTGTTTTTACTTAGTACTAGTAGCATACAGCTAGTAGGTACCGGTGTTGTCTAGAGAAGACATTTTATCCCTAACTCTGTTACCTACTTATTTATCAGCGTTCCAGTTAATCGAGATCATGCGCAATGTTAATGGGGTATTACAACCTCTTCAGTGGGTGACTGCATTATTCTTCGTAGATGATACATAGTGATTACTTGCAACACTTAAATGCCCTCGCCGAAGTGCAGTAAAGGTAACAAATTAATTTCATATTTGTGATTCTATTTCAAATACACTGAAAATGAGAGACGGTTTCATCAACACAAAATTGTTTAGATACCAATTCCTCGTACTCTCGTTACAGACTGGAAGTCCGCTTGGCAGAATACGACTTGAGAAACGCGACCGACGTCCAACAAGTGGGAATTAACGAATACAAGAGCTCGACGACCACAGACATCGCCGTCAGCAACGTCATCAAACATCCGGGATACGACAGCACATCACTGCGCAACGACATTGCGCTGGTCCAAGTTGCGAGTGTCATCGACTTCTCCACAGATTTCATCAAGCCAATATGTCTGCCGTTGATGCTGAACGACACGGTCAAAGAAGGATCCAACTTCACAGTGGCTGGTTGGGGAGTGACAAGTAGGTGGTTTCCTTTCCTTAGAATATTTGTCGTGCTTAATCTAAACCTACGGCTTAATCTAAGGCTTGTTGCGGCAAGGATGCTTCCACGTCTTTTGTGGACACCAATATCTCTTCTTACCTATAGGGTTGGTAATAGTAGTCAATGTGAGGGATCCTATCTGAAGGCGTTCGGGATGTTTAATACACTTATTTATATACTTCACCATCGTGTCATTGACACTCTTGGTGCGAAGCTTTTCCTTATACATTCCTCATTCCTTATACAACCAACCGTGTGCATCCCTTCTCAGACCTTAAGAATTTAATCTCAGCAGCTCGGATTGTTGAAGGTGCGATACATAGAACTTTCTCGATAGAATCAATTTTACCAGATTCTCTGCCATGAATGTTAGAAGAGGAGCTCCGCAATCACTTCCAAGATGTTCTCTTAAGGCCGATGCACAATTGACGCGGACGGACAAAGCGGACGGACGATGGAGACGGATACAATGTTAAAGTCGTCGTCCGTCTGCGTCCGATTGTGAACAGCCAGAGTGAATATGTCATACCTAAACATCGTATCCGTCTCCGTCGTCCGTCGTCCGTCCGCGTCGTCCGTCTGCGTCAATTGTGCATCGGCCTTTATCCTCCGTTGGATCCGGATTCACAAAGCTTTGCCCGGGTATTAAAATAAACTCCCTTCTTTCACTGCTTATTAGATGCAACCAAGTAGGGTAAATGATCAATTCCACCCTGGGAAAAGCTTTGTAAATCCGAGCTCTGATGGTATCGATCAGAGTATCCCATAGTTGTTGCATGAATATGTAGGCTACATATAGTGATGGTCTTCAGCTTGTAGGTATCTATTCTATAATAACGTAGCACTCATAGCACATCCATCAATCTGAAACACAGATGGATTGTCTAAATCTATCCTCCATCCTTATGTTCGCCAGTGGCAGGAGGAACTCAGAAGAGCGACGTGCTGCTACAAGCGTTTGTTCAAGAGGATTCCGGTACAGAATGCGACGCTCTGGCTCCGTCCTACACTCGTGTCGCTCACGTCAACGACACCCTCCAGATCTGTGCCACCAGCAACGAGGGTGGACATACGTGCAAGGGAGACAGCGGCGGACCGTTGAAGACGATTATTAATGACAATTACGTGGTGATTGGAGTTGTCTCACTTGGTTTCGGCAGCTGTGATGAGCGGTCATCAGCTACTGTCTTCACCAGAGTGCATCCTTACCTCAACTGGATTTTCGATAATATTGAAAAGTAGTATCTAGCGACGGAGAGGAAAGAAGCGTGTGCGCTCTGCCATGATATGGGTCTGCCGTTATAAATCTAGACGATAACAATCCTGCCTCAAACAATTCTGACAGCGATTGTTTGATATAAAAGATAACTTTCTTTGTTCAACAAAAGTATATTGAGATTGTAACTATAGTTGAAGTACCTATGTACCTACCGATATATTAATCCTATAAAGGAGGTTAGGTATCGAAAGAAATGCCAACCATTGTTAGCCTCCGAGTCAATAACGCTTTAAAAATATTGTAAATAAGTGTAAACAAATATTGACTAATCTGGATGGAGATTAGTAAGAAATAACTTCTAGAGTCAAATGGACTTATGGAAGACTTGCTATGGAAAATTTCAATATTGTGATATGTAAACGTTTCCATTATTCTACACTAAATTTTCTATTGATTGTATAAAATCTCCGTTGTCTTCATTCAACCCTCTATCACATGATCATTCATAACCAACATACAAGGTAGTAGTTCAGTGTGCAAAGTGTAAGAGAAGATGCCAATTAAGAATTTAAAACGGGTTTCCTTCATTTAGAGAAAGTCTACCTATAGGCGGAGAAGAAAAGGATTTGGGTTTCGAAATAATTGGTTCAAAAGTTTTACATAAATATCCCATGGTGTTCATATTGATGCTGTGAGATCAGAATTGTTTAAACTTTAAAGTGAGAAAGGGATTGAGAAATCGCCGGTCGAATGCATTTATTTGTTCCATAGACCATTCCACTTTTCGAGATGGTAGTGATGGTCAGTACATGATGTTTCTCATGCATTTTCTAAAGACACTCCTTGAGTAATTCTGTTTTGTATCAACAAAACTGGCTTACATTGCAGTTTATAGGTACATTTTAAAACTATCTTGCTCGGTTACATAGGTATAAAGTGGATATGGATCAAATACGTTCTCATCGGATAAAATGATTGGGATATATATTTTGGGAAGGGATATGGAGCTGAATTTCCAGGACATCCAAGTCCTGGCATCCAGGAAACGATGCCAGGACGATGAATCAGGATTAACGATGGGTTCAGGATGCCAGGAGGGGGTTGGGGGGGGGGGGGGGGGGGAGTTGGTTGAAGACGATCTACGTGTGTGTAAGACGGAAGGTAACATTTGAAACGGTTTTGTCAAGTAGTTAGAGGAAGAAAATCCATGGATAAACCGGATACGGATAGGCAATATTAATTGTGTATTACGTAGTGTAATAATAACAGTCTACCCACCCACCTAAATTATTAAAAACTAGGATACGTTCAAATAAAAGTTGTACCTACTCATAATCAAAAACATATCACATAATATCGTATACATTTATTGACACTTGACACTCACACGAAGCTCAGTGTAGGCTCACTCGAGGTCCTCTGGGAAACCCCAAAGCTCACTGTCATTCAGTCAATTCAATGTCACAGTGTGGCTTGCTTCTTAATTCACGAGTCAATATTACAACACTCCTTTTGTTACGTAGAATAATACCAATGAGAATATCACACATTTATAGCAAATACAAATTCATTCCTAAGAATTAATGTCCCTTGATAATTCAGACCAATTCCAAGTGTCTTTCCACAGATCATTATTCCTTGGACGGTTTCTCACTTCCTCTTTCGTTTCTTTCCGTCACTGTTCAGTGTTATTCCTTGAGCGGCTGCCTCGCTTCCTCTTCATCCTCATCCCGTGTGCTCCCGGTTTCTTCCCGTCACTGTTCAGTGTTATTCCTTGAGCGGCTGCCTCACTTCCTCATCATCCTCTTCCCGTGTGCTCCCGGTATCTTCCCGTCACTGTTCAGTGTTATTCCTTGAGCGGCTGCCTCACTTCCACATCATCCTCTTCCCGTGTGCTCCCGGTATCTTCCCGTCACTGTTCAGTGTTATTCCTTGAGCGGCTGCCTCACATCCTCTTCATCCTCTTCCCGTGTGCTCCCGGTATCTTCCCGTCACTCTTCAGTGTTATTCCTTGAGCGGCTGCCTCACTTCCTCTTCATCCTCTTCCCGTGTGCTCCCGGTATCTTCCCGTCACTCTCCTGTGTTATTCCTTGAGCGGATGCCTCACTTCCTCTTCATCCTCTTCCCGCGTGCTCCCGGTTTCTTCCCGTGTCTGCGTCGGGTTGTTCCAGACTTGCACTTCTCCTCGGCCCAGGATCAGGAACACCGTGCAGCAACACACGTGGATCCCTGACGTCACTGCGAACACATGCTGCCATCCGTCGCTGGGGTTCTGGAGACAGAGAACAATGTTGCGGACATCTCGAGCGAGGCAAGACATGACAACACATGACGCATGCGCGGGCGACGTATCGTCCATGTCGTGTAGTTACCTTGGGGTCCACCAGGGCGCTGGTCACTAACGGAGAGACGACGCCAGGCAGCACGGCTGACGTCTTGATCAAACCCAACAGAGTCCCTGCAAAATGTCAAGGGGTATTTGTCCGGAATCGAATTCAAATAGGTTTACACGTTTCCTACACAGAACGTATGCATGACGTGTATGTAGAGACATAATACATTCAGGCGCGTAATAACTGGCAGGGCGTTTTTTTAGAATTTAATCAATATGGAATGATTCTGGGGCTCTTAAATGCCCAATCAGCACTGAACCGCTCTTTTCGAATTTTAACTCTTTCAAAGTAACTCTTATCTCCATAAAAAACACTCCTTGTAAAAATGCCAGCCAAGTCTCTTCAACTATAAAAAATAGAAGAAATCAAAAAATTCAGCACTGAATAGGAGTGATATCAAAAAAGGAGCCAAGTCAACGAATTTTCAAAAATTTTATCGTACCATTGAAATAAAAATATAACCCACCGAGAAATACTTAAAAAAGGACTTGGCGCATCGTTTTTTTAAAGACACTTTTAAATTCATAAGCTTATGCCACTCATATACTACGTCGTTTATAAATTTCTAGAAAAATTGGGACAAAACAAATTCAATATTAAACAATACTGTGCATTTAAACAAGTAATTTACTTAACAGAGGCATTCTAGGAATGTCATTGGTTGTTGCCATGACAATACAGTCCTAATAAACCGTTTAAAAGTTAGCAGAGTATTGAAAGACAGGTCCTAAATGTCATAAATTACGCAACGTGTTACTTTAGATTGTTAGTTGATTATTTGAGCTCAGTGCACTAGTCTCTTAATTTGCACTCCAGATGCCCGAGTTACATATCCCATTGACGGCCTTCTTGTAATGAGCACTTTCGTGGCTTCCCTCAGTCAAGATGGAATGTTGAGGTCTTCCTAATGACCCTAGAAATAGTGGTAATGTACGAATATAATAGGCCACTTTCGTGTCAAACAAACCATCTGCAATTATATTTCTTCAACGACATCACCAATAAATCTGTCTTCTTAATATTGACATTAAGTGTAATAGTAATAGTGTAATAGTGTACATAAGTGTTATAGGTATTGTGTAAGGTATTTTGATTAATCGATAATGAATGTGATTGACCCAGGAAAAGAATTCTTCCTACTTTTAGGAAGTGTCTTTAAAAAAACGATGCGCCAAGTCCTTTTTTTTAAGTATTTCTCGGTGGGTTATATTTTTGTTTCAATGGTACGATAAAATTTTTGAAAATTCGTTGACTTGGCTCCTTTTTTGATATCACTCCTTTTCAGTGCTGAATTTTTTGATTTCTTCTATTTTTTATAGTTGAAGAGACTTGGCTGGCATTTTTACAAGGAGTGTTTTTTATGGGGAAATCACTAATTTTTTTAGTTTATTTACACAACTAGTAACACATATCAGAGCAACAATGACTAATTCCTTTAAAAAATACGCCGTTTCCGAATTGGTTAGTAAGAAAAATTGTGTGTGGTTCTAAATATAAGCTGAAAGAGATATTCCATGAGAATTTCGAAAGCATCGTTCCAATCGGTCCAGCCGTTTTCGAGATATGGCATCACTTCTGGATTTCAAAATGGCCGCTGAAATTACTGCCACCTAGAAGTTATTTCTACAAATGTTATGTATCATTATAAGCCTTCCGAATATGTAGTTATTGTAGTAAGAGGTGATTAAAGTATGATTATTTATATTTACGACGTCATTTCCGGTTTCGGTAAAACAACATTTCTACTTCAACTATTGATATTCCATATAAATGACCGTCTGAATCATTTGGCGCTAGTTTCATTCCGATTGGTCTAGCCGTTTTCGAGATATGACGTCACTTCCGGTTTCAAAATGGCGGCTTCCGGTTGGTTTTATAAAAAGGCACCTCAGACGCCAAAAGTGCACATGTGGTAAATATTTCAGATCGATCGGTTTAGCCGTATAGGCTGTGGCGGTGACATCGGTGTTTTCTGACATCTGAGGAAGAAGAAGAAGAAGAAGAAGAAGAAGAAGAAGAAGAAGAAGAAGAAGATACCATTTAAAAAGGGTGTAATTTCACTGTTTTCACGGCCCTCTAGCTCACAAATAAAATAACCTACTGTTCCCACATTTGTTATATGTTGTCAGGTGGGCCATAGCTCGAAATTAAGATATTTCACAACAATGTGAGATTTTCCAATTTTAAGATCCAGTAGGCCGAAAATGCCATGTTGTTGCTTACAGTAAAAGTGTTTGGTGCTCCTCAGTTTATTAGGCATTTACGGTATGTTGAGTGAGTGTGAGTGTACAGTACGACTTGGCTGGGTGGAGCGACCGCTCCACTAGATATACTAACTGCTGAAATTAAAACAAAAAATTCATCAGTTGTTACCTCAAAGGGCTTTTTTTTTTTTTTTTTTTTTTTTTTTAACTTTTAACCATTTAAAAGTATTTCTTACACTTTGATCTTATTTTTTTATGGAAGCCAGACCGCTCCAGTGATCGCCCCCATCACCCCCCCCCCCCCCCCCCACACCCCTTCCTACGCGCTTTAATACATACAATACAATAACTACAATAATATAAAAACTAATTTGACCTTTGTAGTCTAGAGACAAAACTTCCGAGATATAACTAATCACTAATCAGTAAGTGAAAGTTTGACTTGTACCTGCAAAGTTCGGACTGAGATCGACTACATTTGCGAGGTTGCCAGATGAGCTGGCTCCTGCAGCGGCTGTTGAGATCGCCAGCAGTGCGACGGCGAGCGCAGTGTTGCCACGTGCCAGGTAGCCCAGCACGCAGAGCAGCACGGCAGGCACGTACTCGTCTAAACAAGTTCAATCATGTTCAATCACGAGGTTACGAGGTTGCCAGATGAGCTGGCCCCTGCGGCGGCTGTTGAGATCGCCAGCAGTGCGACGGCGAGCGCAGTGTTGCCACGTGCCAGGTAGCCCAGCACGCAGAGCAGCACGGCAGGCACGTACTCGTCAAACAAGTTCAATCATGTTCAATCACGAGGTTGCGAGGTTGCCAGATGAGCTGGCTCCTGCGGCGGCTGTTGAGATCGCCAGCAGTGCGACGGCGAGCGCAGTGTTGCCACGTGCCAGGTAGCCCAGCACGCAGAGCAGCACGGCAGGCACGTACTCGTCTAAACAAGTTCAATAAGATGAACCTGCGAAATAAAAACGCGCACCCAAACTGGGAATCGAACCCAGATCCTTCGGGTTGCCGGCCCTATGCTTTAACCATTAAGCTACCTGGGCGCCCCGGGGATAGCGTTTTTATTTCGCAGGTTCCCTCATAAACACCTTCCCTAAGTGAGAGATTCACTACATTTCCGTACATTTCCATCATTATCATGATGGATTATCAGATGGATGTCTTTTTCATGAAGCCGTTTTGGCTCACATTTTAAGGGCTGTTTCAGGAAAAAAGCGACCTAAATACACTGGACCTGTTTTTGATTCACCCCGTTTTGGCTTCTAGTTTTTACAGTGTAAGGGGAGTTGCAGTAAAACTATAGGCTTGAGAAAGTAGGCAAAGAAGATGCGAGAGATATCTGGAGGTGTCGATGATATCGACAGTGAGCGAGTAGAGAGCGATGCTATAACCTCCTTGGGGCGATGGAACGAGCATGTTGAGAGAATAGAGACGACAGATTGTGCAGAGAGCGAAGGACGGGAGACCATTTGTGAAATGAGAAAAGAGCGATGAATTTGTAAAGAGATTAAATGAAGATTATCTTGTGACAGCACCGTAACTTCGAAAGTAGGCGGAAAAAGAATGTATGAACGAAAAGGATGAGAGAGATGGATAAGAGGGATAAGGTAGTAAGGGAGAATGAGTAAAGGGCAAGGACTGTGAGGATGTATTGGTAGTGTGTGTCTCATGATGACGTGTCTGTGATTCAGGGACGACGCTGAGGGGAGGCCTGGGGGGCCACGGCCCCCCCAAACATTCGCGCGCCCCCCCCCCCCCTTGTGCCCCCCCAAACCAAATGTGGGAAAATAAATATCTTGAAAGGCTATACTTTTCTTCAATTTTTTTCACTGTTCAAATTATCAAATAAAACTTCAGCTGACAATGTTTTGCAAATAGGCAACTTCCGTATGCCAGACATAATGAAGTTCCTAAGTAGTAGGTATAGCAGGGTTGACAAAAATTGGATACGGAGCTCAAAGATAAGGAAATATCTTGCAATGGAGACTCTAAGTTTCAAATTAGGAAAGGAGAGATTGAAATGGTTTGGTCGATTGAAAGGGATGGGACAAGAGAGGATACCGAGAAGGGAGGCAGATAGAGCAGCAATGGGAGGGAAAAGAATGGCAGGGAGACCGCGAACGAAGTGGATGAGTGGAGTGAAGGTGGCTGTGGAAAAAGAGGAGAGTCTTGGGAAATGGTACCTAAGGGACGAAAAATGGTGGGAGGACAGTTCATAAAAATTAGTGTAGGGATAATTTTTTGAAGGTTTCAGTTTTTTTTAATTATCCCCACCAGGCGCGTAGGAAGGGGGGGGGGGGTGAATGGGGGGGAATCTTCCCCTCCCTATGTACTTATACATTTATGTGTCAAGAAAAATGTGCTTAAAAAGTGTTGAAATGTGCGCCCCGGTGCGCCCCGGACCTGCATTTTGCTGGGGGGACTTCCCCCCAGACCCCCCATTGTCTTCGTAGACACTAGTATGTCCAGCTCAAGTTCTTTCACAATATTATTCCCCCCCACCCACTCTGCAAATTTAGTTCCTATGCGCTTGATCCCCACGCCACAATATGAAAATATACATGTGAAAATACGTTTGCCCCCCCTACAAAGTTTATTGCCCTACCTAGGCCCCCCCCCCCCTTGTATAAAAATCCTAGCGTCGTCCCTGCTGTGATTGAGCTACTCACTGACGGCCACTGAGATCTTGCGCGCCGTTGTGATTGAGAGTTTCTTGTGACGTAACAACCAGTCGATGAGCGAGGAGAAGAACAATCCGAAGCCGAACTTGCACAGCTCTGGCAAGCCGAGAACAAGCCCATTCTGCAACAAGAATAACTATGCAAGGAAACTGATTGTGTCACTAACATGATTTCAAACTTTCAGAACACACATTTAGTTGATAAAAACTTTTCAACCTCTAGGACTCACACCGGTATCGTCAACATTAAAATCTATTTAAAAACACAGAACATTTCGAGAGTGCTTCATCCGGGTCCCTATTCTAGAGCTTTTAAAATCCCAATTCTGATGGAATTCGATTCTCTCGCAATGATAATCTATATGGCCTAGAGGTCTATTCTAGAACGATTTTCCAATTCCATTCTGATGGAATTCGGTCACGGCCATAAGGATTAACATTGCATGGAATCGATTTCTAGTGGAATTGGCAATTTAAAAGTTCTAGAATTGGGTCCCGGGCCGTGAATCGAATTCCATCAGAATGGAATTGAGAAAATGTTCTATAAATATATACCTTCAGGTCTCACGATGGGGATAGAAACATCCTCAATAAATTGTGTGGTAATTAAATAAATCTGTACCAAAAGTAATGCAACTGTGGGCATAACTTTTATGTTCATTGAAATAATATATCGTTCAAATTTCATATGGAGATAGAGCTATACTCTTCTTTCTTCTATACAAAGCTTCCGCTCAAGAATCTCTCCGTCACAAGAGACGCGATTGCGCGATCGTTGAACCAGGTTGAACACAAATATCCAATAATATTCGGTCAAAACCAGCCAGTAGCCTATGCGCTGCTGCTTGGAAATAACACAGGCGTTCGGCAGATCGGGCCGGCAATGAGTTCCCATCCATGCAAAATCCAGAATCTTACACCCTTCCACTTCTAGCTTTCGGTTTAAGGACATTCTTTGCCGACAAGATTTGATTACGTAAACAAGTATTGGCTGTGAAGAAGTGGGTAACAGCCCCCACATGTCGTTGCCCGGATATTATTGGAGAGTTGGCTTTAACGATCGCATCACTTGTGACTGACAATGTTGAGTGGTCCGTGGTATCTGTTGAACGAATATTAAGGGTAAAGTGATGTTTCCCTACCGTCTTGAAGTCCAGCCCATGCACGTCGTTGAAGTAAGTCGGCAGCTGCATGGACAGTGTTATTGTGCCCCACATGACTCCTTGACTCGCCACCAGGGTCGCCCAGAAGGCAGGGGACTTCAGTATGGACATCCACGGAGTCGTCAGACCCTGAACAAGAGATAGAGGTAAGTACCACCAGGGTCGCCCAGAAGGCAGGGGACTTCAGTATGGACATCCACGGAGTCGTCAGACCCTGAACAAGAGATAGAGATAAGTACCACCAGGGTCGCCCAGAAGGCAGGGGACTTCAGTATGGACATCCACGGAGTCGTCAGACCCTGAACAAGAGATAGAGGTAGGTACCACCAGGGTCGCCCAGAAGGCAGGGGACTTCAGTATGGACATCCACGGAGTCGTCAGACCCTGAACAAGAGATAGAGGTAAGTACCACCAGGGTCGCCCAGAAGGCAGGGGACTTCAGTATGGACATCCACGGAGTCGTCAGACCCTGAACAAGAGATAGAGATAAGTACCACCAGGGTCGCCCAAAAGGCAGGGGACTTCAGTATGGACATCCACGGAGTCGTCAGACCCTGAACAAGAGATAGAGGTAAGTACCACCAGGGTCGCCCAGAAGGCAGGGGACTTCAGTATGGACATCCACGGAGTCGTCAGACCCTGAACAAGAGATAGAGATAAGTACCACCAGGGTCGCCCAGAAGGCAGGGGACTTCAGTTTGGAATAGTATGGAATAAATAATAATATACACCTTCTTGGACGTGACTGTCTTCCCGATGCTCTCCTCCAGAAAGATTTTCTCTTCCTCCGAGATTCTAGGATGTTCTGTCGGGGAGTCGAACACCAGACACCACCAGGCCAGACTCCAGAGCACAGTCAGCCCTCCAGTGACGTAGAACACGTAGTCCCAGCCCAGCGACGTCATCAGTAGACCGCTCAGCGGGTAGACGATGGCTGAACCAATGGCGGCTCCTGTGGATCAGTCACGTCATGGTGAGGATAAGTGACGTCACATATTGACGTTGCTGACACGTCGATTAAAGTATACCGCTACTGTTGTGGAGAAAAAAAAATCTCCATCGAAGTATGTGTATGGAAATGTGATTCCAGAATTTAATTCTTAGTACAGCTTTGGAATAATATCTCGATCATCCCTACGCTTATACCCTCCCGCCATACAACGGAGATCGTACAGTGGTATACTAGCGCTCCGTTGTATGGCGGGATGGTATAAGCGTAGGGATGATCGACACATTTTTCCACGACTCTACAATTGGTGGCAGACTATGGTAATAAATTACTTTGTATTCATGCTGAAGCAGAATTGAATTGAGTATAATTAAAGTATATACAACGACTGTTCGTATCATATGTCATCTCTCCTGCGATTGGTATAATAAAACCAAGTCCCACATCTGTCACCATTTTGTAATATTGAGAGAAAAAGTTTTGAGTATTCTTCTAGTTGGGTGTGATAACACGATCCTAACAATGTGACACGGAATCAGGCTTGCTAGTTGCTGCTTGCTAGTTGCTAAGTTGCTAGTTGCGTTGAGCTACTGCTAGTAACGATTGGTCGTTACTCTGCTGGGTCCGCTAAGTCCATTCAAGTCGACACTCATCTTTTGATTTTCACGTTAACAACTCTTGAATCATTTTAAAAATGATCTTATATTAAAAGTACCTCGGAATTGTGTAATATTATTTAACTATATATTATATAATATTAAAATTCTGCGTACATTTTTGTTTCAAATATTTTGTTACCTACTTCATATTGACATTGTGAGATTTGTGGAGTCAAGTGATACCGAATATATTTCGCTGTTCACATCCCTTCGTATTACCCTGACTGAACTGGAAGTTGTTTATATAACCCAGTTTCTCTTCCAAGACATGGGTTCTTGCAGGTCCGAGGCTGCTGAGTGCTGACTCACCGTGATATGACACCATGAACTTGCCGCGCTCTGTGGCGGGGATCCAATGTGCTGACAGCGCGTGCATCGCCGGCCACGTCACGCCCTGCAACACGCATGTGCGAGTCCATGAAGATACATAGTTAGGTCAGCGCGCGAGCCTCCGAGCACACATGTTCTACTATCACTCCGATTAGCCGCATATCTGCTAGCAATCGTGGTACTGACGGCTAGCACAACGAACAGACGGTCCCTTTTTGTCTTAACTCGAGTATGTGAGTTACTGACACTAGATAGGCTATTTCCTATGGCTGAAGAATAACAAATGGGGCCGCCTTAATGGGGTTTCCCATCAATCTTTTTCAAAAAGGGGCGTATGAAATAAACAGTTGTAAGTATCTACCTTATAAAGACCTTGACAAGTATTGACTTGACCCCAAGATGGCGCCCATGAGTTGGCCACTCTCTGCTCAATAAATATAGCCTCTCTAACTGAAATTAAGACAAAGTGCTGCACCACATACGGCATAAGTTCACTTATTCACATTACTAGTAATATGGGCCATAATATCACAATAGGCACGATGTATACGCCTCAATATGAAGTTGTGGGGGTAAACCAAATTGTGTTAACACTTGATGGAACCCCCACACACTCACCAGTGCCAGCCCCTGCAGCGCCCTGACGACCACCGCCAGCCAGTAGTGCGTCCAGCACGCCGCGGGGAGGGCGATGTTGAGGACGCCGGCGACGAAGACGCTGACGCCGAGCACTCGACGACCACCGTAGCGCTGAGCGAGCAGACCGCCCGGCAGCTCCGTCATCCAGTAGCTGAAGTAGAAGGCGCCCAACAACCACGCCATGTTCCACTCCTCCCAAGACAGTTTCTGTTGACAATCACACTCGAGTTCAATATACACCCGCGGTCAGAAGAATTGACGGTAAACGGCTAAGTCTGAGTTCGAATTATACCGTCAATTCGTTGAATGGATTAGGTATGAGGTGGATGGTTGGTTAATTCTTAATCAAACACTCCAACTCCTCATGGTCTGTGTGTTTGTGACTGGAAAATCAAGTTTTGGAAAATGACTTGGAGATTTGCAAGCAATTTATGAACCGTGGGTGTAGGGTCACATTCAAAAGAAGCCGGTCAAATCACCATGTTGGTATAGGGAAAACCGGTATAGGAAGTATTGAATGTGGCAATCTATAAACAATACAATAAACGTTATAAAGTAACTAAACATGGCATTGTGACATTGTTAAGGAATAAGTGTTCAGAGTGGTATAGCTCTATTTGTGCTGGAGATACTAGAGTGTTTGGGGGAGATTTTCCCATTCGAGAGGTAAAGTTGTGAAATTTCCTTACTTACTATAATAGCCCATGCCTGTGTCCTCCCTCAATCCTAACCTATTCTACCACTTCTCTCCGCCGTTAAAAGTCTCTCGACGGCGCGGATTGTGGAGAACCTCTCTGTATAAATCTAACACCGCCAAATCGGCCTCCTTGGCTACATGCCGGTACCGGGTTTTCTCTCCTTCCTGGTCTGAGTCACATCGTCACTTTGAGGATGACATTCCGTTGAGAATATGCCGCCGGGTACCGAGTACCTGACCGGGTAATGTGACGTACCTGCGTGAGGTGCGCGTGCGCTGCAATGGAGGTGTTGTTGTGACGCACCATGGACACAACGGCGATGTAGAGGTTGGCGCGCAGCATCTGTGTCACCAGGAACATGAAGAAGGCGAGGAGGCCCAGCACGACGCGAGCCGGCATCGCACCTGTTGCACACGAGAAGATACATTGACATCCGCTCTATGAGGGCGATGTAGAGGTTGGCATCTGTGTCACCAGGAACATGAGGAAGGCGAGGAGGCCCAGCACGACGCGAGCCGGCATCGCACCTGTTGCACACGAGAAGATACATTGACATCCGCTCTATGAGGGCGATGTAGAGGTTGGCATCTGTGTCACCAGGAACATGAAGAAGGCGAGGAGGCCCAGCACGACGCGAGCCGGCATCGCACCTGTTGCACACGAGAAGATACATTGACATCCGCTCTATGAGGGCGATGTAGAGGTTGGCATGTGTGTCACCAGGAACATGAAGAAGGCGAAGAGGCCCAGCACGACGCGAGCCGGCATCGCACCTGTTGCACACGAGAAGATACATTGACATCCGCTCTATGAGGGCGATGTAGAGGTTGGCATCTGGGTCACCAGGAACATGAAGAAGGCGAGGAGGCCCAGCACGACGCGAGCCGGCATCGCACCTGTTGCACACGAGAAGATACATTGACATCCGCTCTATGAGGGCGATGTAGAGGTTGGCATCTGTGTCACCAGGAACATGAAGAAGGCGAGGAGGCCCAGCACGACGCGAGCCGGCATCGCACCTGTTGCACACGAGAAGATACATTGACATCCGCTCTATGAGGGCGATGTAGAGGTTGGCATCTGTGTCACCAGGAACATGAAGAAGGCGAGGAGGCCCAGCACGACGCGAGCCGGCATCGCACCTGTTGCACACGAGAAGATACATTGACATCCGCTCTATGAGGGCGATGTAGAGGTTGGCATGTGTGTCACCAGGAACATGAGGAAGGCGAGGAGGCCCAGCACGACGCGAGCCGGCATCGCACCTGTTGCACAGTAGAAGATACATTGACATCCGCTCTATGAGGGCGATGTAGAGGTTGGCATCTGTGTCACCAGGAACATGAAGAAGGCGAGGAGGCCAAGCACAACGCGAGCCGGCATCGCACCTGTTGCACACGAGAAGATACATTGACATCCGCTCTATGAGGGCGATGTAGAGGTTGGCATCTGTGTCACCAGGAACATGAAGAAGGCGAGGAGGCCCAGCACGACGCGAGCCGGCATCGCACCTGTTGCACGTAAAAATACATTGATATCTGCTCTATGAGGGCGATGTAGAGGTTGGCATCTGTGTCACCAGGAACATGAAGAAGGCGAGGAGGCCAAGCACGACGCGAGCCGGCATCGCACCTGTTGCACACGAGAAGATACATTGACATCCGCTCTATGAGGGCGATGTAGAGGTTGGCATCTGTGTCACCAGGAACATGAAGAAGGCGAGGAGGCCAAGCACGACGCGAGCCGGCATCGCACCTGTTGCACACGAGAAGATACATTGACATCCGCTCTATGAGGGCGATGTAGAGGTTGGCATCTGTGTCACCAGGAACATGAAGAAGGCGAGGAGGCCCAGCACGACGCGAGCCGGCATCGCACCTGTTGCACACGAGAAGATACATTGACATCCGCTCTATGAGGGCGATGTAGAGGTTGGCATCTGTGTCACCAGGAACATGAGGAAGGCGAGGAGGCCCAGCACGACGCGAGCCGGCATCGCACCTGTTGCACACGAGAAGATACATTGACATCCGCTCTATGAGGGCGATGTAGAGGTTGGCATGTGTGTCACCAGGAACATGAGGAAGGCGAGGAGGCCCAGCACGACGCGAGCCGGCATCGCACCTGTTGCACACGAGAAGATACATTGACATCCGCTCTATGAGGGCGATGTAGAGGTTGGCATCTGTGTCACCAGGAACATGAAGAAGGCGAGGAGGCCCAGCACGACGCGAGCCGGCATCGCACCTGTTGCACACGAGAAGATACATTGACATCCGCTCTATGAGGGCGATGTAGAGGTTGGCATCTGTGTCACCAGGAACATGAAGAAGGCGAGGAGGCCCAGCACGACGCGAGCCGGCATCGCACCTGTTGCACACGAGAAGATACATTGACATCCGCTCTATGAGGGCGATGTAGAGGTTGGCATCTGTGTCACCAGGAACATGAAGAAGGCGAGGAGGCCCAGCACGACGCGAGCCGGCATCGCACCTGTTGCACACGAGAAGATACATTGACATCCGCTCTATGAGGGCGATGTAGAGGTTGGCATCTGTGTCACCAGGAACATGAAGAAGGCGAGGAGGCCCAGCACGACGCGAGCCGGCATCGCACCTGTTGCACACGAGAAGATACATTGACATCCGCTCTATGAGGGCGATGTAGAGGTTGGCATCTGTGTCACCAGGAACATGAAGAAGGCGAGGAGGCCCAGCACGACGCGAGCCGGCATCGCACCTGTTGCACACGAGAAGATACATTGACATCCGCTCTATGAGGGCGATGTAGAGGTTGGCATCTGGGTCACCAGGAACATGAGGAAGGCGAGGAGGCCCAGCACGACGCGAGCCGGCATCGCACCTGTTGCACAGTAGAAGATACATTGACATCCGCTCTATGAGGGCGATGTAGAGGTTGGCATCTGTGTCACCAGGAACATGAGGAAGGCGAGGAGGCCCAGCACGACGCGAGCCGGCATCGCACCTGTTGCACAGTAGAAGATACATTGACATCCGCTCTATGAGGGCGATGTAGAGGTTGGCATCTGTGTCACCAGGAACATGAAGAAGGCGAGGAGGCCCAGCACGACGCGAGCCGGCATCGCACCTGTTGCACAGTAGAAGATACATTGACATCCGCTCTATGAGGGCGATGTAGAGGTTGGCATCTGTGTCACCAGGAACATGAAGAAGGCGAGGAGGCCCAGCACGACGCGAGCCGGCATCGCACCTGTTGCACGTGAAAATACATTGATATCTGCTCTATGAGGGCGATGTAGAGGTTGGCATCTGTGTCACCAGGAACATGAAGAAGGCGAGGAGGCCCAGCACGACGCGAGCCGGCATCGCACCTGTTGCACGTGAAAATACATTGATATCTGCTCTATGAGGGCGATGTAGAGGTTGGCATCTGTGTCACCAGGAACATGAAGAAGGCGAGGAGGCCCAGCACGACGCGAGCCGGCATCGCACCTGTTGAACACGAGAAGATACATTGACATCCGCTCTATGAGGGCGATGTAGAGGTTGGCATCTGTGTCACCAGGAACATGAAGAAGGCGAGGAGGCCCAGCACGACGCGAGCCGGAATCGCACCTGTTGCACACGAGAAGATACATTGACATCCGCTCTATGAGGGCGATGTAGAGGTTGGCATCTGGGTCACCAGGAACATGAAGAAGGCGAGGAGGCCCAGCACGACGCGAGCCGGCATCGCACCTGTTGCACACGAGAAGATACATTGACATCCGCTCTATGAGGGCGATGTAGAGGTTGGCATCTGTGTCACCAGGAACATGAGGAAGGCGAGGAGGCCAAGCACGACGCGAGCCGGCATCGCACCTGTTGCACACGAGAAGATACATTGACATCCGCTCTATGAGGGCGATGTAGAGGTTGGCATCTGGGTCACCAGGAACATGAAGAAGGCGAGGAGGCCCAGCACGACGCGAGCCGGCATCGCACCTGTTGCACACGAGAAGATACATTGACATCCGCTCTATGAGGGCGATGTAGAGGTTGGCATCTGGGTCACCAGGAACATGAAGAAGGCGAGGAGGCCCAGCACGACGCGAGCCGGCATCGCACCTGTTGCACACGAGAAGATACATTGACATCCGCTCTATGAGGGCGATGTAGAGGTTGGCATCTGTGTCACCAGGAACATGAGGAAGGCGAGGAGGCCAAGCACGACGCGAGCCGGCTCGCACCTGTTGCACACGAGAAGATACATTGACATCCGCTCTATGAGGGCGATGTAGAGGTTGGCATCTGTGTCACCAGGAACATGAAGAAGGCGAGGGGGCCAAGCACAACGCGAGCCGGCATCGCACCTGTTGCACGTGAAAATACATTGACATCCGCTCTACTGGACCCCTGTTGTCGAGATCGTTCGAGTGCTCGTATAATCGAGCGTGACGGCAAAGTGACGTCCGTCCGTACGAAATGGCATTCAATCACCCACGTCAGTTTTTTATTTTGTATGGTCTGCTGACGTCAGGTCGTGAATCCGTATGAAATTTACTCGAATGATGTCGAAAATTGGTTCCCAGGAGGATTAGTTACTGGTATATATTTAATATACGACTAGATCAGAAGAATATTGTTGTACTTTGCCAGGCTTCCCTACAGTCTAGTGAAATCTAAGACGATCTCAGCCGAACGCTTGAAGAATTTGACCTTTATCTTTACCTATAGTGAGGGATGTAAGCACAAAAATAGTGCAAAATGTGATACAAATTTTTCTTTTGGCAGTCTTATAGGAACTTTTCCGCTCTTTTATAATTTCAATATCCTCAAAAAGTCGGGCGGCCGTTTTGGGCCCCAGGGCTGTCCAAAGTACCAAAAAGAGTGTATTTCAGTGAAATTATAATACTTTTGTCAATTTATTGTTTTTGTATAATAAACGATGTGTCAGGAACGTACGATAAAAAAATAAAAATTCTAAGTCGAACCGAAGTTGTATTTATTGAAGAAATATAAAGATGTCGGCGAGTAAGCTCTAAAATGGCCGCCATTTTCAGGGAATTTGTGCTCCAAGGTTGCAGTTGCTTATGTAGGTTCATATTATGGACTTTTAACTTCAAAATTATTGGGTCTCGAAATTAACCGTTTGGGGGGTGGGGGGTGGAGACCCAAAGGTGTTGATATCTGTACAATAGCCCACACTAGCTAGAGAAAAATGGTTACTTGCACATACTAAAGAAAATGTGCTCTCTTCAAAAAAACATACGAGAACTCAAAATTATGCCGCCATCTTGGATAAAAAGAGTTTATTTTGAAATTTTCGTAAAATTTAGTAATTTTTATAAGCACTACGAAAAAGTTTATTTGACATAAAATATAGCCCTAATACTAATAATTAAATTTGTAATTAGCATATTTTTTGTATCTCCAACCGTTCTCATTGAAAATGCATTCTTGTGTTGAAAAAACGCCCCAAGATAGGGATTTTAGCATTGTAATGTTAGTCCAGGAGGCGGTGACTCGATACCTTTGCAGTGAACAAGGGATGATCAAAATAGCAAATTTATCATGATTTTTTAACTGCTGAGCGCAAAAGAACGAAATATAAACGCGTCTCATTCAAGATGGCGACATAATTTTGGGATCTTGTGATTTTTTTCGAACGGAGCACAATTTTATTAGTGTATGCAAGAAATTATTAGTCTCTATCTACTATCGTTTATTTTACAGATATCGAAACCTATAGGTCTCCACCCCTCACCCCCCAAAGGGTTAATTTCGTGACCCATAGATTTTAAAGTTAAAAGTCCATAATATGAACCTACATAAGCAACTGCGACCTTGAAACACGAATTCCCTGAAAATGGCGGCCATTTTAGAGCTTACTCGCCGACATCTTTAATTTCTTGAATAAATACAACTTTGGTTCGACTTAGAATTTTTATTTTTTTATCGTACGTTCCTGACACATCGTTTATTATACAAAAAATACACACTTTTTGGCACTTTGGACAGCCCTGGGGCCCAAAATGGCCGCCCGATTTTTTGAGGATATCGAAATTATGAAAGAGCGGAAAATTTCCTATAAGACTGCCAAAGGAAAAATTAGTATCACATTTTGCACTATTTTGCCAAATGTATGTGCTAACAGCCCTCACTACTAAGAAAGAGGTGGCGTGCTTTGTCAGCATACATCGACGAAAGACTTGCTAATCCCAAATAAATAAGTATTTTGTCAATGGTAGAGAGAGTAATGCTGAGAGATGGAGTTGTTTTAATTGAAATAATTTAATTTGGTAGGTTCAGAAGTCTTTCTATAAATAAACCATATGGGATTGTGTACAAAAGTGGAATACTTTCATGTCAGGAAACAACTAAGAAATGCCAGCAAATCTAAGAAATACACAAATATGAACGATGTTAATAAGATGAATATGGTTTTGCAATATTCTGTTCTACAAATGTCTGATATTTTGTAAATTATTCTCATTCAGATAATCGCAGAAACATCATAATTGCCATTCCGATAACAATGCAATTGCAAGCAGACAATTACATTGTTCACTGTCCTGATAACACTGTCATAAACAGAACATTCATCATTCAGTCACACAAACAGCAGGGGCCGGATTCACAAAGAATTTTATACCTTCTTACGTTCACTCAACGATTCATAAAACGGTAGACATTTGAACGAAACTTATTGACTACTTGTGAGGTTCCTTGGCAATCAATCCTTGTTGTTATCAATGAAATCAGAGCTCACCTACTATTAGAGGACGAGTTACAAACTTCATCGGATGATGCCATCATCAAGTCGTTTCAAGCCAACCGTTTCTTTGGAATACCGTTTTATCTTTTGTTGGGTGTACCTACTATCTTTAGACCTGTGGTATGTATGACTCGATTGTATACCACGATGCTACTTCTTTCAGATACAAAGATACTTTATAAGAAATGTGCTATTTTGCTTGCTTCATTATACACCATATAAAAACTGAATTTGATTGAGCACTCATTTAGTTAAACTTGTTCTTGCTTTTGCAACTCATACAATGTCTACTATATGTTTCAAAACATGAAAGCTCAAGAATAGACAACATTAAATATTATCTAGTTAGCCCTGCACTTTTAAAAATGTCAAATGCAGTTGAAGTTTTGGTATCTATTTATGACTATCTATTGTTGATTGAATACCATCATAAATAGCAGGATCGTCGAACTGCATGTGAAATTTTGTAAAAAGCAGAACTATAGATGAATTTTAGTTTTATTGGCGTCCAGAAGCCGCTCACGGTAGATAAAAACGCATCACAAACCGATCATGTTCACAGCCCTTGATCGACTTGTAGCCGAATAATAATATAGCCACTCACCCGCTCTTCCCCACGCCATGTGAAGACCGTCTTGTCTCACTCTGTTGGTGCTCTGTTGCGATCACATAACTACACGTGCACTCGGCGCGTTACATAACAACATTCTCAGCCAACATCCAGCTGCCGACTGAACAGGAGATAAGGTAACCCAGACCGTGACACTAATCTGTCACTGACTGATGCTGAGTGCTAATGATGCTACAATAGTGAGATATAATCCATTGTCGAGCGCAATGGGAGACGAGACTTCCGTGTTATAGAGCCGTCATTGCGTGGCATGGGCATCAGATGCGTGTTAGATGCATGTGTGGGCAATATAGCTGCAAGAAGATAATATGGAGTATAAGTACACCTCATTCCGCTCCAGTCTCAAATCCTTCCTGGTCGAGAACCCTTTATACAACATTGACGAATTTCTATGAGTCTAGTGTGTTTGAATTCATTTTTACTGTATTGACCATGTTAGTTATTAATTAACTGTAATCATAATATTTATATTTTAATATACTTTGTTTGATCATATTATTATTATTATTATTATTTTAGATTGTAAGCTAGTTTTTATTAATTTCTGACGACATCCATACTCGTATCATGTACCTACTTGTCAAAGGATCTAATAAAAATAAAAATAAAAATATAAGTCACGTACCTAGTCAAAACAGAATTAGGATTGGAAAGGATATCTTTCTCGTCACTGACAGTGATTCAATAATCACAGAGATTTAATAAATAATATAGTCACCCATTTCCATTACTTAAAGATTTGAAGAAAAAAAATTGTACAAAGAATATTGAAATAATGGCATTGCAAGTGGAAGTGTTGATGTAATGATGAAAGCAATCAAATATTCAGAGAATACAGCTATAAGTACTCTTCTAGATAGACTCATCTTACTAGAATATATTTCTGTTGCATTTTACTACTTCGCGGAGCAAGTTGGCTCAATCAGACGCGCTCTGAACGTGCACTCGTGCACTAAATAAAATTCTTCTTCGATCTTTGTCAATCACAATTGATGTCACAGTTTTAAAGTTGAATGACAGACAAATTAACAATGAAAATAATATAATCTCGTTCTGTTTGTTCGCTCCAGTGAGCTTGTAGTTATTTAAATCCTCTAATCTCTTGAATCTGCCTACCATGTTTACACTGACATTGATAGTTACTATTTGTATAGGAACATGATGCACACTTTTCAACATGATTTGTGGCCGTGTCAGATTAGATTATGAAGATAGTGTCTTTATGGCGATGAGATGTCTACTTGTGTTCAATTCCTTCGTACATAATAAACAATTCTATACGCAAAAATAGTGTAAGCGAGGGAGGTGGAGCTTGAACAGTGTAATTCTAATTTGTTGATTGCTCCAAAATAAGGCTGTTTGTGGAATGTTTCAGCGTAGTGGATAGAGTAGCTGAAATAGGGTTACATACATGTTCAGCAGGTCTCCCCTTCAAAGGGCTTTGTTCTGAAGGATTTGGAGAATTGGTAATTGAATGAGCAATAAGGGAGAGGTGTTCAGACTTCAATTTTAGATGAAATAGAAAGGAACCAGTTAATAAGTATAATATATTTTTGAGTGAAATATGAATATTTTTTTATTATAAAGCAATGGCACAATTTATGTATAAACCACTATTAAACACCATGGCACAAATGCCCTCTATATGAGTTGCTGCTGAGAAAGTTACACTATACGACACATTAAAACAACATTAAGTTTGCATACGAAATACGATACGAAGTACGATAACGTAATTGTCAACAAGTGCGAATAAAATGTTTTTACTAATATGATACTAAGACATACATATCTTATCAATATTATTATACACCTATGACCAAATCCTAGCTATATTTAAATTATGTTAAAATTATTTTAAATTTTGTTGATAGGTATAAGAACAGTTAAGAATTTCTCCAAATAATTTTCAAGATGGATTACTACGACGTTTTGATGAGATGTTTGGTGGAGTTGGGCAAAGACGCGCCTTCCTACACTTTCGCATGAATATATAAGAAGTCACACAGATTAAAAATATAATGTTTACTAATAAAATGCATTGTATAAAAAAATCGTATAATTACCTATTTATTATTATAATAAATACTCAAGAAATTAGTGAAGTAAGTGGTAGTCGTTGGGGTTTGGTAAGGGGATGGTTAAACTACAAGACTACACTAGAGAGCCTAGATGCGGGGGTGATTAGCTGATGGTTGAAAATCAATAATAATTTTGTAATTCAGTTGTATTCCTGTTTTTATGTAATAAATTCATTAAATTCCATTCTTCTTAATACCCACATTGATTAGCTATTTGAGCTAATTAGCAATCCTATAGACTCAATTAATTCTTCTTCTAATGTTGTCAACAACATCACATTAATGTGTACTTTCAATTTGTACAAAATAAATATTATTCATTCACGAAATAATGAGATATTTATGGCAGTAACATACAGGGTTTGCATTCAACTCTCACTGTCTTGGAAAAAATGGCGGCGAAAATTCTATTGGCCACTCTCTTACCCATCTAGGCTCTCTAGACTACACCACACGTTATGAGTACCTAATATATTTCCATCATATTTCAATTTTCAAGCTGTTCTTATTTCTATTCCAACAAACTAATTAATTCCTTATCATTGTTAAGATCTGACAAAGAATCAACCAGTGTGTAATAATCCTCCAGGTTGCTGTCACAAACGCCTGGTGCTTCGTTTTTAACGAACGTGCCTTCTCCCTCCAGCTCCAGATCCACTAGTTGCTTGTACTTGTCGAGTGCTCTGAAGTCTGAAACTGCTTCTGAGTGCGGCGAGGGATACAACTGGATGGTCCACATGGCGTAGGGACTCAGAGTCAGATCTCCATTCAACAACTTGTCGTAGACGATATTTTTGGAGACAGGTACATTGTTCTCCTTTAAGAAGCTGTAGGAGAGAGTGAAGCTCTCGCTGGGAATCAGGAAGTACTTGTCGTCACATCTGTAGTACGAGTTACCGAGATGCGTCATGTTGACGTGAAAGTGGTCAAGTGCCGAGTCCAACTGGCTCTGGAGCGCAGAATCAACTGATCTCAAACGCAGGCCGATTCTATTGAATTTGACTACATTCATTCTTTTGTTTCCTCTTACGGCAGCTTTCAACGGCACGGCTTTGCCTGATAACAACTGGGATATTTCATCTTTGTATGATACACTTTCCCACACATGAAACGGGGAGATTGTTGTACTTTTGCTATAAAAGCTACTTTTAAATACAACATTATCGATCTTATCATTGATCACAGCACCAGTCTCTGTAATCTTAGATTTCAACGATTTTAAGTTTACTACAGCCTTGTTCACCAACACATCAGTACTATTAACCCTATTAGGATCTGAAGGCAAAGTGAATTCTTTTAAAAACACATTAGCAAATGGAAACACAAACTGTTTAAAACTACTGAATGCTCTTTCATATTGACTCAATATAATGTTACTCTGTGTTATCAACTGTAACCTAGTGACAGCTGCATCCAATGTATTATCTTGTATTATTATATCGACGAATTCAGCTGAATTGATCTTTGCAATGTACTCGGCCAGGTTCTTCTGATCCTGATAGTTCTGAATGCGATCGTACACGGTAATCATGACAGTCATCGCCTCATCCAACCTCTCCAAGCATCGAACCAAGTTCTCCTGCATATCAAAGCCTTGAGTCATTTGCTGGAGTTGTGATTTCATGTCCCTGATCTTGCACTGAATCTGCCACTTGGCAACGTCGAGACCGACCTGCGACTTCCCGGCAAACGCTCCTAATAGATCAGTAATTATGCTATCCATATCTCTTATCATGGGCTGAATTGCGTTGTAGATGCTTTCTTCTTTCTGATTCAGTTTCATAATTACTTCTTTGACTCCTTCAATTTCTGCGCTCACTACAGCTATCTTCCTCTCCAGGTCTGCATTTTTTGAAATTGCAAATTGTACTGAGTCGGAAATGGTGGACACCTTTTGTATTTCTGTCGCCAATTCAGTTATTCCAGACGTCTTCAATTTGTTACCGATTTGCTCCACCGCTTCCCTTGCAGTCGTTCCAGTTCTAATTAATTCCTCTGCAACTTTCCCCATTGGCCCGACGAAACTCAGCACAGAAGAAAATATCTTAAATATTCCTAATGCCTTTTGAGCCGCCAATGCACGTTTTAGGTCTACCAGCATTTCTTCTGTTTTTCGTTTCTTTTCTTCAGCTCCTCTTCTCTGTTCTAACACCTCGTCTAACAACTTGTCTATCTGACCTTCAATCTGGTTGTTAACATTGTCAATCTCAACAGTGATCTGATTTTCTATGAATTCCTCGGCGCTACTAATCTTCTTATCAAAGTTGGATTGAAATTCCTCTGTAATATTTTGTACTGTGTATTTGACATTTAAATTCCTCCAGCTATCAACATTGGCAATGGCGATGCCTAAGTAAGTCTTTATGTCAATAACATGAAATCCTGAATTTTCACGCCTCAAGCTGAGTACTTTGCTTAAACAAGTGGTGTACAAATAATTCCACACTTTTAGATGCTCATTGATACTCTGAACTTTGGATTTAAAAATTAATAATCTTTTCAAAAACGAATCGTAGAATGGCAAAAAGTCAACTCTACTTCTAAGATTATAAAATTGTGTTTCCAAACTGAGAAGCTCATCCACAAACCCTTTGATGTCGTACAAACTCGTAACTTGAGTAGATTCATCGATCTCGTTGAATATTTCTGACAAACCTCTCTTTTGATCGAACATATTTTCTCTGAATGAGGTTTTTAACTTGTTTACCGCGTTGGAAGGACTCAAAACATAATACTGTGTTTCCCACGTCGTTTCCACTGCATGTATTTTTGAATCACCTTTCTTAGCGGGGATAATTTCATTGCACTCTTTTACATATTTATAAACGTAATACTTTGTAAATATTGGTACAGCTAATATCCAAGCATGTTCAATATGCACTTGAAATTTAACTAAACAGCCTGGCTGACCATCTCGTCCAGCGATCCCCCCGTATCCAGCCGGACCGCTTGTTCCATTCTTTGTAGACGTGATGATGTCCGTCGTCTCATTGATACTTGCGATTTGAACTCTGCCATTAGTGTAACCGGCGCCACCCAACCCCCCGTCACCACCATTACCACCCGCAGTTCCATTAGTACCAGTTACATTGAAATCCGTAGTAGAATGGCAAGCTGTGGAGGCAACCACAGAGGTGCATGACATGGATCCATCTCCGCTTGCTTTTAGGGGCCAACCTTTATAATGATCCTCAGTGTCGGTATTGAAATAAGCGACACGAAGATTGCTCCAGTTCTTCGGAGGTTTAGGCGGAGTTGTCCCATCAGCACCATCAGCACCATCACCCCCATCTTGACCTGGACCTCCATTACCACCATTGGCTGTTACTGTCAGATGACTCCCGTTAATAAACTTTTTCCCAAAGCCGAAGAAGTTTCCTGCACGTCCTCCTGGATTCCCTGATTTGCCGTTTTTACCGTGTCCACCTTTTCCGCTACCACTTCTCGCTTTATCATAAGCTTCCCTATCCTTCCCATCTAACTCAATGCGTCTCGTACCGACGATAACCCATTTCAAAGATAGAATATACACATCAATTCCCCGACCCTTCAACATTAAGTCAGTATCTATGAAGACAGCGTGGACTGCATATATCTCAACACGTTTTACTTCTTTCCCTAGATCTTTGGCTACTTTACTGAGTTTTATGAAATTTCCTCTTGCCATCAATATCTCCCCCTCTTGTTTAATATCATCATGTTTCATCAATGTGTAGTTCAAAATATTATTTAATACAGATAGCTTGGTGGAATCATTCATCACTGCATCTACATGGTCTTTGTAACTAATATCAAACAAGCTACTACAATGGTCCAGAAACTTCTGCAAGTTGTAGCCTGTGATTCGAATTCCTTGAGGTTTCCCAGGCATTCCCCAGTCTTTTAGATCAGCCACGTTGTATCTGCTCGTGTCTTTCTGAACGCCATACTCGGACAATTTAGATTGCAGATTGACCAAGAAGTCGTACCAATTCTTAGAGTGGCTAACATAATCCTCAAGATCCTTGAATTGCTTTGTGTTTGTTGGACTGGAAGTTAATTCCCGGTCGCTCACAGCTTGGAAAAATTTGAAGTATTTAAGATTATTCAACAAATTTTTTAAACCATGTTTTGTCTTATACATATGATATTCATAAACTACATTTGCCAGTTTTGACAGAATTGAATTTGATGAATTACTAGAGTCTTGAAAAAGAATAGAAATTGAATCGGATGCTTGTTTTAACAGGTATTGTAATTCTAATAAATCTGCATAAGTATTTTTTTCTTGAGTTTGGAAATGCTCTTTGACGGTAACGGCAGATGCTTGGACATTCCTCGCAATTGTTTGTTTAATTTTATGAATTAGAGCAGAAACCTCGATCTTCGCATCACTCGAAAAAGTAAACCCGAAATCTTCAGTAGATTTTAACACATATTCAATGGATTCCTGAACCAGCTTTTCAATATTTTTCTTACCGTTTTGGAGCAGTTCACTTTCACTCAACGGCCCGGCCTTATCTGGCTTTCGAAATAGTTCAAATTTATTGTATTCGTTGCCATTCATAGATAAGAAAATGTCAATTAACTGAATTTTTCTGCCCATGAGCGCCTTTTCTTCATCTGTTTCCGGGATTTTGGCTCTAAGAAATTCTTTACACTCATAAAAAATCTCTGCAATATCACTTTTCATTTGGGTGTCATTCACATACGGCTCGCTGGGAACTCTGGTGACGACAAGTCCAATGCTGTTGTTGAAAATATCGATGTTTTTGATAAGTTTCGAGGCATGATTTAGCAGTTCTGGGAAGTCGTTCCTGTTCTCTACTGACGAGTAAGTAACAGTGAAAATCAACTTAACTCGATGTGCATTATCAAGAGCCCTCTTGATCAAATATGAGCCAGCTATTTCATAGCTAACATTCCTCGTGTCTTTAAAACCTGGACAATCAATGAACGCTGTCCTCCTATCTGAAGACCAGATTAATTCTGGATAAATTGTTTTTGATTCAAATGCTTTTGTACCGATCTTCTGATTGTCGTCTTTAATTAGATACTGTCCTGTTTTTCTATATGCTATAAGGTTTTTGTTATCGGCCGCTAGCAATAGTATCAAAGTGCTTTTCCCTGAGCCTGTGTTTCCCAGCACAAAGACCACGTCTTGTCCTTCTGGAAGTTGAACGAACGTCTCTCCTTTATTAAGCAGATGGAAAGTCTCAGCCACTATGCGTAGATCTGACGCTTGGGGTGCAGAGTTGGTAGTGGCACTAACGTTGCCCGGCGTGGACTCAGTCACTATGGTAGGGTCAGATGATTCAGATGCTGTAGAGTTGTTGTCTGTGACATTCACTTTGCCCGGGGTGAACCCAGAGACACTGTTGGACACAATGTATTATTATATTACTCACACAATGATTATACTTTAATAAAGTGGATTAACATTATGATTGAATCATTGTTAGGTAATGAAAAGTGTGTTCTTTGAGCATAAAATCAATTGCAGATTGCAGAGCCGTACCAAATGAGAAATTGACTTTCGAAATTAGTTTAGGAATTTGGAATGTACCCGCAACGTAACGGGGACATATCAGATTTCCAAACCTTTTCTAAAAAAGTCAAACTTACAATTCACGGCATTAAATGGTGTACAAGTTGGACAAAACTTAGGCAGAACCTTGGAACGGGGTATTTCCCAAACTCCCAAACATTTCCCAAATCTTTCCCAAGTTTGCTTATGCAAACTTTTGTTTTAGAGAATTATATTCATTTTTGTTTGTTAATCTTGAATTAGTTTACTTACATTTGTCGAGGAAACCTTGAAGTGAAATGAAGTATGGATGTGTAGTCAGTGGCAAGGGTAGTGTTAACAGCCAGCGTCAGTATCACAATGGAAGCCAGGAGGAGGGGCCAAACCCCATTCAATGCGACACTCATGGTGTAGCCAGTGACCTAAACATTCAAATTACAGTCACAAATACAGAATATTCCAAATAAATGTTCGATTTTGTTTATTGAACATAATTTATTAGGACAGAGTAAGGAAACAAAAACGAACGTTTCTTCTAGAGCTTTCAAGTGAAACAATGTGCAAATTTGAAGTTCAAGTTCAAGTGCAAAAGAGATATATGACGTATTCAGAAAGACAAACATTCTTGTGCCAGGTTCATGTTCAATATTAAGAAAATACATTGGTTAAAGATAAAAGCAAGAAGAAGTCTGTATTTGACATGCGCACTAGACTAGACTTTGGAACTCCTCATCGAGTTAAAAATATAAGAAATATCTTTCTTATTCAGCCTCAGTAGCATGCAACAACCAGTGAAGAGCAGACCCTAAGTTTTATACCATTCAAGACGCTAGTCAAGACAAACTAACTCAAATTCAAAAACAACAATCCGCGAAGTAATGCGCATTGGAAAACAACAATCAAGATCACTCAAGCTGATGGTTTTTCAGTGGTGTTCCCTCAGTTAAGAAAAGAAAGGCAAATGCTTGGATGTTCCTCCAATATTACCACTGACAAAGAAGCACAACAGAACAACGAGATCTTCTGCGTAAATAAATGGATGAGAATTGCAATTTAGAGCAGAGAAGAAGTCAAGAGAAATGGATATGGAAGATCATCGACTCAATTGTTGAAAGCAAAATATTATTTCTTTTCAATTTTGTCTTCACCCTAAATTTTTTTTAGAAAATCAGATATTAGCGAACCTTTAGCCTAAATACCGCAATTTACAATGGAGTACGGACCTCCGGCATGAACTCAATGTGTAAAATATAAAATGTATCATAAAATAATCGTATTTAATACCGGAGGTTGTAATCTACGCAATTGAGGAAGTTAAGCGTGGTGGGTTGCTAATATTTTTTTTAAGGGCCAGTCTTTCAATAAACTGCTAACTTTTAAACGGTTTATTAGGACTGCATTGTCATGGCAACAACCAATTGAAAGACAGAGTTAAGTACTGACTAACTGTTAACAGCTAATTGAGACTTAAGCAGAGTATTAAAAGACCGGCCCTTAGTGTGAAGGCATAAATTAAAAAAAAAAATCACGGTTGAATATACTTTCCATTACTATTCGGCGGACGCGAGAACGGAAACGACAAAGAGTTGCTTATGGGAGAAGCAGCTGTTGAGCTGATTTGCTTTGCTGTGCAGTCGGATGCGCATACGTTTAACTGGGCAGCCTAAGGATGGGTAGACAAATTCTAAATTGGGAAAATTAAAGCTGGGAAACTTTAATAAAAAATAACTCTTTGGTTAGGCAGAATTAAAACTTGTGAAAAATTCAATATAAAAAGTGAGACCGCGGCGGGATTCAAACCGACTTCATTTTGCACCACATGCCAATGCTTTAACAACTGAGCTATTGGGTCTGCGATGTCTGAATGCTTCATAATATACACAGCTTACGCGCATTCAACAGCGCAGCGGAGCATCTCAGTGGAAGAGCCGATTCTCCCATAAGCAACTCTTTGTCGTTTCAGTTCCCGGACGCCGGACTCTTAGAGTAATTCTCTTCATCCGATCAAAACAAAATAGTTACCTATGAGTACACTCCTTCATCGTTTATGTTGAGTTATCCAAGACAAATTATGAAGGACATTCACAATATATTCAGTCAATATTAGTTGATTTTGCAGTGATTTATTATTTTATCAAACAAAACTATATTGGCTACAGGTTATGTTGGAAGAGGTTGGCTGGGTGGTAACGCTCTGAACTTGTATTCCGGAGGCCCGGGTTCGATTCTCGCAGCCGTTTTTCCTGACTGGGGTTTTTTCGTGGTATTCCCTCAGTCGACAGGCAAATGTTGGGAAGGTACTCTACTAATGGGCCACGACCGCCTCCTTCCCACCTTCCATCCTTACCTACTCTTCACCATCATCTCCCAATCATCCTCATAATCTTTCATTCGTCGCCATTAGCCTCGCTGCAGAACAGTGCGAAGAAAAGCGAGCCCCAGACAAAAAAAACTCTCGTGTATTTATACGCACGTGTTAAGGTAAATATTACGTTCATAATAGTGGATATAATTAATATCTCAACATTGGAAAGATGAAGAACAAGCGCATAAAAAGTATACGATAATTGTTTCAGGTGGGTTGTGCAAATGCTTTTTAATAGAGTAAACTTGGCGTTCTTGGCTGCTCGTAGGATTTCCATTAACTTCAGGACTTGATTTGACAATATTTCGGTGCAAAGATATTAATCATCATCTTCAAAGTTATTTTGGCAGTTCTTTTCTGCGTAGATTAGTTCCAATTTCCAACAGATGTGTCCTAACTTAGCTTAGTTAGTTTCAACAGCACATGTATAGAAAAATGAAAATTATAATTAGTTAGCGATTTCAACAAGTATTTTGAATCGTGTTGTTTTCTTAAAAGCTAAAGAGAATTTTCAACTGGGACCTTCACAATTATATTTTAGTTGAACCTGAAGACTCAAAGCAATATAAAAGGGCAGGTATACACACCGGGCAATATCTGACTATTTTATGATATTTAATAGAGTTCTACCAATTTGCCCTAATTAGTGTGTGTAGGTGGTATGAGCGAGCACACTTTTATGTAAACGGCTGAATTAAAATTCAGTTGCTCTAATTATAAAGTGTCTCAAGCAACTTACCGCATCTGAAACTTCAGCTTACAATCCAACAAGACACGAGATGATCGCCAGCGGACCGAACCATATAATCTCCAACACTCATCTGAGCTAAATCTATGTGAATTGAATGTCAGCGTTTAAAAGCGAGGTCGGCGGGTCGAGTTGTTCATTAGATAATTAGATAATGGAGCAAGCTACGATTTATATAAGGAAAACCCTGGCAATAAAGTGAATTGCTTTTAATAGGTTTCACGTCTCTCTGTTCTGCAACTTTGCTATAATGGCAATTAATGAATTTTTGCAGGGAGATTGTGGATTGATGAAATTAAGCAATACCTGATTTTACATCATATTCAAGACGCTCCACAATCTTTCTTTTTGTCTGGGGCTTAACGTCGCACTGTTCTGCAGCGAGGCTAATGGCGACGGATGAATGATTATGATGATGATTGGGCGATGGATAGTGAATTGAGTAGGTAAGGATGGAAGGTGGGAAGGAGGCGGTCGTGGCCTACTAGTGGGGTACCTTCCCAGCATTGCCTGTCGACTGAGGGAATACCACGAAAAAAAACCCAGTCAGGAAGGACGGCCGCGGGAATCGAACCCGGACCTCCGGAATACAAGTTCAGAGCGTTACCACTCAGCCAACCTGTTCCATATAGGTTCCACAATCTATAGACGGCTATGACGAGGACATTTTGAGACGGATCGACATGGCATGTGTGTAGATTATACATTGCGTGCAAATAATTACCTAAACATTTGGTGTTACCTTGTTTCGGAGCTTATTTTTTATTTTTTTGTTTTTGGCCGCCACAGGTCACATTATGGCTTTCCGATCGAACTGAATTTGGCACATATACAAATACCAATCTATAGGTAAGACTGTACTAAAAACTAAAATTTTGGGAATATATATATATATTTTTTTTTATAATTAGTTTAATTATATATAAACTAGAGGGACCCGCTTACAAATTGTATGCTGTGTGGTTCGCATTTATATGATTAATTTAATTCGTTTCGTAATCGTGAGGTCAATACGAATAATGATACCTATAACTATATATATTTCCAAATTTTTTGACAAAACATTTTAAATCAAACCGAAATAATAGTTAAATATCAAAGCTGTCACGTGATCTTACTTGCCTCCTGAAGATATAAAAGTCTGAATCTCTGCACAATTCACATCAACATAAACGATCGTTTTAGTATACATAATTTTGATTCCTAAAACGTAATTTTCAATGTTTTTTTGTGTCTGGGGCTTAACGTCGCACTGTTCTGCAGCGAGGCTAATGGCGACGGATGAATGATTATTATGATGATTGGGAGATGATGGTGAAGAGTATGTAAGGATGGAAGGGGGGAAGGAGGCAGTCGTGGCCTGTTAGTAGGTTACTTCCCAGCATTTGCCTGTCGACTGAGGGAATACCACGAAAATACTCGTAGGTATACACGAAAATACAAAAAAAGTTCTCTTACGCCCATTTTGAACGTTTCACAAACTATATTTATTTAAAATCCTAATATTTCACCTGCTTCACCGTAGGCGCAACACTGTGTTGAGTGTGTCAAATTGTACCAATCCTCATAATTATGAACATTATATTTAATATTTCAATTGCACAGTATGTTTCAAAAGTTTGTTTTTATATTAAAGTAAAATTTTAAAATTTTAAAATTTAAAGAAATAAACATGTTTAAAATAAATCAGATTGCGCAATAGGAAAGATTGGAGATCTCAAGTTCAGTTGCAAAGGTTTTGTACCAACTGACATGTCAGTGATTTAGTTATAACTTAAAACGAAAGGAACTTTTATTTTCCGCGTGTAAATGATCCACAACTGGGAGCAAATGAGTGTCTCTAAATTATCAATAAATAACATAATACGACTGATATTAACATGCGCCTTTCACAAATACCTTCTAATTGATGGAACAATAACATACTTCAATTCAAATATATTTCAATAACTGACCCACAACCGGGACCCACTCCCAGTGGTGGGTCAAATTAGCACATGACAATAATGTTTTTATAAGTCTGCTGTCGACTAATAAATTCATGATATATTTTGTATATTGTACTATCTCATACCCAATTCAAGACAAATACAAATTTTAACATCATATAAACCAATACTGCATCTTCTATGAATTTGATTAAAAAGGTGATCCACCATTTGATGTTAACCCTACTTTAAAGCAGGTGAAATATTAAGATTTTAAATAAATATAGTTTGTGAGTGAAACGTTCAGAACAGAGAATTACCTATTGTTTAATGGTAAGTTCCACTATGGTAGTTCGGTGGTCGTCTTGTAATACAGGTAAAGGAAATCACCTCCAAGAAGAACAACCTTGCTTCCAAAGAGACGCGTATCGGTAGCGACGTCGCGCATAGATAGGTACTCTTCTTTTTATACCGCATCTTAAGTGGCTATCACACTGGGTTGCAACCCACGGTTATGGACCAAATTTTCAATATGCGCATGTTTAAAGACTAAAATTGGTCTCTGCACATGTGCAGAATGATCACGTGATCCATACACGGGTTGCAACCCAGTGTGATAGCCACTTTAGTGGTAGTGAGCTAATTTTTATTTCACAGAAGATTCCATGGCCAAATATTGTTCAGGTCGATTTCAGAAAATTAGTTTCACTGTCTACTAAAATTCATTTTCACTGCACAATTGAAATTGACAGTTAAAATTAAGACATCAGAAAAAGCTGTGTTTTTCATGAATAACTCGGTAAATACTGAACAGAATATCACGAAAGTGTTACCTTTACTATAAATCAAGTCACGTAATTATATAAATTACTGGCGAGTTTCAACTTGATCGGTGGAAAATTCAAGATTTGTATAGAAAACGAAATTTTCAGCCACGTTGCTACGGGGACGACGTTCTTCTCTTTTAAGCGTATTATAGTAAAGGATCGTTTTGTGAAAGTGTATTGCCGTGGTTACACTCTAAATACATTATTTTTAATTTACCATATTTTCGTCGAAAAATAGTCTCCTGCATTAGTAGATGCAATGGCAACTTGTTCTGTATATTTCAAATGCGTTTATCTCTTTTATATTATTTTTCAAGTTTATGTTCCTTTTTTTTGGAATCCATTGGAGATAATGAAATGAAATTTTACTGTACCTTCAGCACATTAATTATGACAAACAAGTCCATTTTGAATGCAATACCATTGATATTTATTGTTAAAAAAATTAAAATGCAATGAAAAATGTTGTGATTTTGACAATGTAAAAATATTTGACCTTGAAAAATTATTAAAAGAGAAGTACACCATCAAATTGAACAAAAGTGGACTTAAATTGCTCTTCATATGTCCTCCATGCATGGTTAAAATTTCAAAGATATAGGTCAAGTACTTCCTGAGAAAAAGGTACATAAACTAACTCAAAATTAACATTGTCAGTATAGGGCGTACAGTCTTACCTTCGTGTATTGTTTTTGAGCGCTGTCCTGCTATCATTGGAAATGCATGTAGATCACACCGTTTTACAAATCGAACCGTAATTTATCACAGTTTTTGAGGCCGCCATATAGTTATAGGGATATACATTTCAGCTTAACACTCTCATTGGTTAAAATTTAAATACATTTCTCCTGATTGGTTGAAAAACTAAAATACGTTCAACTCAACTTCAAATTTAGCATAGCTATCAAGGTGGCTGTATATCACGTGACTTTTTCAACCAAAATGCTACAAATATTCACTTGGAAGAGTTCAGTTTAGTCCGTATTGTCCCTCACCAGATAAGATTGGACTACTCTGTTGGAACTAATCTACGCAGAAAATAACTGCGAAAATAACGTACATTATGATTTTACTTCCTTGCACCTAAATATTCTTAAATAAAGACCTGAAGTTGAAGGAAATTCTACGAGTTGCCAAGAACAGCAAACTTTACTCTAATAAAAGGGCACATATGCATCACAAACCTGACACAATGTTGTCGTCAAAACATGCGCTCTTTCTTCATCGTTCCAACGAAATGTTGAGATATTAATTATATCCACTATTATGAATGTAATGTTTAAACGAACAGCACTTGGTTTTGACAGTCTTCACACGCGTACGTATACACGAGATTTGTGTTGTTTTTATTATAAAATCATTGCAAAATTAAATAATATTGACTGCAAATATTGATAAGCTCAAGTATGCAGTGAATTTCCTTCATAAATCACCTTGGATTACTCAACATGAACGATGTAAGGTATGTACTCATAGGTCACTATTTCTTTTGATCGGATGTAGAGAAATAAAGTCACGTGATATACAGCCACCTTAAGGTGGTGCAAACGCTCGGCCGTTTCAGCCAATTGGGAGAGAAAAATTGTTTCATAAGTGGGTGTAACACTCGTTGCACCAAACGATAACTCCGTGAATTGGATGCCAGACACAACAACAATCAATCAAGATTAATTATTGATCGCATACAATCACTTATCGGGCATATTGTTCTCGACAAGGCATACAATCCCAAATGCTTTATTATAAATAAATGGTTCGAACATCAGTATTGTGAGGTTGACAGCTACTGTGTGATGTTCATCTGAGTTGTCCTCTGCTGCTGTAAGCCTGCGCTGCTGCGACGCCCGACACTGAGCGCTGCTGCGCCGCTGGCTGCGCACGGGGCAGCTGCTCGAGTCCGCCCGACAGGTAGCAGCGCAGTCGCCTGCACAAGTCCTCGTGCTCGCGGCGCAGATCCTGCAGCTGCGCGCGCAGGATGCAGCGCTTCGTGTCAGCCTCGCCCACGCGCAGCCAGAAGTGGCTCAGGTCGGCGAAGTCGTCGTGCAGCTGCAAGCAGACAACAGGCGGCCTCAAGGTCAGCAGACAACATGATGACTTAAGGTCATTATCAGCACACACCATGGCGACTCAAGGACATTATCAGCACACAACAGGCGGCCTCAAGGTCATTATGAGCAGACAACATGGCGGCTCAAGGTCATTATCAGCAAATAACATGGCGTATCTGAAATCATTCAATTTGACAGCTATAAGAGTCCAGGGGCCCTATTCTATATCATTTTTTGATCTCGTCGCTGCCGCCTTCATTTCACTGCCAAAATATTAATCAAAATATAATCAAAATATAAAATATAAATAGAACAGGGCCCAGGGGACCGCTGTGTAGAAACTAAAGTCAGCGTCACATATTCCCAAAATACGGTCATATATCCAAGGCTCAACCACAGTTATGCAGCTTTGGAAGGTAGTTTTGTTACCCATTTTCTGAGAATACAATTGAGAAAATTTAATAAATACCTACTACATAGTTGAATTTTAATTGTTTTCGCCCACCTGAACATTGGTTATTTAAATTGGATATTAGACCCCACCGACGGCTGACACCTTATCGCGGTGGTGGGGTTTGTGTTGGCCAATGATCCATTGCAGCTACGCCGTCGAGCATATGCTCATTTGTAAGGGCTACCCATGCCGGACAGATCAGTGGTGAGGCCCAGACAAAGAGCAGCCAGGTCGGCCTAACCATGCCCTCCCTTGAATTTAAGTCCACATCGGGCCGGCCTTCCCCCTCGAGATGGTGATCCCCCTGAAATCGGGTTCCGCCGGCCCGAATCCTCACACCCCCCGGTCCGTCCCCATTCCGGCCTGGCCTTCCCAACAGTGCTGGACTCCCCCGGATCGGACCCCTCCCCATGTCCTCCCCTTAATTCAACAAAGTTTAAAGTAAAAATTAATGTGCGTATTGTAACCTCGTCGTTGACGCACCGTTAAACCTTAATAATCTAATTGGATATTAGAAGTGGTCTCGTCGTCTATTTGATCAACTTCACTTGCTGGTTGTAAACAGTGTTGACCTTGAGCAGGGAGTCTGACGCGTCTATCTTGATCGTGTACACCTCGTCCTCGTCCTCGTTGCAGTCCATGGGGAACGGCGCCACTTTCTCCGCCTGTGTCTCCATCTTGTGCTAGATTCTAAGTAACAGGTGTGTGTTGACCTTGAGCAGGGAGTCTGACGCGTCTATCTTGATCGTGTACACCTCGTCCTCGTCCTCGTTGCAGTCCGTGGGGAACGGCGCCACCTTCTCCGCCTGTGTCTCCATCTTGTGCTAGATTCTAAGTAACAGGTGTGTGTTGACCTTGAGCAGGGAGTCTGACGCGTCTATCTTGATCGTGTACACCTCGTCCTCGTCCTCGTTGCAGTCCGTGGGGAACGGCGTCACCTTCTCCGCCTGTGTCTCCATCTTCCGGCAGATGGCAGCCAACTTGAGCAGGCGCTCGCCCTTTGTCGCGATCTTCCTCATGAACTAGACACAAGGATAGAATATCATACTTGTTCTTCTCTTCTAAAATAATAAAACTCCGATGGTTGAAGTCTAATTTGTCCACAAAACAGGTAATATGACAATAATAAATTCCATATCCTCAACATAGCCGAGGCTCCACTAGTGAGAATGTAATAGAGAAGGGATGAGAGGAAACTCGGTACCGGCTTGTAGCCTACTCCTATAAAAGATACCAAGGGGGCCAACGGCTTAACGTCCCATCCGAAAGACGGTGTAACATTCACAGCACGAGCCCAACAACCCGCGCCATCGAGAGATTGATGGTGGAGGGAGGTCGTCACACTAACCCCCAAATACCCCAGTCTCTCTAGCCCAACGGCAACAACTGGTAAGTCACAGATGAACGGTCACCCATCCAACAATAGCCGTGCTCAATGTTGCTTAGCCTCGTAGATTGTGGATTGAAAAACTGTTAAATTATAATAGAATTCAGCTAAGAATGTAAGTAAAAACTTCGGCGGAAGTGAACCTTTGATATGACGAGAACTGTGGTTACACCACACACCAGACGTTGGGTGCATAATCCTTTGACAAAAGCGTCTAGACATCACTCTTAGAAAATCACTTCAAAGGACCGCGTACGGTTAGCTTGGTGCTCCGAATCACCCCCAAGGAGGCTCTCACCTTGATGGCGTCGTCGCTCTCCGAGGTGAGGATGATGAGCTGGTTGCTGTCGAGCTCCTGCTCGGCCTTGAGTCTAGCGCGCAGGTTGTTGTACGCAGTCGAGAAGATGCTTTGCTCGAAGTGCAGGTCGGACAGAGCAGAGACGCGCGCCTCCTTCGCCCCGGCCAGAGCCTCCTTGCTCTTGCTGATGGCCGTCTGCAGGGAAGACAAGAGAGAGAGAGAGAGAGTGCAGGTCGGACAGAGCAGAGACGCGCGCCTCCTTCGCCCCGGCCAGAGCCTCCTTGCTCTTGCTGATGGCCGTCTGCAGGGAAGACAAGAGAGAGAGAGAGAGAGAGAGAGAGAGAGAGAGTGCAGGTCGGACAGAGCAGAGACGCGCGCCTCCTTCGCCCCGGCCAGAGCCTCCTTGCTCTTGCTGATGGCCGTCTGCAGGGAGAGGGGCTGGATACAAGAGCCAGTCAAATCGCAGAAACGGGTTCGCGGTATTCTCAGTCTATTAGGCAAATGCTGGGAAGGTACACTACAATATGCGGAGCACTATACCGCTGGGTGACCTCTCAATCATAATAGGATAATAGGTTTATAGTAGGTTTATAATAGGTAGGTTCATAATAGGTTTATATGATAATATATTTAAGTGCAAAATAGGATTGCTTCGTTTATACTAGTCAACCCCAAATGCGTTCGTTTTGTGTGATATTTTTTACTTTGTGGTAACTCCGCCCACTTTTGGCTCTACCACAGACTCCCAAAAGGTCAGTTCGTTTACCCTGCCAAATCTACCACAAACTGCCAAAACCTATCACTTTCTACACATCATCCATGAGGTGTAGCTTGAGGCAGTTTGCGGCAGGTTTTGGAACCTTTTGGGAGTCTGTGGTAGAGCCAAAAGTGAGCGGAGTTACCACAAAGTAAAAAATATCACACAAAACGAACGCATTTGGGGTTGACTAGTATAAGTTTAATATTAACGAAGCAATCCTATTTTGCACTTAAATATATTATCATATAAACAAAATTTCTAGTTTGATTATTCACTGTACCTAATAGTAACTAGGAAAACGCTCTGAGTAACGCGTTGATGAGCGAGCACGGATATACACGCAACACCGAAATTCCTTGAACCGAAATACTGTACTATATCGTAAATTTCCTTAAAAGCCAATATTTCTTGAATTTCGTCACAGACTTGTATGCAAATCTTTAAAAATTCCTAAAATATTGGTCCCAATAAGCATGTTTTAAGTTGAAGTTTTATTAAGTTGATCGATCAAACGGTTCCTTGTTAATTTTCAAAAATCACAGGATCTCGTTAAAAAAATATACCTGGACCACTCATATGATATAAGTGTGTTTAGACAATATAAGATTGATCAATTATCTATATGATCAGTTGAACGGTCATATCAGTTTAATATGCGTTTGAAAGTTTTTGCTCTAACTACCTTGGAACTGAGACTCAAAGTTGCCGTGATCAAATTATTTACGAGAATTTGACAGCCAACACGCAAAATGTCCGAAAACTGTCAATAACTTTTGGATTTAAACACAGATAAGTCTGAAAATTGTAAAACAAATACAGATAATGTTGGTCCCAATGACCATGCAAGTTTTAAGTTGATCGATCAAACGGTTCTAGTTAAAATTTAAAAAATCACATGATTTTTTTTTAATTTTAACCAATGGGTGGATTTGGCTGTAACTTTGCAAAATTGGGGACAATGTTGGTCGTAATGACTTGTCAAAATTTCAAATTGATCAAACCAACCCATCGAAAGATATTTTTTTTAAAATTTGAACCAATCAGTGGATTTCAAAAAAAAACATGGTCAGCAACAATCAGAAATGTTACGTACATGTGTGCAAAATTTCAGCTCGATCGAAGAAAAACTCTGACTTGTATAGCCTCAGGTACAGAAAAAAAACAAAAAAAAACAGAGGTCCGTGCCAAAAGAGCTAAAAGGAGACGCTCGCTTCGCTCGCTCAAAAATGTCATGCATTTTAAAATTACCACAACTTGCCACAGCCTACACATCATCAGAACCTCGTGTAGAAAGAGGCAGGTTTTGGCAGGGTATAAACGAACAAACTGCTTGATTATGAAGTACCTAGGTTGAGCAAATTGTGGTAAATGTTAAATGCAGGCATTTAGTAGACTATGGTATTGATTAATCAAAACTCAGAATTGTGTATATTATAAATATGGTACAATATTTATATGCAGTGTAATATTGTATGTAATATGCATATCGTAGCGTTAAGTATACATACCTGTTATTATGACATTGATTGATTGACAATCATTAAACGTCATGAATGGTAAAATACGTGTTTATATACTTAGAAATGATAAGAAAGTGACAGAACTATTCACAGGTAATAATGAGCAATGTTTTCAATATTATTATCATTCTGGCCTTGCGTCATGGATTGACTTATTTTTTTTGGTCGATTATTCTGAGATAAGCCGCATAGTTGTGTTTGGTCAACCGATACGAGGACATTGAATGAAGATTCAGCAATGAAGATACTTGTGGGATTGCTTTTAACTGTGGCTGCTGTACAGGTAGGGCAACAGTTTACAAGTTTGATTTTAGCAATCACAGCCTGTTGAGTTTGATGATAATGAATGCATTACATTGCGACACTGACATGTTTGAGTGATGAAAAGACAAGATTGCAACTGGTTCTCTTAAGGGACCGCCAGTGCGATGATCTGCGTTGATGGACAACCCACGTGACTCCGATAGACATATTGTGAAAGTATCTAATTCAAGTGCAATTGGAATTTTTAGATCGACTATATTCATATTTTACAGCAATGTTTAAACAACACGTGTAGATGAAAAATAATTCACCGATCTTTTTTTTTTGAAACAATACCATAGTCACGCAGATAATTTTCGAATTGGTATGATTTTATTAATCGATTAGAGATGAAACCTTGTTGTTTCACGTACCTATAGCTACACTGGTGGTGTTACAAACTATACTTTTTGAAAATTCATTGTGGAGAAACATTTTAATTTGAAACTTTTGTCCCTCCCAACTACGAAACTTGCCCCTGTTTGAGAAAGGGTAGAGATCATATCAAGAAATATGGCAATTTTCTTCTTTTTATACGGATATAATCATTTTCATTTGACTGAATTCCGGAGACCCTGCTTCAGCCCAAATGGCTGAACAATTTGAGCTGACATTTTCAACACATGTGTCCTTTGTGCGTCTGGTAGCCATTGTGATTGTGCTGTGGCGAATTGATCAGTATAATATCATATCTCTCGCAGCCTCGGAGCGTCGTCCTCCCCGACAGTTTGGATGGTAATGCGAGGATCATCGGCGGCAGCGACGCCGCCAGCGGTCAGTTCCCGTGGCAGGTGTCCGTCACAATGGACGCCTCCAACTTCTGCGGTGGATCAGTGGTCAGCGCCTCCTGGGTGCTCACTGCCGGACATTGCGTGGTAGGGTGAGTGACCAGCGGTCAGTTCCCGTGGCAGGTGTCCGTCACAATGGACGCCTCCAACTTCTGTGGTGGATCAGTGGTCAGCGCCTCCTGGGTGCTCACTGCAGGACATTGCGTGGTAGGGTGAGTGACCAGCGGTCAGTTCCCGTGGCAGGTGTCCGTCACAATGGACGCCTCCAACTTCTGCGGTGGATCAGTGGTCAGCGCCTCCTGGGTGCTCACTGCCGGACATTGCGTGGTAGGGTGAGTGACCAGCGGCCAGTTCCCGTGGCAGGTGTCCGTCACAATGGACGCCTCCAACTTCTGCGGTGGATCAGTGGTCAGCGCCTCCTGGGTGCTCACTGCCGGACATTGCGTGGTAGGGTGAGTGACCAGCGGCCAGTTCCCGTGGCAGGTGTCCGGCATCATGGGCGCCTCCAACTTCTGCGGTGGATCAGTGGTCAGCGCCTCCTGGGTGCTCACTGCCGGACATTGCGTGGTAGGGTGAGTGACCAGCGGCCAGTTCCCGTGGCAGGTGTCCGGCATCATGGGCGCCTCCAACTTCTGCGGTGGATCAGTGGTCAGCGCCTCCTGGGTGCTCACTGCCGGACATTGCGTGGTAGAGTGAGTGACCAGTGGTCAGTTCCCAAAAGGACACAAAATTTAATTTAGAAATGTCAATTTTTCCGCACCGACCCGCGTTTTCTGTGCAGCCCTCTTCCTTTTCCCCATTTACATCTTCGGGATCGTTGCCTCAACTCCCATCTAATAATGTCTACGGAAAATTTTATTTTTTTGTTGCCTGCCATCATATTAAGTTTTCAATGCGGCCCTTCAGCCAAAAGGTTTACCCAGGCTTGCAATATTGCATGTAATTTATTTTGCATTTCCTTCCAGAGTCTCCTCGTTTGTAATGGTGTTCGGCACTTTGGCGCCCAACGGTGACGCTGGTTCGGTCCGACAGACGTCGCGGTCGTCCGTGCTGCACGATGGCTTCAACGTCCCCGCCTACAACAACGACATCGGCCTAGTGCATCTTCCCGACCCTCTAACGTGGTCGTGTAAGTTCCTTCGCTCTACTCCTCATCCAGTTGCGCAGACATAGTGAAACTCTTTGTTAATACCGGTCTAATGAAGGATAGGGGATGAATTGATTGGCATTACATAAACTCATGGGTTACCCACACACTCTATGTTCTCTGTCTGCTCTTCAGCTACTATTGGTCCAGTGCGACTCCCCGGCAAGTTCATGCTCAGCCAAGAGCTCTCCGGACGCAACGCAGTGATATCGGGCTGGGGCAACACTGGACAAGGTAATGCATCATTCAATGTTCAATACAACAATGTGGCTCCTTTGTCCTTACGATAACTTGGTAACGCTCTGGACTTGCACTCTGGAGGCCTCGCTTCCATCCCTCATGACTGAGGGGTTCTTGTGGATTCACTCAGTCGAGAAGCAGGGGTTTCTCTGTTAGACTCAATCCGCCTTCTTCCTACATCCTCAACAGAGCCAAGCTCAACTTGTGAGATTGTAATATATTGAAGGGGAGAGGAAACCCGGTACTCTCATGTAGACTAATCCATGACGAAAGGTATCAAGATCCGAAGGACGGTGTGACAGTTACAGCCGTTCCTCCACAACCCGCGCCGTCGAGAGACTGATAACAGGTGGAGGGAGGTCGTCACACTATCCCCCAAACACCCCTGCCTCTCTGGCCCAACGGTAGCAACTGCAATACCATCCCTACTAAGGTCATTAGTTCAACCGTTGTCATTATCGTAGTTGCCAAACACCAACACTACCCAAATAAATAATAAATACAATTTGTTAAATCCTGTGTACGAGAGAAAGTCTTTTGTTAAGATCCATTCTCCGACACCCTTCAAACCGCCAAGTTGTCCGTCATCACCAACGAAGAATGTGCAGCTGTCTTCGGCGTCAAGATCAGGCCTACCAACATCTGCACGTCGGGCAACGCGGGGAGTGCAGCTTGCTATGTGAGTGCTACCAACTGCCGCACAATATAACTAACAAACGGCACATCAATACTGAGTGTTTGATCCCCTAGGGTGACTCCGGCGGGCCTCTGATGGTGCGGGACGTCGACGGCGTCTACACGATGGTCGGCGTCGTGTCGTACGGCTCGGCGTCGGGCTGCGGCACGGGCAAGCCCGACGTCTACACGAGGGTGTCGAGCTACGTCGACTGGATTGCGATGAACACCACTCCCAGGTAGACAACGCCGACGCCGATGAAGTCAACATCAACGTCATCGAGAGCAAGGCAGCGAAGATGTGGAACTGCTTTTAGGTTATGAATAAAGATCAAATATTTTTACTGCGTTATTGTGTTAGTATAATTAGTGCGTGCTATAGTGTTAGTATTGTGTGTATTTTACTGTATGTAAACAACTGAGTTAATGTCCGTTTGTACTTTGCTTATCCTTCGAACTACAAGTTTTCTGTTATACATCAAGACGTAAAACACCGTCATTGTTGATTCTCACCACAACCCAAACCTTCTCATCAGTCATCTTATACTGCAAGTAAAAGAGTCAAAGAGCGTATTCAACACCAATCCCCATGCATCACCTTCAGACAAGTCAATGTCCAGTGTTCTTCTGTTGCAAATCCATTCATATACAGAGAGCCATTTCTTAATAATACATACGCGTTTTGAAACAGTGTACTACCTTATCAGTATCACAGTTAGAAAAAGTTGACAACTTAGCTTTCTCTGTCAACTTTATCAAGTTTTAAAATCGTTCCAAAGTTCCCACGTTTTCCAAAGTTCCGAATCACCGTTCCAAAATAGTAAAATCTTCCGTGTGAACTTAGAAAACGATTGAAATGGGTTGAATTCGAAACAATGCACTTTTAGCAAAGCTCTAAATGGAGCGGTCGTTGGGAATTTAGAAGTTTCAACCGTCTGTGTGCGGTTTCAAAACAATCTCAAACATGGTCCGCTGACTGCGGTCCTCGATGTTCATCCAATAGAATACAAGAGCCATTCTGGCAACAATGTACTCACGAAGAGCTTCTGAGTCCTGAGCAGCTGAGCGTTGACAGTGACGATGTTGGCCTCGTCCCTGGCCTTGAACTCGAGGTAGAGGCGACGGCGGTCCTCGGTGGAGGCGTAGTACTCGCTCAGGACGGCCTTGAAGCGTTGCCACATCAGCTCCATCTGACGCTCCAGCGTGGAGCGCAGCAGTTGGATGGCGTCCGAGTACTGCAGGACGATGAGAACTCTGGCAACATCGCATATAGCCGAGTAATCGAACCAAGGGTCGACATCGGCCCATGACTATTCGCGCCACCCAGGGGCCGGCCTCTCCCCTCGAGATGGCCGTACCCTTGAATTGTCCGACTGGCCCGAACGAACAACACAGCCCCAATCCAAATCGGTACATTTTTAATCAATATGGCCGTGATTCGGATTTGGACTAAATCCGTATATTTGAAGTTAAAAGTCGGTCTGTTCCCATTTCGGACTGTTTTTCCAACTAGTACCGGTGCCCCCTGGGGGTCGACTACTCCCCATGATCTCCTTTTGTGTGAAATCTGTACCTCAGAGGTAGAAGACTAAAAGTAAATTTTCTCGATTTTGCGTTGCACCATTTGAAATGATGTAATCAAGCTCTATCAGTTAGGTATTGATATTTGACTGATGTCAACTAAAACAGTTATGAAATGTAGAAATAATCTGACAATCTCAGATGGGATGATGTTTAGTATATGAACTGCAAATTTAAAAGATTTGACCTCCGGTGGGATTTGAGCCCACGACCTTTAGATTGCCGGTCTAATGCTCTTTAGACCGGCAATCTAAAGGTCGTGGGCTCAAATCCCACCGGAGGTCAAATCTTTTAAATTTGCAGTTCATATACAAAACAGTTATATTGAAGTATTCTCTTACACAATGACTAATGTCACCATTACAAAATATGATTGTAGAACTCTGTGCCTTTTTGAACTCTCTTCAAGAATCATAATAATGGAATTACGCCCTTCTCTGAGGTACAAAAATTGAAATGCAATGTGCTCCAAATGACCTGTCGACGCGCCATTAAACACCTTCTACTGCCGCACCTTGATGGTCTCCTCGTCCGTGGTCGACAGGTACACCATGTTGGCGTTGGCGTCGGAGGTCGCCATGTTCTGCTCCATGATGTAGCAGATCTCCTTCAGGTAGGTCTCGTCGGCGTCCTGCGTCGCGTCGACCTCGGCCGCCGTCGCCGCCGCCGTCGTCGTCACCTCGTCGACGTCGCGCAGGTGGTCGCTGTGGAGCTCGTCCAGCCGCTGTCCGAAGAACTCTGTGGGGACAGATGGGATGGATAGTCAGGCACAATGTTCAATAATCAATTTACATTATTCAATTCAGTTCAGTATTGTACAAGCACAATATTAAAATATCTAATTTTGAGTTCACCTACAAGAGTAAGATAACGCGCTAGCAGTGATTTCATTGGATGGTGTAATACAATTGTTAGAAGCCAATCAGTTTCTTTCGAATTCCGTTTTTACTTTCACTATTTTTTCATCTATGCAGAGTACTAATTTTGTTCACGGATCAGTTTGAGAAGACTGAATTGTCACTTTGGACAATTACGAAGTCTTCCTTCTGAACGGTTAATGTTGGATGGATTATCCGCTATTTCCGAAGACCATGGGCCACTTATACAAATGTGCGTACCAATAAGCTTGTCGATGGCCTCCACATGCGCGCGCAGGTTCACGAAGTGCTGGACTTCGCCCTCGTCCAGTTCGTCCATGACGAAACTCAGAGTGTAGTCCTTGAGGTCCACGACGTTGTCAAACCTGTGCCACATCACCTACAAGAAGCCCAAGCAGACAAGATCATGATCAAGATCACTTGGCAACTCCGCATGACTTGGTCAAACAATTGTACCACATCGTCTGCTATCTATTATGTCGGTACTCACTTAACTTGACCCTGAGTAGCGCTTACTTTGACATCTTGCCAGAACTCTGGAAGTCGCTGGAGGATGAGGAGTTGACGCCATTTCTTCTGGAGAATCTTCCAGTTGAGTACGCCATGTTGGATCTCGCGCTCGAGGTGGTCCTGGTGGAGAGAAATTGAACATTTCACTGTCTTTATCAAGGTAAGGCTCTCTTCTCAAAGTGGCATCACCCTTTAACAGTGCCATAGTACCGGACAGGCGGATAATTGAGGGGCTGGGTGCAAGAACCAGTCAAATCTAAAAAAACTGGTTATGAGATATTCAAGGTTAAAGCTTGTCAGCCATTTGAATCTCATTTGAAAGGCAATAATTATATTAGTTCCACTACAAGTAATTTTTAACTTCCTCTGCAATATGCCTACCATGACAATATTAAAATTCAAAGCAGTCACAACGACTGGTGTATTTATACCACGGTTCTCCTCAGATACCAGAGGTAAAGCAAACATTGAGCGCGGTCAGTAGAGTTGGATGGGTGACAGTGGTGACAGGTCAACTCTGGCTTGCCAGGTTGCTGCCGTTGGGCAAGAGAGACCGGGGTGTTTGGGGGTTACTAACGATCTCCATCCACCTGTTATCAGTCTCTCGACGACGCGGGTTGTGATTGCCAGTGCTGTAAATGTCACACCGTCCTTCGGATAGGCCGTTAGGCCGCTGGCCCACTTGGTAGCGTTTGTCAGCAGACTGTCTATAGGTCAGCACCTCTACATTAAAAGTATTGAAAGGAATCATGAAGTGACACCATCTTACTCTGCGCAGTTGCCGGCTCGCTTCCAACTTCTTCAAAGCGCGTTGAGCCTTCGTCAGTTTCTCCTTCTTCTTCTTCGGCGGCATTTCACGAGCTTCAGAATTTAACAATAAATCAGATCAGTTCAGAGTGTAGAAGACTGTTTGTCCTGCTCGAAGTAGTTCGACAGTTTGACTCAACTTCTTTTAGCCACGGCGCCCTTGATGTTGTAGTCAAAGTCTATGATGTAATTCTTAACAGTGGCTGATGTAAGAGCAGAAGTACCACGAAAAGGACAAACATGATGATAATTATTATGCATGTTGCCATTACTCAAAGCTTCAACGCTTCTTTGTCTGTTCGATCTCTTCTCCTTCTTCTCCTCCATCTTCTACTTTCTTTCTAAGATTAAAGCTTGCTTCCACCCTTTCCACAGTCTTCACAATTTAATTTCCAACCTTTCTCCCGTCTTTTGCCCTCTTCGCAATTCTGTCTCCTCGCACTTTCTTCACATGCTCATTTCATTGGCTTCGTGTCTTCTTCATCCATTGGCTGATGTCTTCCACATCACATGTATGCCTCACATCATCACTGTTCGATCTCGACCTCATCCATCTCTATATTTGAACATTTATTATTTTTCTCATTATCAACCAATAGGTAACTCTTTTTATGTTCCAAATAATTTTTCTAATGAATAATAATATGAATGAATAATTATCCAATCCATTTGTCATTAATGTTTATATAGTTTTATATAGTTTATTTATATTGTTTATAGTACTAGTTTTTTACGTCTTTTGGTGGAAATCCTATATACTTACAGAAATGTTGGGTTTACACAGACGTCGACTGATGGATTTCTTAATTCACTTGTTTTGAAATCGCAACATATCCAATATCCTCTTAGAGCTAAACGCGATCGTCTTTGTGGGTTTCCACCCCAAACAGAAACATGTGCTCAATGGACATGATGCGATTTGAAAACAAACTCCTTATTTGCTGGACATTGTGCAAACATTCTTATGTCAACACAAAATTGAACTGAATCCCTGACTATCAGAGAATTATTGAGCGAGCGAAGCGAGCTTCTCCTTTTGGCTCTTTTGGCACGGACCACTGTTTTTTTTTGTGTGTGTTTTTTTTCTGTTACTGACGTATACAAGACACAGTTTTTCTTCGATCAAGCTGAAAATTTGCACACATGTACTGACCATTTCCGGGCGTTGCAGACCCTAATTTTTTTAAATCCCCTGATTGGTTCAAATTTAAAAAAAATTATCTTTCGATTGGTTTGTTCGATCAATTTGAAATTTAGCAAAGTCATTGCAACTAACATTGTACCCAATCATAATAAATTTCAGCCAAATCCTCTCATTGGTTCAAATTTGAAACCATTTTTCCTGTGATTTTTGAATTTTAAACTAGAACCGATTGACCGACCAACTAAAAACTTTGCATGGTCATTGGTACCAACATTTAAGGTATTTTTGCCAATTTTCAGTCAAATCTGTAGTTATTTTCAAAAGTTTTTGTAATTTTAGGGACATTTTGCTTGTTGGCTGTCAAATTCACGGCGACTTCGAATCTTCAGTTCAAGGCAAGGTAGTTAGAGCAGAAAGTTTCAAACGAAATGATACTAATAATGACCGTTCAACAGATTGATCTGATATTGTGTACACTACACACTAATATCATATGATTTGAGTGGTCCCAGGTATATTTTTTTTAAAGATGTCCTGTGATTTTTGAATATTAACAAGGAACAGTTTAATCATAAGGGTTGATAATAACATTTTAGGAATATTAAGAGATTTTTATTCAAGTCTGACGAAATTCAAGAATTATTGGCTTTTAATGATATTTTCGATAGACAGAATTTCGGTTCGAGGTGTTCCGCGTATCCGTGCTGGCTCATCAACGCGTTACTCAGAGCGTTTTCCTAGTTATTTTAATTGAGCGAGCGAAGCGAGCGTCTCCTTTTGGCTCTTTTGGCACGGACCTCTGTTTTTTTTGTGTGTGTTTTTTTTTCTGTTACTGACGATATACAAGTCACAGTTTTTCTTCGATCAAGCTGAAAATTTGCACACATGTACTGACCATTTCCGGGCGTTGCGGACCCTAATTTTTGTGAAATCCCCTGATTGGTTCAAATTTTAAAAAAAGTATCTTTTGATTGGTTGGTTTGATCAATTTGAAATTTAGCAAAGTCATTGCAACCAACATTGTACCCAATCATAATAAATTTCAGCCAAATCCTCCCATTGGTTCAAATTTGAAACCATTTTTCCTGTAATTTTTGAAATTTAAACTAGAACCGATTGACCGACCAACTAAAAACTTTGCATGGTCATTGGTACCATCATTTAAGGTATTTTTGCCAATTTTCAGTCAAATCTGTCGTTATTTTCAAAAGTTTTTGTAATTTTAGGGACATTTTGCGTGTTGGCTGTCAAATTCACGGCGACTTCGAATATTCAGTTCAAGGCAAGGTAGTTAGAGCAGAAGTTTCAAACGAAACGAAACTAATAATGACCGTTCAACAGATTGATCTGATATTGTGTACACACTAATATCATATGATTTGAGTGGTCTCAGGTATATTGTTTTTAAGAGATCCTGTGATTTTTTAATATTAACAAGGAACAGTTCAATCATAAAGGTTGATACTAACATTTTAGGAATATTTAGAGATTTTTATTCAAGTCTGACGAAATTCAAGAATTATTGGCTTTTAATGATATTTTCGATAGACAGAATTTCGGTTCGAGGTGTTCTGCGTATCCGTGCTCGCTCATCAACGCGTTACTCAGAGCGTTTTCCTAGTTATTATTACTATTGAAGTATTTTTGTAGTTTCCTTATACATTATTTCCATACACATGGATACATTATTATATACATCATTGTCACACTTATAAGAAAATACTCTTAGTACCATCAGCCATCTCCTCAATTAAAAATCATAAAATGAACAGCACTGAAAAGGAGTTTCATCGTCATCATTCATCATTCATTATCATTGCCTGCAGTTGTAGAACAGTTGTTTTATTGTCGGCTGTACTAAATAGTAAAAATTAGAGATATCTCCAATATTATTAACTATCCAATATTATCTCCAGGAAATATTATCTATAATAATTCCTAATAGAGTTTAAGTTTAAACTATAAGAGCTGTAAGTTTTGAACCATTTAAATTATGGAAGATCTAAAAAATATTTACCTAGCATAGCTAACTTTTTAGCCGATCTTAGCAAGCGAAATAGAAAACACCAAATATATAAATACATTATTTGTGCCCAAACTCGTGGATAATATCTGAAAAAATAGAGAAATTTCAGATTTTCCATCGAGCTTAGCACAAATACTGTACTTTATAAGGTGGTGTTTAGTGCGAGACTATATTAGCTATATTGTTTTTTTCACATTTTACACTCCCAGGAATGATTTGACTAGACTCATGTGTGTAAGTGATATCATGACAAGGCTTATGTCTGTGCATGTTTATAAAGCCTATTACACGGATCAATGTTTCTTCTGCGCGGTTACATTCGTTGAACCAAACGATTTAGTGGAATGAAACATAGAAGCATTAAATGCAATAAATAATACACGTTCTTTTCACGACGATTCACTTAGGGGATTATGTCTAAAATTATTTTATATGTTCATTTCCACCAATTATTTCCACACAGAAAGAACTGTGCGATTATAGTTAAAAGTTGAATTTTTCCCCCTATGATCGCAGTTCAATTTATTATTGATACTTTATAAATTTTTAAATTTTAAGTTGATAAACGCAGGAAAACACCAAATAATATTTAGGTGACACGCTGGGTCATTGCATGTTCACCATTACAGAATTGTAATCTATTTGCAATTGATAGAGCTTGTGCTTGATGTATATAATTTGAAATCGGGGGAAAGGACTTCCGCCCCTCTAGTGCAAAGTTCCTGAATGTTCTCCATTGTCCGTTAGCCCTTCGCTTTCTCCTGCGCCTGCGCTAGCACCTGTTGGTTGAGAAGCGAGGAACGTTCCAGATGCACTGAGAACGTTCTTGCTTGTTTTTCTACCCAGCTCACTTCTCAGAGGCAGAAGGGCGGAAGTCTATTTTCTCACTTTTGGATGGTGTATTCAGACACTTGACTGATGCCAACAAATACAGTTATATTGAAGCAATTATCTTCAATGACGAATGTCAGCATTCACCAATGATTAGATGAAATTTTACTGTTTTATTATCTCCGCTCATTGCTTAAGAATCATTGAAATGGACTTCCGTCCTTCTACCTCTTCGGTACTGAGTTTAATTAGGTACCTAATTTTAGCTGATTCACTGTTTGTAAAATACGATGATACAGATTTTTCCCATCAACTGTTTAATCTGATATGAATTATGGATTGGGCTGCAATATTTTTACGAATTATAACACAATGTTTTGGGATAAAGTGAACCCTTCCTCATATAATCATAAAATTAAAAATCCTGCTGATAACAAAAGAAAATAAGTAGTTGTAAAACAGTAACAATAAATTTAATGACTTTCAGCACTATGAATGCAAATGTGCGGATTTATTACAATTCATAAGTCTTTAGGAGGAGAAGATGAGGGAACCTTCCCAACACAGTCTTTCCTCCAGACTTACTGAGGGAAACAACTAATATCCTCAGTCAGAAGGACGAACACTGGAATCGAACTGGGATCATGTTAACTGCCTGAGCTAACTTGCACCGTGCTTTTATTATAAAGATATATTTCTTGTCTTGCTTTTCAAAACTAAGTCTAAACTAAACTAAGTTTATTACCTAAGTCTTTAGTGACTTTGAGGTTACATATTATAGGAATCCTGCTCGTGACGTCACAGTGGTAGAAAAATGGAGGCTGCTATGGTAGGGGAAATATGTCAAAGCTCTAAATAATAGCAATAAATCATATTTATCAGATGAATATTTAACTTAAACATGTGTAAAGATAAATATTGCGTATTATTATTAGCTTGTACTTACTTAAATATCTTTCTTTCACAAGTAATCACTCAAAATATGAGATTTGGATTGCCGCTGTCAGATTTGTTTTTCCCTATACTTTTGTATAGGTTACTATGGCAACCTTTTCTCATGCAGGATGCCTATTAGCTGTATTGTTGTTACAATATTCTCAACTAAAACTGAAACTACATTTAAGAATCTGTAAATACATGAAAAGAATGAACACAGTGTAGATGACATGTCCATAGTATGACTCATGAGTTCAAAACAATATCCTCGTGGATGGATAGGTGTGAAGAAGAGATGAATAATTATATCAACAACAGATTTGTTGACTTTTGGGCTAAACACCATCTTATAAACACAATGTGGCCCAAACTCTTGAAAAATCTGAAATTATCTATTTTTCAGATTTTCCAAGAGATTGGGCACAAATATCAAGTGGAGCGGTCGCTCCACCCAGCCAAGTCGTACCGTACACTCACACCCACTCAACATACTAATAATAAACTGAGGAGCAGACCAAACACTTTTACTGCAAGCAACAACCTGGCATTTTCGGCCTACTGGATCTTAAAATTGGAGAATCTCACATTGTTGCGAAATATCTTAATTTCGAGCTATGGCCCACCTGACAACATTTACCAAATTTGAGAACAATAGGTTATTCCATTTGTGAGCTAGATGGCCGTGAAAACAGTGAAATTACATCACTTTCATCTTCTTTAGATGATTCTGATGATGATGTCAGGCAACCCCGCTGTCACCGCCACAGCCTAAACGGCTGAGCCGATCGATCTGAAATGTTCACCACATGTGCACTTTTGGCGTCTGATGATACCTTGATCTTACGATTTTTTGTGCCACCATTTTGAAACCGGATGTGACGTCATATCTAGAAAACGGCTGGACCGATCAGAACGAAATTTACGCCAATCGATTCAGACGGTCATCTATATGAAATATCTCAAGACAAATATTAATTTAAAATTAATGAAACCGGAAATACCGTAATAAATATGCTAAATTCAACTAAAATCACCTCTTATTACAATAATTACATATTCAGAAGGCTTATAATGATAAATAACCTTTATGGTTGTAAATTGAAGGTGGCACTGATTTCAGCCGCCATTTTGAAAACCAGAAATGATGCCATATCTCGAAAATAGCTTGACCGATTGGGACAATACTTTCCCAATTCTTCATGGCGTATCATTTTAGGCATATATTTATCACCAAACGCAAATTTTATTAGTAATATAAATCGGAACCTGAAGAAGAATATCTAGTGGAGCGGTCGCTCCACCCAGCCAAGTCGTACCGTATACACTCACACTCACTCAACATACCGTAAATGCCTATATAAACTGAGGAGCAGACCAAACACTTTTACTGTAAGCAAAAACATGGCATTTTCGGCCTACTGGATCTTAAAATAGGAAAAATAACACATTGTTGCGAAATATCTTAATTTCGAGCTATGGCCCACCCCACCACATATACCAAATTTGGGAACAATAGGTTATGCCATTTGCGAGCTAGAGGGCCGTGAAAACAGTGAAATTACACCCCTTTTAAAAGGTATCTGATTATTATTAATCTGATGTCAGGAAACGTCGCTGCCACCGCCACAACCTAAACGGCTTAACCGATTGATTTGAAATTTTTACCACATATGCACTTTTGGCGTCTGAGGTGCCTCTTGCTATAGTTGGTTTTGTGCCGCCATTTTGAAACCGGAAGTGACGTCATATCTCAGAAACGGCTGAACCGATCGGAACGAAATTTGCGCCAATCGATTCAGACGGTCATCTTTATGAAATATCAATAGTCGAAATAAAAATGCACTATTACGAAAACCGGAAATGATGCCATAAAAATGCCAAATCTGACTAAAATCATCTCTTATAACAATAACTACATATTCAGAAGGCTTATAATGTTACATAACGTTTATAGATACAAATTTTAGGTGGCAGTGATGTCAGCCGCCATTTTGAAAACCGGAAGTGATGCGATAACTCGAGAACGGCTGGACCGATTGGAACGATGCTTTCGCAATTCATCATGGAATATAATTTTAAGCGTACATTTAGCACCAAACACAATTTTTCTTAGCAACCAAACCACAAAGGCGTATTTTTTTAAAGGAATTATAGTCATTGGTGACAAAGTATATGTTACAAGTTGTATGAATAAACTGAAAAAAGGAGTGATATCCCCATAAAAAACACTCCGTGTAAAAATACCAGCCAAGTCTCTTCAACTAAAAAAAAAATAGAAGATATCTAAAAATTCAGCACTGAAAAGGAGTGATATCAAAAAATGGCCAAGTCAAAATTTTTCAAAAAATACTTGGCGCATCGTTTTTCTAGGGATAGATATATTTTATGTATAGATGAGTATATTTGATTTCCGGCCTACTTCTTTACTATTTATATGCACGATGCGCCAAGTATTTTTTGAAAAATTTTGACTTGGCCATTTTTTGATATCACTCCTTTTTAGTGCTGAATTTTTAGAAATCTTCTATTTTTTTTTAGTTGAAGAGACTTGGCTGGTATTTTTACACGGAGTGTTTTTTATGGGGATTGTGTTTACGACTCAAAAAATTAGCTTAGCTAATTATTTTTCACATAATTCCTAACTTGAATGGTTCATAAGAGCGATATTTAGTATATTCAAATATTATCTCCAGTGTTTACCTTTTAGTACAAACGACTAGATAAAGAAATCAGAACAAAATATTTACATCTTACAAGTTATTCAATGCAAAATGTTCGTAATTTCCTGATTATTATCTATCATCTGAATATGATAGATAAAAGTTGCTATACTAGGAAAACGCTCAGTGTAACGCGTTGATGAGCGAGCACTGAACATGCAACATCCCCAATCACGATAAGCGACACGGCACAAGACGATTTTCTCTGCATCTTTCCAATCTCCATAAATACTCTGGATGAATATCAGATCCATTGTGTCGTGACTTTCCTAAGTCAAAGTTTTTGCAGCTTTTGACAACCCATACTTAACTCGTAAAATTACATTAAACACTTGACTGATTGGGCTTAACATGTGTAAAATTTTAGATAATGTTGGTCTTGATCACCATGCAAAATGTGAATTTAATCGGAACATTTTGATTGTCGATCAATCAGAAGATACTAGGAAAACGCTCGGTGTAACGCGTTGATGAGCGAGCACCGACACGCACGACATCGTCAATCAAGCACGATCCATTCAATCAAAGATAACTAACTATACATTATTTATTACCAATTTTCCTTGCAACTTTTCATAAACACTCTGGATCAATTAAATAACAGATTATTGTACTGATATTTTTCCATCAATCTCTTTGGACAGATATTCAAACACTTAAAACAGAAATAAGTCTGTAAATTCTTGACCGATTGGGCTGGAAATGTGTAAAATATTATGCTATCTAGTCAAAACGTTGTTTTCATAACCGTGAAACACAATCCATATCGTAAAATAAATTATTTTAGATAAGGTTTACCTATACATATGTATATGAAATACCTACATTACATTTTGACTACATTATGTATTGCAAGTTGATTCACTAAGAAAAGAATCTGTCTTACATTAATATTGAGAAAAGCCATCTATAAACTTTGCTTTGCTACATAGAGCAACCCAGAATGCAGTGGAATTTCTGTTTTGAAATGTCATTTCTGACAGTTATTGAAACTGTCAATAAGTGCATCTATGTTCTTGACTGGTAGGGCTGAAAATTCGTAAAATAAGAGACAATGTTGGTCTGAACGACCATGCAAAATATGAGTTTGATTGATCAGATTAATCGAAGACCATTTGATAGGTCAAATGGTGGTGTGGCTATAGGCCGTTTTAAATTAAGTATACAAATGTCAGTAAAATGTCTATTACTCTTGAAGCTCATTACAGATTTGTAAAAAATCACTTATAATGCTGGTAGACATGACCTTGCAAAATTTGGTGATGATCGGTCAAACTATTGCAGTTATACACAGAGTTTCCTTCATCCCCATTGCCAAGCTAACTATAACTACACATCAAGTTTCCGATGCAACCAATGGTGCGAACTTGCTGAAAATCATTTTGACCATAACGAGAATAGTAATTTAAGTTGTGTGAAAAAATTGGCCTGATCCATTACTTCGTTTGGCAGGAGACGCCAAATGCACAAATACACACAAAAACAGAGATTCGAGCCATAAGTTTCAAGTGGAGACGCTCGCTACGCTCGCTTGATTATTTAAACGTAAAACCAATTGGAGGATTTGGCCTTCGTACTGCCAAAAATAATAAGTACTGCATCCTATTTGATATGCGCTAGTTTTACTGTAAATTGTGGACCGCTTGGCTGCTCTACAGGCCTTGGAGCAGAAGCTAAAGAAGGCAGGGCATGAAAATGTAGTTTACATTTTACAAATATTTCAAGATTATGGAATAAAATGTCCCAAAAATGACAAAACTTTTGAAAATAACGACAGATTAGACTGAAAATTGGCAAAAATACATTAAATGTTGGTACCAATGACCATGCGAATGACCATGTCAATCAGTTCTAGTTTAAATTACAAAAATCACCGGAAAAATGGTTTCAAATTTGAACCAATCGGAGGATGTGGCTGAAATTTATTATGATTGGGTACAATGTTGGTTTGCTAAATTTCAAATTGATCGGACCAATCAATCGAAAGATAATTTTTCTAAAATTTGAACCTTAGACTAAGTTTGAACCAATCACAGGATTCCGTTCAAAAACGATCCCAGGGACCGCATAACTTACGTTAGTATATGTGCAAAATTTCAGATCGATTGCTTGTGCTGTTTGACCTGGGCAGTGAACACACAAAAAACATACAAAAAAAACAAAAAAACAAAAAAACAAAAAAACATACACACAGAGAAAGTGCTATCAGTGTACCGTGGTAACGCTCGCTACGCTCGCTCAATGATAATGTAACTTGGCTGTATTTTTAACACTGTGTTGGCAAATTGTCTAGCGATAAAGATCTAGCGATAATGGCTACATCCCCCCCCCCCCCCCACCCGTCGTCTTTCTTGACTGAGGATTTTCGTGGTTTCTCTTTGAGGCAAATGTTAGGAAGGTTAATAATACGTCATAACCGCCTTCTTCCAACCGCCTATTCGTATTCAATTCTTTATCATCTCTGTATCATCATGAAAATCATCCATATCGTAGTGGCAGAACAGTGCGACGTTAAAAACCACTTCAGTAGACAAACTAAGACCAACGCAAAAGGAAAGGTTTACACAAATTACAAGTATGAGACATATTCCACTACTTCATACATTTTTTACCTAATTGAATTTTCAAACATTTTACAAGCTTCCACAATGTGAATTCCACTGCAATGCAAGTCGTGATGTTCGAGAAGCTTCTGGCTGGCATCACATGATGGAAGGAAGCAACCCTCTGGAGAGGGGTGGAATGACGAGAACACAGCTGTTATATAACCTTGGGGAGCCAGCCGCTCCGCCTCAGTCGCTGTTTCAACGTTGATCAAGCAAGTCACAGTGTAACTGCAGCCTGACATACACATTCCTACTACACCTCTACATTCAAGATCAAGGTATGTTACGATTACTCAATTAAATGTTATGGACATTTGTTGAACAAGGAGATATTTTTTTAATTAATAATTTTAAATACATTTGAGATACTCGAATATTAAATTAATAGTACTTATATGTTATAATTTAAAAAAATACTTACAAAATAGATAGAAGTACTCAAAACACTTTTGCACAATTAATTAAATACCTATAGTATATTGATAATGAGTATTGTTTCTACTCTATTTTATTTATTCTGCTTTCTTAGTCGTAAACAGTAAAAACTATTCTTTCATATTCGAGATCAACGAATAATTCTAATTTAGCCTATATATATAATTATAGCATCGAAGTATGTTTTACAGATTCTTAGTTTGTACTTCACGGATAGTATCCAGTAAATAACTTTGTATTCACCTTCGACCGAACCTTTTGTATCGTCATTTTACTGACTCATTGCAACTTGTAAACGTATGTTATACATTGCCAATAATTTGTTGGTACAGTACCCGTAGGTGAACTTTGGAGATAATTTCTTAAAAATCGTTGATGTACAATTTGTACAATTTAAATTGTGACAAATGTGTAATATAGAATTGGCCACAAATGTATTTTTTTCATTTATAGTACCTACTAAGGCCCTAAATTACCTACCGCAGAAAATTGTGCTGGAATAACTAACTTTTGGATTAAATTCGTAATCGGATAGATACTTCAAAATTATTGAAACAATTGAATTCAATCCAAAAGATAGCTACAAAATCCGGCCTAATTTAACTTTGGTAATCGATTAAAAAATTTGATATGTTACTTATTTGTTACTTATTCCCAAGCATTTATATAACGATTTCTAAATATTCTCTAGTTTTCTCGCATCAGCTGTTCGATGTGCTACGTGCCGGTAGTCAAGTACGCCGCGGGCCCAGGGGTTGTTTGCCCTTGATTGCCCTCGTGCATTCTGTCACGTACGCCACCGACTAGGGGTTGCTTGCTTTGCCATTAGTCCATGAATGCTCTGGCAGTGCGAGGGTTCATTGCCATTGTTGCAAAAATATTGGCAACCTTCGAGGGGGTTTTAACTCGCCATTTGTACAGTGCTGGAAACGAGCTCTGAGAACCTTTCGAACTTAGTGCAATTCGAAGGTCGTGATTGACTCATCCTGATTCTTTTGCGTGCATTATATTGAATTTGTTATAATCTGTTGTAATCGTCATTGATCTGCTCTGACCCAGAGGTCCCGGGCTCGATTCCCGTGACTGTCCTACCTGACTCGTGTTCTTGACTTCTTGTGCTACCTATAGGTTTCCAACAATAGGCCACGACCTCCACTTTCCTTCCTTCCACCGTTATGTTTTGCGCTCTTATTCGTAATGATCCATTCAGTCATCTCCTAGTTTCAGGACAATGCCGTTAAAGTACAAAAATTAAATTCAAGTTTGGAATTCCGACGAAAGTAGAATACCTACTAACTTGAGCATTTTTTGAAAGTAAAACGTTTATGACAATTATGAAATCGCCAAGAAATCATTTTATTTTACATTTGAAGACATAGATATGATGAGACCATAACATTTCTGATATCATTTCTGTATTCGTATTATCTGAATTCTACATCTTCACATGTAGGTAACATTTCTGAGATAATCTTTCAAATAAGTGGTCAACACTTTATGAATAACACCTCCAAAGTTTGTTATCATATCAATATGTTTGTAATTATGTATATTTTAAACAACGCGCAATTTTCTTTTATACATAATAATCCCCTTTATTTGTTTGTTATAAGATGTCCTATGCCAGGTGGGGGGGGGGGGGGGGGGCATGATATTAAAGTTCAAATGGGGGGGGGGGGAGGGGGGAGGCTCCCCAGCACAGTCCCGGAAATTTTTCGATAAAATATCAGAGGTGAGAAATAAATTTACTTTCCTCGAATAGGGCAAACAATGACTTGATATTTTTTGCGTATTTTCCTTTCCTTTTTTCGCTATTTTTGGAACCCCAGGGTGGGGGGGGGGGCAAGCGCCCCTCTTTTGCCTTCATGTGGGTCCCGCACCTTCACTGTTTAATTCGGGAAACCTGAATGTCTGAGCATATAACATACGTTAAAACTGTCTAATCGCCTTGCAGTTTTCTCTTAGCTTAGTTCCTTTGGATACAAAATATTACATTCATGATATTGTTGATTTCTTCATAGTTGATTGATATATGCTTAAAAACGTTGTGAGTTTACATGGTGACCCGTGGCCAGTTGGTTAGCCTCTCTGCCGTCTGCGGATTGTGGCACTTTCTGGTCGCAAGGTCCGCTGTAGGACTGAGGGGGAGCCGTATCTTTTTATTTGTGTAATCGATGTCAATTGTATATCCAGGACTGACCGTCGCTTCAAAATGTTTAACATAATATTGTTTATTAAGTTAGTTCACTTTTTACCAAAATAATAGTAATATTCTTCTAAAATTAAAAAATTAAAAAATATGAATGCATTATTATTATTATTATTTTTGTCGTTGTTCAGATTTACGCTATACGGAATCTAATTGAAATGGCTGAAAAACGGAGCAATTTTAGCAAATATTCACGAGTATTTCCCTATTCACATCTAGAGCAAGACGCATTACATTTTGTTAGAGCAACAAAATACATTTTGTTGGAAATTATGAGCCAGGTGTAGGATAAAACAAAGCTTTTACAACATGTTCTATGAAAGTTTTGTAGAGAAGGAGCGTAGTACAACCCAAATATGAATGCACACTGTAAATGTTGTTTGTAAATAAAAGCGAGCAAAAACACCAGACTTTGTGTTAGCGGCTTACATCTCGAACATTATTTCCTCACTACAAATGGTGGCAGATGTAGGATAATAACAGAAACATCATAGCTACTTGAGAGCGTTAATAGCATAGGTAACGTAATAAACGGTCTGCATTTGGCTTGTTGGATTACACATAACACAACACACATAAAACACAATGTTTTATTGCAATAATTATGTTTGCGGTATCATTCCGTTAATTAATCCATGTAATTTATGCAACATTTAGAACTGAGCTACGATATTTCCGACTATCAAAGACAGATTATGAGTTTTTTGATTCAGCTTACCCATAAAAAGGTGATAGAAGTGATGTTGGTTGTTACAGGCTTATTATCAGTGTTTTAAAACAGTTAAGTGTTCAGTGTTTCCGGTGTTTTAAACTGATTTTCAGCTAATATTTTGTTCTAGCATTATAACATTCATATCGAATAACTCTCGACTGAGTGAAAACTTTAGTCGTTCCTGGTTCACTTTGAGTTTAAACATTAGCTACTAGATGGAGCCCAATGCAACAATGGCCACATGGAATATCGTCATGGAGATAACTCTGAATTCAAGCATTAGGTTGCAGATGGCGCCCAGTGCAACAATCGCAAATTTTAGTCATGGAGATAACGAATATATTTTAGCACATTATTGTTCCGCACCGAACTTTAAAACATTCTCTGACATCTCCACACTCCATTACGGCTTCGATGTTCTCGAATAATACACATTCCATAATGACAACTCGTAGGACGAAATCAATCGAAATACGACATATTTTACAAGACGTCATTCAATAAGTTGTATAATTACCAATATTTTATTCTGTCCGTACCGCTACAGGTAGCAGCGTTTCTTCGATCGAGCTGAAATTTTGCAGACATGTACAGACTATCTCTGGGCGTTGCAGACCCTAATTTTTTTTGAAAAAAAATTATTGATTAAAATTTAAAAAAAATCTTCCGATTGGTTGGTCCAATCAATTTAAAAATTTGCCAAGTTATTCCGACCTACTTTGACTCAAAGCTAAAGTTTCAGTCAAATTTTATAATTAATTTAAGTTAAAACATAATATTTTCTGATTGGTCGGTTCAAATTTTTCATCTTGATCAAGACCTTCCATTATCTAAAATGCTAATTTTCTATCAAACTCTTCTGAGAGTGATTTAAAACTCTTGAAACTTCAATAAGTCTTCAATTACTTGACTGATTGGGATTAAAATGTGTGAAATTAATGAAGTTAGTTTTCTTTTATTCAGTGGATTGGAGTTGTTGCGCGTATTCGTGCTCGCTCAAAAACGCGTTTCTCTGAGCGTTTATATATAACTGTATATTTGTTGACAACATTTAAATGGCAATTGATAGCGTTTGTTTAGTTAATTATAAAAGTTTGCAACACAAACCACGCTTGTGCCTCTGAGGGACAGATATATTATATATTCACGTTTACTTGTTCTTCTTCAGATGTCTCTCGCCCCCTGGAGTTTCCGCGACGGCATGGGCCACCCCTTCCAGCGAGGCGCGCACCACAGCAATGCTCTGTGCCACCCTTCGTCCCACCACACGACGCCGATGTCGCTGCTGGACCAGGCCCTGGGCCTCGGCCTCCTCGGCGACGACCTCACGCACACCGGCTATCTGCGACCCTGGCGCCATCTGCCGGGCAAACACAGCGGCGTCTCCAACATCACGCTCGACAAGGATGGGTTCAAGGTATGTCTCAACATCCATCACCAAATCTTGCATACTTCAATTATGTTACGGTGATTCTATTTATTTATTAATTTCTAAGCCATTGTTTCATATGTATTTTAATTTTAATGTAAACTCGACAAATCATAAAACGGTATTGAGCACAACGGATTGGCTGCTGGTCAGGTTCCTTGACAATCAACCCTTGTTATTATCAATGAAATCAGAGCTCATCCTACTAGGGTTAGATAACGAGTTAGCAGACTTAATGGGATGATGCCATAAAACCTTTTTCACCCAATACGTTTCTTTCGAATACTGTTTTATCTTTTGCTGTTGTCAAGAAGTTAAAATAAAAGGTATAAAAAGTCTCTAAGATTTATGTCTCACTGTTCTGCAACGTGGATGCTGATGAATTTATAACAATGGATGGTAGAAACCGTGAGCTATTGGTAGGGCACCTTCCCTGCATTTGTCTCTCCTGAAAAAACTAAGAAGAACTTCAGTCGGAAAGTAAGGGACAGGGGAAATAACCCAAGACCTCCGGAATGCAGATTCAACGTCAACTTTCGCCTAAAGGTAGTTAAAATTGTATCGAATGTTTTTAATCATTAAGACAGCAAGCTGGCTCAGGCCGCCCATGTACTGAAGAAGCCCTCGGTTCGATTCCCGTGGTTGGTCTTCCTTGGCTGAGATATTTTTTTGGCTTCGCTCATTAGAGAGGTAAATGATGGGATGGTTCCCTTTCTAAAAGGCCGCGACGTCATCTTTCCCACCGCTCATCCTTGTCTATTCTTCTTCATCATTCATCATCGTCATCGTCATAATCATTCCATCCTACTCCATTAGACTAGTTGCGGAATAGTGCGACGTTTAAACATAATCGTCACCTCCACTTTCCAGGTGAACCTGGACGTGCAACAGTTCCTGCCCGAGGAGGTGACGGTGAAGGTGGTCGACAACCACGTCGTGGTGGAGGGTCACAAATCATCATCGCCCTCCCTGTTGTAGGTGAACCTGGACGTGCAACAGTTCCTGCCCGAGGAGGTGACGGTGAAGGTGGTCGACAACCACGTCGTGATGGAGGGTCACATATCATCATCGCCCTCCCTGTTGTAGGTGAACCTGGACGTGCAACAGTTCCTGCCCGAGGAGGTGACGGTGAAGGTGGTCGACAACCACGTGGTGGTGGAGGGTCACAAATCATCATCGCCCTCCCTGTTGTAGGTGAACCTGGACGTGCAACAGTTCCTGCCCGAGGAGGTGACGGTGAAGGTGGTCGACAACCACGTGGTGGTGGAGGGTCACCACGAGGACCGGCTCGACGAGCACGGGTACATCTCGCGCAACTTCAAGCGCCGCTACACTCTGCCCAAGGAGATCGAGTGTGACGCCATCACCTCCTTCCTGTCGTCCGACGGCGTCCTCACCATCGCCGCCCCCGCCAAGAAGCCCTTGGAGCTCGGCGATAAGGTAGGTCTCCTGGTGGCATTGACAAGTTCAATTTATTGATCCAAATAGCTCAAGACCCTCTTCAGTCCGTGTCACACGGAATTGTCCGCTAAGAAATTTTGAATACCCCTTAGGCATGTATCGATATAGGACAAATTGGGTCCACGTCTTGCGAACAGCTCCATGTGACACGGACGAGGAAAGAATGGAGTGCCAACAGTAAACAAGAAAATAGGTCGTTGTGGAGATTCCCAATGATATGATTTGATTTAGAATTTTGTTACAATTTCTAAAATCTTTTTGATATGGTGTCATTTAATGGGAGGTCCTTTGATTGCTTTGCAAACTTTGACTGCTCTACAATAGATACTCTAGAGATCAAAAGTTATAAGCATTATCTATAATCATTTCTATTTACCCCCCCCCCCCCCCTCCCCCCTTCCCCCTTCGGCATTCGCCGTAGAGCGTAATATAAGGTACATACTTTTTTGTTTTGACCTTTTCAGGGCAAAGTGAATGCTTTACTCATCTCTTCTAATATATATATATATATTTTTTAATGATAGCACATTATGTACACAATTCTAAAACTGAAGAAACCACAAATTTTGTTTGTTTTTCTATTCCAAAAACACCAAAATGCTAGAAATTGAGTTTTATAATTTACCGAATTTTCACGGGGCTATGCGCTCCGTATCCGCATGTGCTGCCCCAGCCCCCCTGGCATAAATCCTGTGGATGCCCATGTTCCTGACTGAGGTTGAAGTGGTTTCCCTCAGTCGGGAGGAAATGATGGGAATGATGCCACTGTGTAAGACCGATGTGGGTGTTCCAGACTGGACGTGTTGTTCCGATCATCCACACCCAGGTGCCAGCGATCCATCACGCTGCCAATGGAGCGGCCAATGGAGCGCTCAAGACTGAGAAGACGCCCAAGAAGTGATATCATAGCAGTCAAATCCATTTCATTACTGTCTCGTGTTTGCATCATTCTATTCGTCTATTTTTGTGTTTCATTATCATGATATTTCAATTAATTAAATGTATTACTATTGTAAGACTGAGATGTATCTAACTAATTAAATTTGAATTTAGAATATATATTTTGAGTTTTTCATTCTTCCACCTCCTCATAAGTAGAAGATTTGGATTTTCCCTAAAAATACATCTTCCAATCAATCTAAGAACCTGGAAATACCAAAAACGTAATATTTTTCTGTATAGACATCATCGAAGCCTATAATCATTGAATCCTATCATTTTTGAATTAGCAAACCGTTTTGCACAGTTATATCTTGATATAGAAATGTGCGAAAGATATTTTGAGAAAACTTATATACTTTTCACGTCTTTATGCAAGGATCATGAGTGACAGCAAATTTACATAATTATAAGTGTCCCTATTACGTAATGTAAATTTATCAGAAAAATAAAGAAGCATATAAAAGAATTGAAATCATTATTTGAAAAGAAACAATTTACGAGTATCTTAGCTGCGTGGGTGTGAGGGGGGGGGGGGGGGGTAGTTAGTAATGGTGAGGTTCAGCAAAAACCATATTTCAAGGAATTTCTTACGATTTCTTCGTACTTCTTACATCCTACTCAAAAACGTAGGCCGTATATGAAAATTAGTTTCAAACCAATAACATAGACACAACAATACTGGTCCAAATGCTTTTCTCAAGTTTTTCTTTATCAACAATTTTCTTTATCTATATACCTAATTTTTTATAATGTAACAATCGTTGTTTTCTGTCAAATTAGCAACTTATTCATCATAAATTCATGAGAACAATAATCATATTTTTGAACTATAAAATATATTGAAGTCATATCAGAAATGTTAAAAGCCCTATGTAAAAGCGAATTGGAGCCAAATAGTTTTATCGTTCGGTACAGCTGATGTTTCTATCGGTTGGTGTTGGATATAACTGTATTTAGAGACTGTAGTTGGTGTAACTATTGGAATTTTGGTCTCACATCCCATCTATCCTCATCGACTCGGTAATCATCGGCAATCATCGGCGCAGCGACTCAAAATCGCAGTTCAAGGTTAATAAATTTGTGTTGAATATAATATTGTCAAAATAAGTTATTCGATCTCACGGTTTACAATTGCAATAGTGCCTACAATAATGTATAATTATACAAGAAAATAAATTAAATTATTTATACGAAATGTCGTTTAAGTATTAATAAAATATTAATATAATATTAGCCTTTTTAATGCTGTGTAAATGTTTCGTATTATCTCTGGATTCGTGTAGTGAGATTGGAGTAGATGTTCGCTCTAGCATAGACATGGTGGCTCTATGTCTATGGCTCTATTGTCTATAGCCACATGCCAGGAATTTGAATGGCTCCAATGTCTATAGCCACATGCGAGGAATTTGAATTCCGAACGGTTTTGGACATTGGTGGAACAGCAGAGATTTAGTTGAAACATAGTTAATATTGAAGGCGGATCGTGATTTTGTCAGGTATACTGTGTTTGAAGGGTTCGTGAGTTCCAAAAAGAACAAAATGTGGATTATGAGTGTCGATTTTATTGTGTTTAACAATATCTTATCTATAATATATTGTTATAAGTATAACAATTAATATTTTATTGTGAATTCGACATAGCATGGGTGGCAGTTTATTAAGTGGTGAGAAATGTCGAATTCAGTGTCTATAGGCATCCTGCGTGAGAAAAGGTTGCCATAGTAACCTATACAAAAGTATAGGGAAACACAAATCTGACAGCTGCAATCCAAATCCCATATTTAGAGTGATTACTTGTGAAAGAAAGATATTTAAGTAAACTTACAAGCTAATAATAATACGCAATATTTATCCATACACATGTTTAAGTTAAATATTCATATGATAAAAATGATTTATAGCTATTATTTATAGCTTTGACACATTTCCCCTACCATAGCAGCCTCCATTTTTCTACCACTGTGACGTCACGAGCAGGATTCCTATAGAAACCCCATTTATTCGAAGAATGTTAAGAAAATAGGCAGACTAATCCCGAATATTTTAGATCTATAATATGACAAGCGAAATAAATGGTACAGCACGAACTCGATCTTTTAAGAGTTAATTGTAATTAAGTGAACTGTTTCCAAAGATAACTTTCAGCTGTTCTGTTGGCCAAGTATTAATTTCGAATAAAAAACAGTTTGTTACACTGACGGATGTTTCGACCGCAATAATTATTTCTCGTGGCTTAACTGTTCATGTAAATTTTAAATAACATATTCACTGTGAAGTTGGACTTAGAAGCCTTGAAAAGGCATCGACACCTTCAATTAATTTGAGATTGTATAGATGAAGGGGGACATAAATTCAGGAGATATGTTTTTTCATCCAAGCTGTAATGGGTGGTGTTTTGGTTGCTTGCAAGTTAAAGTGCGCAAAGAAGCTCCTGAAGAGATGTTTATTCACTGTGCCGCACATCGACTTTTTACCGAGTGTTTCACAACAAGGTACGAATTGCATCGAAGAAACACGTGTGTTTTTCGTGACACTTTTTAAAGCTTTCTGTCTCTATTCACCATTCTGTAAACAAAAGCCACATTCGTAGCCTCTTAGGCAGACAAATTCCAACACACACCACCGTTCGCTTGAACTCCAAATTTGAAGAAGCGGGAGAATTTAGTTCTGGTCTTCGTAGACACAATTGCTGCAAGAGAAACACATCTCTTGCCTCAAAGCTGATGTAACGCAACTTTGAAAAAGAGCAACATTTATATTCGTTCTTCAGATATCGTGCAAGGTCAATTGAAACTCTTAGACTTTGAGTCTGATGACGAGAAAATAAAAATTACAATTATCAAGTGAGATAAAGAGAGTTTCTGTGTAAAGTTCTTATCTCAGCAAGAAATATTGTGCCGCTGAGAGCAAAAGTGCACATAGAAACGCACAATCTCCCATCATCTCATCAGGCAAACATGTAAGTTAGATCTATAGTTGCAAGTTTCTAAAATAATATTATGTTTGTTAGTTGTTTATCATTTAGTGAAACTGTAATACCAAAGAATTGATATAATTCATAATAGCAATTATTAGCTGACTGAATTCATAAATTTCATGCCATCCAGAGAGATACGGAGTGTTCATAATATATTTTCTATACCAAACCATCAAAATCATCCTTATATAAACAATTAGTGTCTTACTTCAATGATCAATTTCATGCCATAAAAACTTATGAATTAGTCATTTTAAAGCAAGTGTAAAATAATGAGCAATGTTGCCAGCAGACAATGGCGCCTCTAGTGGAGAAAGTAAGCGCCCCTGTGGGCGTCGGTGAGGCGCCGCACTGGGACGCCGCGACGCAGACGCTGTACTACGTGGACGCTGCCGGCGCCGCTGTTCATCGCTGTTCACCTTCCACAGGACGCCAGACCCAGGTCAAGCTAGGTCAGTGGCATGGTGACACACTAGTTAGAAGATCGTACGAGCCTCGCAGCCCAGTCCGACTAGTCAACTATTTCACAAAACGCAGCCACAAAAAGCAGCCAGGGTCGACATACCCATGCCCTCCCTCGAATTGCGGTTCCCTCGCGCAAAACGACCTAAAAAAATTACCTTCAAAATCCTACTTTACAGTCCACTATTTTCTTACCCTTCAGTTCCGCAAAATACGCGCTAACAGTTTGAAATCGTTTGAAATCGACGGATTTCCAAAAAATTAGGGTCTGCAAATTCCAGAAGTACATGTGTACAAAATTTCAGCTCGATCGAAAAACGGTGCACCATGTAGATATAGCGGTTCGGACAAAAAAATTTTAGGTCTAACCAAAAGAGCCAAAATGAGCAGCTCTCTTCAAAATAGGATAGGCGTATTTATAAAAAGAATAAATAGTCATTGGTGCCCCGATAGTTACATGTTGGAAGAATAAACTATAAAGAGGAGTGATACGAAAAAACTCCATGAAAAATTCCAGCAACGGGAAAAAAATATTAAATCTAAAAATTCAGCACTGAAAAGTGGGTATATCAAAAAATTGGCCAAGTCAAAATATTATTTTCAATATCAAAAAATACTTGGCGCATCGTTTTCTTGGGTATTACTATAGATAGGTATATTTTATTTCTGGCTATACTTCTATACTATTATTTTATATTCACGATGCGCCAAGTGCTTTTTGATTTTGAAAAGAAAGTTTTCACATGGTCACATTGATACCTATCACTTCTTTTCAGTGAAGAAGTTTTACATTTCTTTAATTTTTTATTTGAAGAGACTTGACTGTTATATTTACACGGATTGTTTTTTATGGTTTATTTATAGAACAATAAAACATGGGATAATAATAGGTCGGGTCTTTATTCCTCTAGGGTTTTATAAACAAGGATTTTTAGGTTTATGATAGATCAGGCTTTCTAAATCGCGCCTTGTTCTGAGCTTGACGTACCTATATGTTCTAGTGAAACGTTACAAAATGTGGTATTAGGAAAGGTAACCGTTGTGTAGCGGTCCTTCCGCTTTCGGGGGGGGGGGGGGGGGGGGACGTCGTCATCGTCATCGTCCTTGACACCGTAGTTCCTCTTTCGCGGGGATGGGACGTCGTCATCGTCCTTGACACCGTAGTTCCTCTTTCGCGGGGAGGGGACGTCGTCATCGTCCTTGACACCGTAGTTCCTCTTTCGCGGGGAGGGGACGTCGTCATCGTCCTCGACACAGAAGTTCCTCTTTCGCGGGGAGGAGACGTCGTCATCGTCCTTGACACAGTAGTTCCGCTTTCGCGGGGAGGGGACGTCGTCATCGTCCTTGACACCGTAGTTCCTCTTTCGCGGGGAGGGGACGTCGTCATCGTCCTTGACACCGTAGTTCCTCTGTCGCGGGGAGGGGACGTCGTCATCGTCCTTGACACAGTAGTTCCGCTTTCGCGGGGAGGGGACGTCGTCATCGTCCTTGACACAGTAGTTCCTCTTTCGCGGGGAGGGGACGTCGTCATCGTCCTTGACACCGTAGTTCCTCTTTCGCGGGGAGGGGACGTCGTCATCGTCCTTGACACAGTAGTTCTGCTTTCGCGGGGAGGGGACGTCGTCATCGTCCTTGACACAGTAGTTCTGCTTTCGCGGGGAGGGGACGTCATCATCGTCCTTGACACAGTAGTTCCTCTTTCGCGGGGAGGGGACGTCGTCATCGTCCTTGACACAGTAGTTCCTCTTTCGCGGGGAGGGGACGTCGTCATCGTCCTTGACACAGTAGTTCTGCTTTCGCGGGGAGGGGACGTCGTCATCGTCCTTGACACCGTAGTTCCTCTTTCGCGGGGAGGGGACGTCGTCATCGTCCTTGACACAGTAGTTCCGCTTTCGCGGGGAGGGGACGTCGTCATCGTCCTTGACACCGTAGTTCCGCTTTCGCGGGGAGGGGACGTCGTCATCGTCCTTGACACAGTAGTTCCGCTTTCGCGGGGAGGGGACGTCGTCATCGTCCTTGACACAGTAGTTCCGCTTTCGCGGGGAGGGGACGTCGTCATCGTCCTTAACACAGTAGTTCCGCTATCGCGGGGAGGGGACGTCGTCATCGTCCTTGACACCGTAGTTCCTCTTTCGCGGGGAGGGGACGTCGTCATCGTCCTTGACACCGTAGTTCCTCTTTCGCGGGGAGGGGACGTCGTCATCGTCCTTGACACCGTAGTTCCTCTTTTGCGGGGAGGGGACGTCGTCATCGTCCTTGACACAGTAGTTCCTCTTTCGCGGGGAGGGGACGTCGTCATCGTCCTTAACACCGTAGTTCCTCTTTCGCGGGGAGGGGACGTCGTCATCGTCCTTGACACAGTAGTTCCGCTTTCGCGGAGAGGGGACGTCATCATCGTCCTTGACACAGTAGTTCCTCTTTCGCGGGGAGGGGACGTCGTCATCGTCCTTGACACAGTAGTTCCGCTTTCGCGGGGAGGGGACGTCGTCATCGTCCTTGACACAGTAGTTCCTCTTTCGCGGGGAGGGGACGTCATCATCGTCCTTGACACAGTAGTTCCTCTTTCGCGTGGATGGGACGTCGTCATCGTCCTTGACACCGTAGTTCCTCTTTCGCGGGAAGGGGACGCCGTCATTCTGACCGACGGGGTCGGCGTTGCCCGGGTCTTCTCGGAGAGGGGCCATGGAACGCCGTCATGGGCGTTGCTAAACCCTGTAGAATAGTGATGTTTTAGGTTATGTTTCACGTCAATCTGACTATAGTCTGTCCCACCCTAACGTGGCAGTAGAATGAGATTGATTTACTTCAATAACATTTAAAGTATATTTCCAATATTGCTTTTGTGTATATTTTGTTCGACTTGGATAAGAAGAACAGTTTTAAATGCTGTAACTTGACGTCTGGGAATAATCAAAATAGTTTTTCTGATTGATTCCACTGCCACGTTAGGGTGGGTTAGACTATAGTGACAGCTGCGCGACCTTGATAGAATAGAAGAGAAGGAGTGACAGATAATTGAAGAAGAGTGGCAGTGCTTTTATAGTGTTTTATCATGGTTTTATAATCTGCATTTCAAATCTGTAATCATCTATAGTACATCTATAATAAATCAGTTATTAAAATTGTATGTATGTTTTCTGTTAATTACTCGACCACAACCTGAAAGTAATTCTGTCTAGGTACACTCGACCATTCATAAAACGGTATTTGAAATAAATGATTGTCTGAAAAAAATGTGATGGCATCATCTGATGAAGTCTCTACTTACTCGTCATCTATAGAAGGTGAGCTCTGATTTCATTGATAATAACAAGGATTGATTGTCAATGAACCTGACCAGCAGCCAATCTGTTTCGTTCAAATACCGTTTTATGAATTGTCGAGTGTACACCTACTTCCAATAGTTCCCATGCCAATGCCGGTTTCCCATATACCAACATGAGGATTTGGCCGGATTCTTTTGACGCTGACCCTACATACCTCTCCGGAAGTACCCGTGTTGAACGCCTTCCCCGTCGGTCGCTGCTGCGTAGATGGGGTCCGGTCCGTTCCTCGCCCGCTCGGCATGTCGGCTGTTGATTGACATTTATGTTTCATTGAGCAAGTACGTGTGAATATAGTTTAAGTACATTTTAAATACGAAATTATTTTATTACCAGATTATTTGATAAGTTGGCAGTCTTTCACTACTTGTTTTCTACCATGATTAAAGATGGCGGCGGAGAGAATGAAAGATCGGATATTTTAAATTGTTTTAGGGCCGGTCTTTCAATGCCTTGCTAACTTTTATACAGTCAATTAGGACTATATTGCCATGGCAACAACCAATGACATTCCTAGAATGACCACTAACCAACTGTTAAGAGCTAATTGAGACTTATTGACGGGCCTTAAAGCATTTTGTAGGCTTTGGTTTACTTTGAGTAAGTTATTTGAGGAAAAGGATAGAGAAGTAATATGTAAGGGTTTTTTTAGTTGATATTATCACTCAAACATAAATTAACACCAAAACGTGTGTTGCTAAACAGCAATAATTACACGGTCGCACAGAGCAAAAGCCCATGCTACACGACCAAATACCCCCAAAACGTTATCTCATTTAGTTCCATCTTTTCCCACGCGCTTTTCCCGCAGAATGTCCATTAAGAAAGATGCTTACCACGAAAGATTCTCGATGTACCAAAGGGGTTGGCGTTTCCACCAGTCTTCTCGGAGAGGGGCCATGGAACGCCCTCATGGGCGTTGCTAAACCCTGTAGAATAGTGATGTTTTAGGTTATGTTTCACTTTTAGTGACAGCTGCGCAACCTTGATAGAACAGAAGAGAAGGCAGGACAGAAAATTGAAGAAGAACTATAGGTCGATCAGGCAGTGCTTTTATAGAGATTTATAATCTGCATTTCAAATCAGTAATAATCTAGTACATCTATAATAAATCAGTAATCAAAATTGTATGTATGTCTTGTTAATTATTTGACACAACCTGAAAGTGATTCTGTCTAGGCACATACCTCTCCGGAGGTACTGGTGTTGAGCGCCTTCCCCTTTGGTTGCTTCGTAGTTCTGCCACGAGACAGCTGCTCCGTCGCTCTGCTTGGGCACTGTTAATTGAAATTATTGTTTAATAATTATTTGAAAATTGATTAAAGGCAGTCATCCGTCTGCTTAGCTTCACCATCGCTCTAATTCTGCAGCGCGCTGTACCCTTGCAGCGACCAATCGCTGTTCTACGTTTATATTTTACAACCGACCGACAAGGGTTGTCTTCTATTTATGTCGTAATCACGCTATACCGAACCGCATTCCCCGACAAGATTAGATTAATTATCCCTTTCATTAATTTGTGTTGGACATTGATTAAATACAATTTTGATGCTTTAATTGACCCACCAAAAAAATCCTGGTCGAAAATAGATGCAATAGCTTTTTATTTGCAAAATTCGGAGCAAGATTGACTTAAATAAATTTGCTTTAAACTTGTTTTTGAGAACACAATTTGGTCATTGAACACAAAAACACTAGCGGCTTCAGGAAACGGAATAAATAGCTGATAATTGCTACGCCGTTAGGTACCTGCTAAAGATATTTCTTTGTGATGTCAGGATGTAGCTGTCACCACGAAGTTTGACAACGTGCATTGTACGATGGTACGAGAACGTTTTGTCCACAAAAAAGTCGAAAATTTGAACAGTAAACTATACCAAACTGGCGTTTGTCAAAGAGTTCGAACATTGACCCCAGCACCTGTACGAAAAGCTAGGAAAATTAGGAACTATTGTATTTTTGACCAAGCTCGCAGACAAGTATTTTGGTTCGAAGAGTGCACATCGTGTCTGCTGAAGCAAAACGCTCATCTTGAGGACAACGCGAGTTTGATCTGCAGTCTTCACACTTCGATCAACATCTTTATTAGGTAGCGGATTCCGTCCTGGACGCAGGGACGGCGCCAGGAATTTTTGCTTGGGTGGGCAGAGGGCGGCGGGCAATAATTTTGGGTGGGCAAACACATTTTCTGCTATATATCGGTATCAACACATGTGCTTACCTTAATGAAGGGTAATTCTGCGATTCTGGTGCGCAGCGTCGAATCTCTTTACAACTTCTTCCAAATCAATGCTTTTGGATATTTGTTTTTCAACGTGAAGAATAGCTAAGTCCGAGAGCCTGCCATCACTCATTCTATTTCTCATATAGTTTTTAAGCCGCCGCATGCAGGAGAAGGTTCGTTCACAGGAAGCACTTGATGCGGGGATAGTAATTCCAATCACGATCAGTTTATAGGTCTCACTGAAAGCATCGCGGTATTTCTCGAGCAGTTTAACAAGGTCTAAAAGAGATTTTATTTCGATATTATTATCGGCCTCATATTTCTTTACAATTTTAGGGATGAGCTTTACTTCGGCTGACATTGAGTCCATATCACACGCGTAGTGATTCGCCAATTTTGTCATTTTTTCAATGTTCAGAAAGTCCTTATTGCGTGGATGGAGGGCAGTGACACCATTCAATATTCCACCGTTGTCGGCAAATCGAGTCTTCATTTCTTGTAATATTCTGTCCAAGACAGGAATGAACAGTGTAGTTCTATATTCAGATTCGCTGTCTGGACGATGGTGTTCGCTGTGAGCCATGTCGTCAGTTAATATAAACTTTTGCAGGTGAGCAGGCAATCGTCGAACTCGGCCCCTTCGCGACGTGATTGACGTAGTCGCCGCCGAATCAGTGTCGATGTTGTTTTTATTTGCTATTGACAGTGCCTCATTCCACATAGTATGGAAGCTGGTTTCTGGAGTGTCCCTCATATCCTGAACTACACTTTGCACTGCCTCAATTACGTCTAGGCCCGTAGATAAGTCGCAATTGACATTTTGCAGTTGGTCGGACGCTCCTTTCAGGATTCCCAAAACGCTATGGAATAAGCAAATGTTTATCAGGAATTCCATGTCCAATTGCAAGAGCAGTCCTGTAGCTTGAGACGAACGATCATCATGACTTGTAGAAATAATTGTAAGCGTTACCAAAACCGCCGAAAACAGACTTTTGATAGCCACACAAGCTGCTACCTGGCACGTCCATCTTGTATCACACAATTTCTTTAGTTCGGTTATTTTACCACCTGATCGAATTTCTTTTTGGACTTCCAAAAATTTTGAGTGTGTTGCAGAACCGGAAAGAAACACATATAAATCTTCCAAGAGCTTAAAGAAGTTAGATGCACTCTTTACCGATTTACAAACGTCCACGATAACTAAATTTAGTTTGTGATTAAAACAATGCACATAAATAGCCTGTGGAACGCCATCTGGACCCTCTCTAAACAGCTGTTGCACTCCGTTGACACGGCCACTCATAACGCTTGCTCCGTCGTACGTTTGTGCTACGCAGTTCTTCACGTCAATTGAGCTTCTTATCAATGCATTCTTAATGTATGCGAGAAGTGAACGAGCATTGAGTGAACTTGCACTCTGATAGCCAAGAAAACGCTCGTAAACCGCACCTCGGAGGTAGTAACGAATCACAATTGATAATTGTTCTGTCTTTGAAATGTCCTTACTTTCATCTGCCATGATTGCAAAGTATTGTGCTTCACGCACTTCGCTGCCAATTCTTTCAATTACCATACTTGACAACAAATGAAATATTTCATTCTGAATCGAGTGGTGAGTGTATTTTGCGTTTTGAGGTCTATCTTCAATTTTTTTCCTAACCACCGCGCTGTGTTTCGCCAAAAGTGACAAAGTCTCTAGAAAGTCACCCCTGTTTTCACTCGATGTACTTTCATCATTGCCTCTTTGTGCTTTACCTTGCACGGCAGTGTGTAGGAGGCAGTCAATCACCACTTTCATGTACTCCACATTTTCCTTCACAAACTCGGCATAGCCATCGCTAATTTGGGCAGCCACTAATTTTCCACCTTCCGATGTTGCTTGTTTGAAGTTTATTAGGCTTGTTTGGCATAATAAATGGTTTTGGCTACGTTCATGTTTTTTAAATCCTGAGTCATTTTCTAAAGCTCTTTTCCAATTCACAAATCCTTCCGATTTAAATGCAAGCATTGAAGTGTCCAATGAAAAGTGACGGCACGGAAAACAATACGATGCATTTGAACTTACACTATATTCCAACCAGGGAAATCTCGTGTACCACACCGATTTAAAACTTCGCCAATCTTTACCGAACTTCGTAGTAGGGAAATGTGGGAGTTTCGGTTGAGTGGGGCCAGCCAGCTTGGATTGCGACAGATCACATGGTCCAAGAAGAGCTTGCGAATCTTGAGACGTAGAAATTATAGGTGCTTCTTGCACTGAAACTAATTGTTGCCCAGAAGATGCACGTCGTTTCTCAATCCACGTTCCATAGTCTTCATTATCACTTCCACCTGACCCGTCATTGTCACTGTCAAACTCTTGATCACTCTCGATAAATACTATTTCGTCGTTACCGATCGAATCACTGCCAGCGTCACTAGCACCACACGGATTGTTATCACTTTCATTATCAACGTCAATTGTATTAGCACCAGCTTTACGTTTGAAGTAACTTGGAATGCCAACGCTATGAGCTGAAAGAACTCTCTTCTTGGACATTTTTATCACAACTGACTGGGCTTCACCAATACTGCTCACAAGCATGCTGACAGAGCATAGTCTTGCAGTTGCTGACATCATTGCGTACATAAATACCCTCTCTAGCCAGTTTATGCACGTCTGAATGAAAATGAAACCTCAGCCAGAAACACAAACAAGAAACCTAAGAACACTAGATTCTATCTGAGTAAGCAAAGCACGGAGCATGAGCTGTTTCATGCAACGCAATTGTAAAATGTACCATACTATTTAATAATTTACTCTTATTATTAAAAATTAAAATATTTATTTATAATTATACCCTAATAATTTTTGGGTGGGCAGAGGGTGGGCAGGAGACTTTTTTGGGTGGGCGCGCGCCCACCCGCGCCCACCCCTGGCGCCGTCCCTGCCTGGACGTGCCGTGTGATTTTGTGTTGATATTAAAAGTTTAATATAACATTTAATATAATACGAAAGACACCAAGGACACCATTGAGGTGCGTCGCATCGTGAATATGAAGCACGTCGCTGATCTGATGACATAATGAACCAACACTCCCTGAAGTGTGCGAGAAGCGGTAAATTCGAGCTGATAAAATAGATTATCAATGGTTTCTATTCCACGCTGTATCACAAGTGCAAGTTGTGCGGCGAGAAGTTCAAACTGACGACATTGCCATCAGAAGAAGAGAAGTCTGTCAACGAAGCCGGAGTCTGGGGATGTTTGTCTATCGGCATAGGAAGGGAACAGTTCGAAGAACAGCTTGGCATAATGAACATTCCCGTTATGTCTGAGAAGATATTCAAACGACATGAATCTGACATTGGAGATGGGTAAATATTTCGGGCATGTATTTATACAGATAAGAGCAGACGCCTGCCGGGGGAGGGGGAGGAGGTGCCACTCACATAGAGGTCAAGATATTTTAAAAATACGTTTTCTCTTAAAATCTCTGAAAATAATAACAAAATTAGAACTGAAAAATGTTTTAAACATAATATGAATGTTTTAGAATGTTAGAATGTTTTAGATCTAATTTTGTTTTTATTTTCAGAGATTTTAAAAGAAAACGTATTTTAATATAGTAGGTGGAAGAATGTAGTGAAGAAAATGAAGGGGTGGAAAATGTAGATGGGAGGGAAGATGCAGATATGTGGAGAGAAGAAGAAAATGATGAGTATGAAATGGAATTTGAGGAAGAATAAGTTGAAGAAGAAGAAGTGGAAGCTAAGAAGAAAGAAGTGTTTTGAAATAATGTATCTCAATTATTTGAAGTATAGTATATTTAATGTTTAGTTTATAAGAAATGTAATGTGACAGGCTTTGGCCAGCCGGCATTGTGGTATATTTATTTGTGTGGCCTATAATATTGTTAGCAATTTATCTACTCCATCAAATGTTTGGAAAGGTGCTTTAAATATAATAAAGTATGCTGTGATAAAAAAAAATCTTGACCTGAATTGTCTGAGCTGTGGCTATTTCAATGTACTAAAAGTGTTAAAAAATAACACTCTCCCTCGGACGTCCCTCATGCCCCGACGAATAGTATTGCCTGGGATAGTATTGTGTTTTCACATTTCTCCTTCAAGAGCTAACTACTTCGTAAGATATTCCTATAACGCGAAAAGGACCTTATAACATTTTTAATATAGTTTACTGTTGAAATAAACCGACGAGAAAGCTGTTGCTGTATTGCAACAAATATGACTGCGAGGTCCTGTTGGCGCTTATATTTGACGTCAGTTTCATCCAGAGTCGCACAACTAACACTCATCAGACAAAGGTGCATTGTAGCAGGTCAGGGACGACGCTAAGGAGGGGCCTGGAGGGCCACGGCCCCGCCAAACATTCGTGCGGCCCCCCCTTGTGCCCCCCCCCCCAAACCAAATGTGGGAAAATAAATATCTTGAAAGTCTATACTTTTCTTCAATTTTTTGCACGGTTCAAATTACTAGGAAAACGCTCTGGGTAACGCGTTGATGAGCGAGCACGGATACGCGCAACACCTCGAACCGAAATTATGTTTATCGAAAATATCCTTAAAAGCCAATAATTCTTGAATTTCGTCACAGACTTGTATGAAAATCTCCAACAATTCCTAAAATATTGGTCCCAATAACCACGCAAAGTTCGCAAAGTTGATCGAAACGCAAAGTTTCGATCAAAGTTGATCGATTGAACCTTTATGATTGAACGATTCCTTGTTAATTTCCAAAAATCACAGGATATAGTTCAAAAATTTTTAAACGGTCTTATCAGTTTCATAATATACGTTTGAAAGTTTCTGCTCTAACAACCTTGAAGTGAAGATTCGAAGATGCCTTGAAATGTGAAATTCGAGAAATATGATAGCCAACACGCAAAATATCCGTACACTGTCAATAACTTTTGAATTTAAACACATTTTTGTCTGAAAATTGTCAAAAATACAGATAATGTTGTCCCGATGACCATGCAAAATTTTAAGTTGATCGGTCAAACGGTTCTGGTTTAAATTTCAAAAAGCACATGAAATATTTTTTTAAATTTTAACCAATGGGAGGATTTGGCTGAAAATTTGTATAATAAGAGACAATGTTGGTGTTAATGACCATGCAAAATATAAGGTCCCATATAGAAATTTACCTTGACATTTTAGTGACCAACTAGTAACATTTATTAGGTTACCAATAGCTTACAAACAGTGACCACTTGCTCTGACCAACTAGTGACATATGTGTCATAGGGTCACTAGTTGGTCGACGAGCTGGGAGAAATGGTCACGTCGATTAAGTGCAGCTTGATTGCCAACTATGACCACAAGGTAACACTTGTTGACCAAAAGTAAGTTCCTTTCATGACATTCAGCTTACCAATGGTGACTAGTATGTAACCTTTCTCGACCAACTATAACCACAAGGTAACACCTGTTGACCAAAAGTAAGTTCCTTTCATGACAATCATCTTACCAATTGTGACTAGTACATAACCTTTCTGGACCAACTATGACCACAAGGTAACACCTGCTGACCAATACTAATCTCCTTTCATGACATTCATCTGACCAATGGTGACTAGTACGTAACCTTTCTCGACCAGGTACGACCGTTAGATTACCTTTGTTGACCAATATTTAGTTCCTATCCTGACCACTTACTAACCAATTATGACAATCACGTGACCAATAAATAACATAAAATGACCACATAGTGACCATTGCTTGGTACTGGAATGGGTAATGATGACGTCAGAAGAGTGGATGTGGGGGGAAAAAATGTACACTTTATATGTTTTGTGAACTCAAAAGTTAAGTGAGCACTTTATGATGTCTGCATTTCCATTGATTATTTCTAAAGCCTTCTGCTATGACGTTTTAAGATGCACACAACTAATGAGTTCATAAAACGCTGATTATTCACATTGCATTTCTGCATTTAATTGAAATTAAATAAACTGAAGTAAAACATAAATGCACTATCAAGCCTCCAAATATTAATGTCATATTAAAACTAAGTCAAACATATAACAAAATTAGCAGAAAAATTTACAAAATTACAACAAAGTTCACAACACAACCATTGAGAATTGATTAAATATATATGATAATCACAGATTTTACGAATTTTTTCCGTTTTAATTATACAGCCAGATTCATCTTAATGTATAAAGTGTAAGTGAAGAAAATGTTTTGAATAAAATGTTGTCCCCACTAATAAAATAGCATTGTTTAAAAATGATATATTAGGTATTTGATTTAAAAATGGTATTTTCACTGACACATAAGTAAATATAGTCAATAATGTCCCCTTTTACGGTGAATTACACTCACTATAAACAGCACTCGCTCAGTCACTGAACACTCGATCCTGCAGCTGATTTGTCAAGCGATCAATCCGCTAATGATCCGGTAGAAGGTCCGAGAGATAATCCAGAGTCATTGCGTTTCCCACAGGATAGGCTGAAAAAAGGTAAAAATTATCTTTCTTAGAATTTAGCATTAAGCTACACAACCTAATGGATTTTAACAACCATGAGTAAACATTTTTTTATATATTTGTTTTCTGAAAATCATGACAAATTATTTTATATAATAATTAGGTTAACTTCAACAATTCTTAAACTCTATTACACTTTCTTTTTTTCTGCTGTCTGTATGGGTCTGTATGTGCATGGGCCAGTGTCCAGATCAAACCGTTTCAAGCAATCGATCTCAAATGTTACACGTCTACTAATGTCGTACGAGCGGTCTCATGTACAGAGTTTTTGAACAGGATCACGTGATTAAAAAAATAAAACTAGAACCATTTGTCCGATTAACTTCCAATTTTGCATAGTAATCGGGACCAACATTATTTTTGCCAATTTTCAGACTAATCTGGTCTTAACTTGTTATAAACATTTTATGGACACAATAGTTCTACAATTTCTTGGAGGAAATTTCAGATATTTTATCACTACTTCTTTGAATCATTTCAATTCGGTTCTTCCAAGGTAGAGCAGAAACTTGCAAACGAATATCAAATAGCATGTAATACGGAGGCTATCGCTTATCAACGCGTTACACAGAGCGTTTTCCTATAGTCTACAAGGTAATCTCAATAAATGAAAGATTTAAAGATTTCAATTTGATCAACATCACGATGTGACTACAGCCTACAGACCACATTATTTTTTCAGCCAATTAGGAATTAGCAGTGAGAAATTCATGCAGAAATCGGAACAAAATGTATTTCTATAAGAAGTCAACTTGGATCAGAATAACTGCCTATTATATGACTAAAAATAAACAAAAATACAATCAAATTTGCCAAAAGTGTTAAAAAAGTCAACTACTCCACTGTACTAAAGAGGTCTGAATATGATAAATTAACACATTTAGATTTTCAACATGGGTTGATGAAATTAATTGAAATTTTAATCAGCATGAGATAAAAACAAGCGGGGGGTTGATGGTACATAAATAGGTACTAGGAAAACACTCTCTGTAACGCGTTGATGAGCGAACCTTCGTATTGCATATGAATTGATACGCGTTAGCCAGTTTCTGCTCTACAGACCTTGGGAAGAGCCGAAACGAATTGCGTCGATAGCAGTGATAAAATATCTAAAATTTCTTTATTCGACTCCAAATGGTTTTCGAGAAAAAATAAAGAAAAAAGCGCTTTAAGAACAGTTGGTAGAGCACTGAACTGGACATTCAGAGGAGCTGGGTTCGAATCCCAGAGGGGGAAAATCTTTTCATCTTGCAGTTGGTATTTATTCATATCAACCTACCCGAGGTCATAAGGAAAAGTCATATTTCATAGATTCAAAAGTGTTTTAAAATCTTGATAAAATAACATTTAATAATAATGTTGTAGTTCTGATCCTCGGAAAACGCTCTGTGAAAATTTCGATAAGCGAGATTTCAATATCAATGGAAAAAAATACCTTACTGCTTCTTAGAATATGTAGTAGGTAGTATAGTCTAGTCACATCAGAACAAAATCTAAACTCTAAACATTTATACCAGATTATCTATCAGTAAAGAACTGATGCACTAACTGTAAATCAATTTTCCCTTGAAACCAAGAATACAATCTGCTAGAAATTAATGGCTAAGAGAACAGGATAGTAGGTACGTAATGGGTCTCTTGTGAAAATATTGAACTGATCTTCATTTGACATGTAGCCTGTTGTGGTAATGCAAAAAGAACACACACAAAAAAGAGACTCGAACCCCGAGTTTCAAATACAGACGCTCGCTCCACTCGCTTAATTAGTTATAGACTATAGGTACTTCTTTCTAAAATAGAAAGCTGTACATTAATTTTAAAACTTGGGTCACTTTTGACAACTTTCAGTGCTTTATGTCCTGACATCAGTTCCTGTCCACCGGTTCTCTGATCAAGTTGAAACTTCGTTGAAACGAATGCGGTTCTTTTAAAGTTTTGTATGGACTAACACAAATACAATTTCTATTTGTGAATCTATAGAATTGGCATAGATTGTGTAATGCAAATAAATATTTTTGTAGTAATCAAGTAGCAGCTACATCGGAGATGTTTGAATCAAATTAACCATTAGGTACCTATAGTGAAGTTTCTAGATGGCATATTTGCATATTACATTCCATGATTGTAGATTCTTGTTGGTTCTCCTAACATTCCCAACATTTTAGTCCTTCTTACACAACTGGATGTGAAGCACTTGATGACTTTGGAAAAATGTGTAACCAGATTTCGAATTCAGATGACTCAACTTGGGTTTTTAATAAATTTTGTCTTCAAAGAAAAATTTAACGTTAAAAAAACAAATATATACATACCCATAATCTCTTTCAGCACTGTAGGATCCTGGCTATCTGGGTCAGCATTCATAGCGCATTTGTTAAGAGGGGACGACATAATATTTGAAGAGACCATGAAGAAAGTAGTTTGTAATTTTCTTGCAGATTTTCTTGACAGCGGTTTTAGTTTTTGGAGGCGATATGAATCAAATACTGCAATAAAATAAAAAGCACCGTTAAGAACAGTAGGTGCATAATACATAAGGACTGTTATAATACACTGTTATACTGTGACTGTTACTGTTATACTGACTGTGTACTGTTATAATAGTAAAACATAATTCTACTGCCAACATGAGGGTGGGACGGACTATAGGTAAAATTACTGTTGTTTTGTCGCTAAGTAACTGATGGTCGTACCAACCTTAGATTGCTCGAGTAGTGACAGCTCGTTGAGACAGCAGCGATGGTGATATCGGAGAATATTGCCACATCGGTTATGTACTTTCTGAGCATCCTCTCTCATGATTTTATTTCGAAGAGAAAATAATCACATGTTGCCTTGACTCGGCTTCAGGTTCTGAAAGGTATGAAAAAGTTAGACAATTATTAAACAGAATGTAAATAATGCATCATGAATCAAACAATTTAATTTGGGGGGGGGGGGGGGAGGGCACAAACCACAGATTGCCTCGCAATACAGTTTTAAATTTTTGACAGCTGGAAAACCATAAGATTTTTTTTATGTAGATATAGGTACACCTTCATTTAAAAAATGCAATTATAAGTTTACACCACAAGAAATATTTGAACTCTACCTAGCATCCAGAGTGGTTATGGTTGGGGGGGGGGGGGCAAGGGGGGCACATTTCTAGCCTCAATGGATCAAACCAGGATCTCTCATTATGGCCGGTGATTTAATGAACTAGAAACATTAGTAAACACCCAAATAGCAAGCAAGAGGTCCTGGTTCGAGCCCTAGTTCAGTTCTCTTGCACATCTATTCCTGCAATAGTTTGCATATTAGTACCTACACACTGATGTGTAGGTACCTTTATGGTTACCTTAACTTTATTTTTCAATTTTTATTTTTTATTTTTTAATTTTTAATTTATTTAGAAAAGTACAAATTACATATTATTGTAGCCCCGCTAAACCAATAGGATGGCTTGTCTGTAAATACAATTAAAAACACTAAATACACTAAAAACTAAAAAATACATTTATAATACACTCAAGAGAAGAATGCACACACAGTGACAGATATTCTGTTATGCTTAGTGTGTTTAATATGTTGATTTTATTATATAATCATTTAATAATTAGTCAATGTTTGTCCTCACTTTTAAGTAAACTTATACTTTTTACTTGTAATGTTGAATTTTAACTTGACTTGTTTCATGTTATTATGTTCATTTAGTAATGTTTAACAATGTTTGTATACAATTTTTTTGTTCTCGCAAATAAACCAAAAACAATACAAATACACAAATTGACAAACCTGAAGCTATAGGTAGTTTAGTTTTTGCATAATATTTGAGACTTCGTCAGTGAGTGGATGATATTTCTGTGCATCATCACTAATTTCATTACGCTTTCATAATTCGACAGGGTAGTACCTTAGACTAATATGGTAGTATCTACTAATCAGTGTTGAGTAGTGTGTAATGGGACCTTAACTTACTACTTTTATGGCACCCCCTATTGCAAAAGCCTTAGCCAGCCAATTACTTGAAGTGAACTAGATAATAAAATAAAAATATGTTTGTAGATAAGTAGATACTTAATAGATAAGTAGATACTAGATAGAGAAGCAGAGAAATAGATACTTACTTCCAAGACTTTTCGTTGAATCCGTGTTGCGTTTTGTTGTCAGGTTGTAAACATTTTTTAAACTGGGAATTCTTCCGTTATAGTATAACGTTCAGCTGCATTTTCAACTAAAAACCGATAAATCGCACACGAGGATGTTATCTACTTAAATCGCCAATAAAAACTTAATATAGTATACGGATAATTGAAATAAACGCAAATATGAAACGAAATAATCCTCTCGTCCAGCGTCTCACGTCTTGTTGTGTTGAGTGGAGTCGATTTGTACGAACACTAAAACGAACGCTGGCGCCGCGAAGTCGATGTAAAATCTAACGGTTTTTCGGATGTCACGTCTTGGTAACGTCCGGCAACTAAATTGGTCACCAAACGGTCACTTGTCGGTCATGTGTGGTTACGACTTGGTAACTAACAAGGTTTAGTGACAGACAGATTACCACTTGCATCAAAATTTGTCTGCATTTGGTCACGTGTTGGTCGAGCATGGTAGCGAGTTGGTAAGCGCGTAGGGCGGGAAAAATTTAAAGCGTTACGAAGGCAGGAGTATGACTATGGTTGATAATTCTACTCCATCTAATAAAATACATATTACAGATTTAAGAAAGAAATACATTTTCAAGTTTATCAACGGAACAAATAAAATATCAATAATGTTGCTGTATTTACTTAAATTAATATTGCGTGTACCTTTTTGAATTTTTTCAGATTAAATATATTTCGTCCCGTAATTAAATTTTCATTTGTATAATGAGGTATTGACTGGTAACTGCCTACGTGTTTTCTGGTACCTATGTGTGTCAACTGGGCATAAATTATTGTTAATTAATAATTAGTTTTTGTAATTGGCTCGGTTTTCAGAAAACCGGGACGCGTTTTGAATTATCTGCACTAATAGATCAATATCATATTAAATATTCAGTTCATTATAATTACTTGTGTACATTATTACATTTACAATGTAATGTCAAAGCCGATTCCACACAGTGGTTGACTGAAAGTCTTAAGGTTCCTTATCCCCTAAACATCTATATGAATATGGCCCTTATCGACCTAGAGGCTCTCACACTGCAGTTTATTGCAATTATTTCTTGTCTGTTTTCCTATATTTAAAATTTTATTTCAGATTCGGATTCTCTATTCAATTCCGCATCCAAAATGTACTATTGCAGCGCTTGGTGTGCAAAATTAACAGAAAAAACACAATAATATCACAAGAAAATATTCTTATTTGAAGTCCTTCTAACAATATAAAAGTTCCCCCGACATTGAAGCTGAAACGAAAATAGTGAAAATGTTCGTTTTTCAATATGTTGGTCACTAGATTGTCAGTCTTAGTAACGTCTTGGTCACCGGAAACCAAAATTCGTCTTCAAATGGTCATGTGTTATCGTTAGATAGTCACCTCTTGGTAACTAGCAAGTGCTCATGACTGAGAGATTACCACCGGCAACCAAATGTGTATCTAGTTGGTCACTTGTCGGTCGTCCAATGTCACCTCTTGGTAACTAACAAGTGCTAGTGACTAAGAGATTACCACCGGCAACCAAATGTGTATCCAGTTGGTCACTTGTCGGTCGCGCATGGTTACGACTTGGTAACTAACAAGTGCTCGTGACTAAGAGATTACCACCGGCAACCAAATGTGTATCCAGTTGGTCACTTGTCGGTCGTCGAATGTCACCTCTTGGTAACTAACAAGTGCTCGTGACAAAGAGATTACCACCGGCAACCAAATGTGTATCCAGTTGGTCACTTGTCGGTCGTCCAATGTCACCTCTTGGTAACTAACAAGTGCTCGTGACTAAGAGATTACCACCGGCAACCAAATGTGTATCCAGTTGGTCACTTGTCAGTCGCGCATGGTTACGACTTGGTAACTAACAAGTGCTCGTGACTAAGAGATTACCACCGGCAACCAAATGTGTATCCAGTTGGTCACTTGTCGGTCGCGCATGGTTACGACTTGGTAACTAACAAGTGCTCGTGACTAAGAGATTACCACCGGCAACCAAATGTGTATCCAGTTGGTCACTTGTCGGTCGTCCAATGTCACCTCTTGGTAACTAACAAGTGCTCGTGACTAAGAGATTACCACCGGCAACCAAATGTGTATCCAGTTGGTCACATGTCGGTCGCGCATGGTTACGACTTGGTAACTTACATGACTCGTAACAAACAGTTAACCACCGCGAATCAAAATTGTCCCTAATTTGTCATTAGATGGTACCCAGATGGTAACCTATTGGTTACCTTAAAATGGTCAGCTAAAACAGTTGGTTATCACCGGTCATCTGTTGGACACTACTTGGTCACGTAATTTTCTGAATGTCATCTATTGGTTAAGTAAATGTCATCAGTTGGTAACGTAACTTTTCTAATGGGGTCGATCACATTTGTCGAAGTCCATTTTCATTTTTCAGCCTATCAGGAGATGTTTATTTAAATTTCAACCAATGAATGGATTTCAAAAAAATTAGGGTCTGCAAACAGAGAAGGTTGGTTTTACATGTGTGCAAAATTTCAGATCGATCAATGAAACGGCGCGACCTGTGTATCGGCTATTAGCAGCCAAAAAAAAAAAAAAAAAAAATACAGAGGTCCGTGCCAAAAGAGCCAAAAGGAGACGCTCGCTTCGCTCGCTCAATCAAATAAAACATCAGCTGACAATGTTTTGCTAATAGGCGACTTTCGTATGCCAGACATAATGCAGTTCCTAAGAAGCATAGCAGGGTTGACAAAAATTGGATAAGATACGGAGCTCAAAAATAAGGAAAGATCTTGCAATGGAGACTCTAAGTTTCAAATTAGGAAAGGAGAGATTGAAATGGTTTGGTCGATTGAAAGGGATGGGACAAGAGAGGATACCGAGAAGGAAGGCAGATAGAGCAGCAATGGGAGGGAAAAGAAAGGCAGGGAGACCGCGAACGAAGTGGATGAGTGGAGTGAAGGTGGCTGTGGAAAAAGTGGAGAATCTTGGGAAATGGTAAGGGACGAAAAATGGTGGGAAGACAGTTCATAAAAATTAGTGTAGGGATAATTTTTTGAAGGTTTCAGTTTTTTTTAATTATCCCCACCAGGCGCGTAGGAAGGGTAACTTCATTAAGTTCTCAATGAAGTACATACCTAACAAATAAAACATTTTATTTCTTTGCTTGACGTGTATTATTTGCCTACTGCTTAGGATTATTTTCAATGCTATGCTTTTGGTTTAACAGAAGGCAGGATTGGTTCTAGGATTGTCATTGTGCTGGTGTCATGCTAATCAAGTCTTAAACAACTGTTAAAATGTAACCAAGCATTTTAAACTAGATACCTATTAAAGTTTCTCTTTTTATGTTAGCTATCGCCATTTTGTTGTTCTGTCAATTGTATTCTAATGTACCTACACTTGCAAAATCACTTTTATTAGAACAAATAACATTCTTTACAGTAATTTCGAATTTTACCGCCAATTTACGAATAAATCCAAAGAATTCGTGAAGAAAAATTCATACTTTTTGAAGTTCATTGGAATATTTCACGGCTTACTACTGTCAAAAGTTTCGAAAACATCAATTGTTTCATTCTGTGTTACAATATTAGACCTTGAAGATAATCCCGAGATATTACCTTGTTGAAGAATGAGGATACGACCATTTTATTTTCGGTCGCAAGTTGTGATTAAAGTTGCGACCAGGATCAAAGTTATGACCACAAGATAAAACTTGTACCAGAATGACCCTGTATAAGTGTAGGTAGCTCAGGTTAATACAAAGGTCATGTGTCACACAGGTCAACTCAACATTTTGACCCAAACACACAGAAGAAAATTTTTGAATTATTTATAATAAATAGCATACACATTAAGCTTTTGTTTGATACCAAACTCGACTTGGTTTACTATTACAGTTTACCGATAATTAGATTTATTGATTTTTCGCTAATCGATTAATTAGACCCACGCCCATTAATTTGATTTCGGAGGACTTTTACTATGTTATGTAGATTTTTTCTCAATTCAACGATCATAAGCTTTCTCAATACGTCGGTAGGTTCATCATCGGAAATGATGTATGAACCTGACAACCCTCCAGCACTCACTTGGATTCCGAGCTTCCCTCGTAGACAGAGGATTCACCCAGATCTGCGCAGCAGGAAAATCGTCTATCAAAACGCATTTTCATTTTCTGAACGGATGTAGAATTAAATGGAGTGCGTATACTTGTAAATTTGTCTAGGTACTTGCTTTCCGAAAATGTGTAGTGGTCTGCCGAAAATGTGTGGTATATTTACCATGGATACGCTCATTGTTCAAATCAAAAATGCTTTAAATTTATACTATTACATTAAACAGCTATTAACAATTAAGTTATTTACGATAAAATGTGTTATTATTTTAATGTTTTACAGGTTACTGATTTGTTCACTTATACATTCATTATCAATTAATATTTTTCTGATACTTTCAAAGAAATAAATTCCCACAAATTTAATACTCGTCATAGTTTATTAAGTAATTACGTTATCCCCCTACATACCAACAAGTATGGTGGAAGATCCATAAAATTTCAAACACCCTTAATTGAGCGAGCGTAGCGAGCGTCACCACGGTACTCTTATAGAACTTTCTCTGTGTTTTTCTTTTGTTTTTTTTTGTGTTCACAGCCCAGGTTAAACGGCACAACCAATCGATCTGAAATTTTACACATGTACTAACGTAATGTATGCGGTCCCTGGGATCGTTTTTGAACGGGATCATGTGATTGGTTCAAATTTTAAAAAAAATTATCTTTCGATTGGTTGTTCCGATCAATTTGAAATTTTGACAAGTCATTACGACCAACATTTTGCCCAATCAAACAAAATTTCATCCAAATCCTTCTATTGGTTAAAATTTTAAAAAATATTTCCTGTGTTTTTTGAAATTTAAACTAGAACCATATGACCGATCAACTTAAAACTTTGCATGGTCATTGGGATCAACATTATCTGTATTTTTGACTATTTTCAGACTAATCTGAGTTTAAATCCAAAAGTAATTGACATTTTACGGATATTTTGCGTGTTGGCTGTCAAACTTCTCGAAAATGTTGATCACGGCTACTTTGACCTTTCAGTTCTAATCCAAGGTAGTTGAGCAAAAACTTTTTCAAAAGATCGATCTGATATTGTGTACACACACTAATATCGTATGAATGGTACCAGGTATATTTTTTGAAATAGATTCTGTGATTTTTGAATATTTACTAGGAACGTAGTTCAATTATAAAGGTTCAATCGATCAACTTAAAACTTTGCATGGTTATTGGGACTAATATTTGAGTGATATTTGGAGATTTTTAAACAAGTCTGTGACAAATTCAAAAATTATTGGCTTTTAATGATATTTTTGATAGGTCTACGCAGAATTTCGGTTCGAGGTGTTGCGCGTATCCGTGCTCGCTCATCAACGCGTTTCACAGAGCGTTTTCCTAGTATTTAACACGTTGCCAGGTAATTTACAATTAGAAAATTACTAACAAGTAAAGGAAGTCGTAAAACAGTTGCTCCTGCATAATTAAGTAACTCATTTTTACCGTAGAATTATCTAGTGATGAAAACCTATTAAAGATTGATAAAGACGTTTTGTTGAGCGAGCGAAGCGAGCGTCTCGTTTTGGCTCTTTTGGCACGGACCTCTGTTTTTTTTTTTTTTTTTTTTTTTTTTTGTAACTTTTCTGTTCGGTGAGGCTATACAGGTCAGAGTTTTTCTTCAATCGAGCTGAAATTTTGCACACATGTAGAGACAACCTTTTCTGTTTGCAGACCCCAATTTTTTTGAAATCGATTTATTGGTTAAAATTTAAATAAACATCTCCTGAAGGTAGGTTGAAAAATGAAAATGGTCTTCGATAAATCTGATCAAACTCGTATTTGGGCTATACAGGTCAGAGTTTTACTATGATCGAGCTGAAATTTTGCACACATGTAAAACCAACCTTCTCTGTTAGCAGACCATATTTTTTTTGAAATCCATTAATTGGTTTAAATTTAAATAAATAACTCATGATAGGCTGAAAATGAAAACGGTCTTCGATAATTCTGATCAAACTCATATTTTGCATGATCATTAAGACCAATATTGTCTCTTATTTTACAAAATTTCATCCCAATCAGTTAAGAACGTGTGAACGTATTGACATTTTTAATATCTGTCAGTAATGAAGTATCGAAATGAATGTTTTCCAGTGCCACTTGAATTGAATCTGATTTGCTATATTTACCAGGGTGCTTAGATGCTATTTTAAATTTTCGATAAAAAGCATATACTTTTATGTTGATATGATATTTCAATTCAATACGGATGTATATATGTTTTCTATGCGTTGTGTACGCATTTCCGGTTCGAGAATTTGCACGTACCCGTGCTCGCTCATCAACGCGTTACACTGAGCGTTTTCCTAGTTTAAATCTTTTGTTGATAATGGATGGCCTGTCTTTAAATCATCTAAGTCTTCAAGAAGTGTTCTTTGCCAAACAAAACCCCTGGATGCGGTACAGAATTCTAAAGATGTTATTTATGCGTTAAGGTCCCTGTATATCACGTGACTTTTTAACCAAAAAGCTACACATTTTCATTTGGAAGGGTTCAGTTCAGCAAATACTTCTCACTCTTCAGATAAGTTAGGACACATCTGTTGGAAATAATCTACGCAGAAAAGAACTGCGTAAATAACATATTAGATGATTTTACTTCCTTGCACCTAAATATTATCAAATCAAACCTGAAGTTGAAGGAAATTCTACGAGCAGCCAAGAACACAAACATTACTCTAATAAAAAGGCATATATGCATCACAAACCTGACGCAATGTCAGAATATATAACATGCGCTCTTTCTTCCTCTTTCCAACGAAATGTTGAGATATTAATTATATCCACTATTATGAATGTAATGTTTAAACGAACAGCACTTGGTTTTGACAGTCTTCACACGCGTACGTATACACTAGATTTGTGTTGTTTTTATTTATTAAACCACTGCAAAAATAAATAATATTGACTGCAAATATTGATAAGCTCCAGTATGCAGTGAATTTTCTTCATAAATCACCTTGGATTTTTCAACATGAACGATGTAAGGTATGTACTCATAGGTAACTATTTCTTTTGATCGGATGTAGATAAATAAAGTCACGTGATATGCAATGGCCTTAAGGCCGATGCACAATTGACGGGAAAGCTCACGGCCTTCTTAACCGCCTAAATTTCGCCATGACAGTCCCCAAAAAACAAAAGTCAAATGTGACAGCCTGTTTTTAAATTGTATATTTTAGTATTTGTCTACTATTTTAAGTCTGCTTTCGTGTTAAAATGCTATCCCTAGTGATACTTAATGGCTAGACTTACAATCAATGATAATGGATTTAGATTGATTCCAACATTACATTTTTCCAGCAGGTACGTATTAAATTTTGCTGGCCATGCTGACCACTGTCTATTTTAAGAGGTTTGTCAATTAAATAATTGCCTGAATGTATGTTAGACATAATTGCAGACAAGCTTTAACATGAGTAATGTCAAATATCACTGTCAGTACCGATAAAGATATCGCTTTTAAACTATTTCCACAAAATAAAGCCCTCGTCAAGCTTGAGCCTAGGCTAGATATACCCGTCATGCCGGCCAAAAAATCAAAATCACAAATCACGTGCATACTCCCTATTGCTTACAGTAAAAGTGTTTGGTCAGCTCCTCGGTTTATTAGGCATTACGGTATGTTGAGTGAGTGTGAGTGTACAGTACGACTTGGCTGGGTGGAGCGACCGCTCCACTAGATAGGCAATGAAAAACGTATCTGGTGTCTACTAGGTAACTAGAGAACCTAGTGTCTACTGACACACGAGCTTCCGTCAACAACATTCTACTTATTAGGTGAGGTAAATGATAAACACAATTATTTATATTTTGAAAAGGTTCCAGTATTTCGACTAACTTTCTCGATAACTGTTTTTGTGCATCCCGAACAATTTAGAAAAGTGCACACCGTGGTTCGACAGTTATGGTAGACTTCATCTTGGTGGTTTGTTTGAGAGAGTTTGATACATCTGCCATTTGTGATGACGTGTTGTGTCTGACAGGAGCGAACGCGTCTCTGGTCGTGCCCGTGTCCGGCAAGAAGAACGTGTTTGTCGTCACGCAAGGCCGACACGTGTGTCTGATGACGTGTTGTGTCTGACAGGAACGAACGCGTCTCTGGTCGTGCCCGTGTCCGGCAAGAAGAACGTGTTTGTCGTCACGCAAAACCGACAAGTGTGTCTTATGACGTGTTGTGTCTGACAGGAACGAACGCGTCTCTGGTCGTGCCCGTGTCCGGCAAGAAGAACGTGTTTGTCGTCACGCAAGGCCGACACGTGTGTCTGATGACGTGTTGTGTCTGACAGGAGCGAACGCGTCTCTGGTCGTGCCCGTGTCCGGCAAGAAGAACGTGTTTGTCGTCACCCAAGGCCGACACGTGTGTCTGATGACGTGTTGTGTCTGACAGGAGCGAACGCGTCTCTGGTCGTGCCCGTGTCCGGCAAGTAGAACGTGTTTGTCGTCACGCAAGGCCGACACGTGTGTCTTATGACGTGTTGTGTCTGACAGGAGCGAACGCGTCTCTGGTCGTGCCCGTGTCCGGCAAGTAGAACGTGTTTGTCGTCACGCAAGGCCGACACGTGTGTCTGATGACGTGTTGTGTCTGACAGGAGCGAACGCGTCTCTGGTCGTGCCCGTGTCCGGCAAGTAGAACGTGTTTGTCGTCACGCAAGGCCGACACGTGTGTCTGATGACGTGTTGTGTCTGACAGGAGCGAACGCGTCTCTGGTCGTGCCCGTGTCCGGCAAGTAGAACGTGTTTGTCGTCACGCAAGGCCGACACGTGTGTCTGATGACGTGTTGTGTCTGACAGGAGCGAACGCGTCTCTCGTCGTGCCCGTGTCCGGCAAGAAGAACGTGTTTGTCGTCACGCAAGGCCGACAAGTGTGTCTTATGACGTGTTGTGTCTGACAGGAACGAATGCGTCTCTGGTCGTGCCCGTGTCCGGCAAGTAGAACGTGTTTGTCGTCACCCAAGGCCGACACGTGTGTCTGATGACGTGTTGTGTCTGACAGGAGCGAACGCGTCTCTGGTCGTGCCCGTGTCCGGCAAGAAGAACGTGTTTGTCGTCACGCAAGGCCGACAAGTGTGTCTGATGACGTGGGACGGTGAGACCTTAACGCCGGGTCATCTGGACACTCTCACCGCAGTGGACGATCATGCCAAGGACAACGTCATCAATGACGGCAAAGCTGATTCAACCGGAAGACTCTGGGCAGGTAAGTCTCAAGACATAGAACAAAAAGGTTAAAGGTGGGCTATCACGGTTGAGCCCCATTTTTTTATTATTCAAAAAACTTGATGACATTAGGCATGCAATCACAGCGGCGAAAACTAGAGCGCTGTAGGATATTCCTAAACGAAGTTACAGCACAACGAAGACGGATAGGGGGTGGGAAAAGTGTCATTCACACCCAACTCAGCCGCAAAAGCCGGCATAGGTTGGGTGGGACATACGTCACAACAACCAGGTTTTTCAAACTTCGCGGGGCTCTAGCGCCTGAACCAAACATCGCATCGCGTTCGCGTTTTCGACATTCTACTTCTGGTTACAATATATCCCCATAAAAAAACACTCCGTGTAAAAATACCAGCCAAGTCTCTTCAACTATAAAAAAATAGTAGAAATCTAAAAGTTCAGCACTGAAAAGTAGTGATATCAAAAAATGAGCCAAGTCAAAACTTAATTTTAAAAACCAAAATATACTTGGCGCATCGTGTATATAAATAATAAAGAAGCATATGCCAAAAATCAAATGTACCTAAATATATACAATATACCTATAATGCCCTTTAAAACGATGCGCCAAGTATATTTTGGTTTTTAAAATTAAGTTTTGACTTGGCTCATTTTTTGATATCACTACTTTTCAGTGCTGAACTTTTAGATTTCTTCTATTTTTTTATAGTTGAAGAGACTTGGCTGGTATTTTTACACGGAGTGTTTTTTTATGGGGATATCACTTATTTTTTTAGTTTATTTACAGACCTTGTAACACACATCGGAGCAACAATGACTAATTACTTTAAAAAAATACGCCATTTCCGAATTGGTTTATACGAAAAATTGTGTTTGGTGCTCAATATACCTAAGCTTAAAGTGATATTCCATGAAGAATTGCGAAAGCTTCGTTCCAATCAGTCTAGCAATTTTCGAGATATGGTATCACTTCCGGTTTTCAAAATGGCGACTGAAATTACTGCCACCTAGAATTTATTTCTATAAATGTTATGTATCATTATAAGCCTTCTGAATATGTAGTTTGTAGTAAGAGGTCATTAAAATCTAGTTCTTCATTTTCATGACGTCATTTCCGGTTTCGGTAATAGTACATCTCTACTTTAACTATTGATATTCCATATAGATGACCGTCTGAATCATTTGGCGCTGGTTTAATTCCTAACGGTCTAGCCGTTTTCGAGATATGACGTCACTTCCGGTTTCAAAATGGCGGCTTCCTGTTGGTTTTATAAAAAGGCACCTCAGACGCCAAAAGTGCACACGTGGTGAAAATTTCAGATCGATCGGCTCAGCCGTTCAGGCTGTGGCGGTGATTGCGGTGTTTCCTGATATCATCATCATCATCATCATCATCATCATCAGATCAAGATAGGTTTTAAAAGGGGTGTAATTTCACGTTTTTCACGGCCCTCTAGCTCGCAAACGGCTAAACATATTGTTCCCTAATTTGGTATATGTAGTGGGGTGGGCCATAGCTCGAAATTAAGATATATCGCAACAATGTGAGATTTTCCAATTTTAAGATCCAGTAGGCCGAAAATGCCATGTTGTTGCTTACAGTAAAAGTGGTTGGTCTGCTCCTCAGTTTATTATGCATTTACGGTATGTTGAGTGAGTGTGAGTGTACGGTACGACTTGGCTGGGTGGAGCGACCGCTCCACTAGATACAATATTTTCGACTTGTTGACGATGACAGCCCACCTAAACGCAACTCGAATAATCAGGGGTTTTAGTAGATTTGGGATGACGATTTCCTGGCTTTATCTCCATTGTGTGTTTTCTTGATGGCTTATTGATGTAAAATTCAGAATAAATCCAGATATTAAGCCTAATATACACGGTGCAATTTCTTGTTCAACGTCTGTGCCACACTTCTGTGTTACACTTCTTAATGGAAATTAGAACATGTTCTTATCTAAATGATATAAAAGTTGAACTCAAGTTCTGTGACATAAAGTTGCGTCGTATAAATTAAAAATTGTATGACAAGTGCGAATGTGACACAGAAACTGTTGAAGAAATTGTACCGTGTAAATCAGGCTTTAACTATTCTAATTCTTTAAATCAATTGATTAATCACGCAACCCCTAAAGTGACTTAACCTTATCCACATGCTCGACATGTTATACGTTAACGTCCTTTTCTACAAACATTACACAATATGTTTTATGCAGTTACTGTATATTATTGTCGATTGAAAGATTCATACTTCAGCACTCTGATCATAGATGTCTATGATTTGACTTCAGAAATAGAGATCTTGAGTTGCTATTCTATCAATGAGCTGCCAGGTTGGCATCGTTCGTACAGTGTATCAAAGAAACAGCATAATTGGGTTTCAGTTTCAGTAGTCCGAACTTAACCCTTTGAGGGGCGAATTAAATTAATTTTCTAAATTAAAATGTACTTCCATTAATTATGTCAACTACATTAGTCTGACCTTAAATTTTTTTTTTTTTATTTTTTTTATTTTGTAATTAGGCGATAATTTTGTAATTAGATGGTGGTTTCGCTGTGCGACCACTGCCCCACCTGGGTATATTTAAGGGTGCCAATTTACAATTTTTAATTATTGAAATATTTCATATTTATTGAGAATACATGAAGATATAATGAAATTGATGTGTCTAACAACATGAAGAACTCAATTCTTTGAATCATCTTTGACGGAGTTCATGTTATTCATCGTACTTAGCGGAAACCGGCAGCGTCAATTTATCCACTTTGGACATTCGGGTTCCTTCCATGTGATACAGATAGCACACCTTCGAAAAGTGCTTCATAACATGTTGGAGGATGATTTGTCTGATCCTACCTTGTCTCTTATGGCTTATACGGCTTGGAAGGGTTGAGCGATAACCGCGACGGTTAGCCGCGTAGACGAGAGACCGACATTTCTCGCTCGTTTCACTCGTTATCACTTGAAATGTCTTCAAACAGTTCTGCTATCGAACCCAGATGAAGGAAGTATTGTCATGACATCTACATGATTGCAAAACTTCATTCTTAAATTATATTTCTGCATATGATTTTTTTTTTAGGTTAGAGTACCCAGGTCGCAAAGGAGCAGTGGTTTCGCTATGAAACCATCATCTAATTAGGTCATAAATGCCAGGAATATAATAATCAAATATTATTTACATAATATTATGATTTTATACACAATAATGATCATATAAACCTTATTCAGAGATCAGAAATATATACCAACACAACCTTTACTATGTTTCTTCACGGCCTCCTTGAATACAAATTATATCGAAGGAGAAAAATCGACTAATAACGAATAATCGATAGGACAGACCAAAAATTGCAAACTCTTCAACGTTTCCTCAATAGATGGCACTAGTAGTCGCCATTTAGAGTGTGGTCACCCAGTGAAACCACGGCACTGCTTCAATAAAAAATATAATATGTGTGGTTTCACAGTGAAACCACATCCCTTCAAAGGAAGTCGTTCTCGCACAAACTGAAGAAGAACGGACCGAAAAGTGAACCTTGTGATTACCAAGATCTATAAGGAATCCGTGTGAGTCTGTACTTTTTACCGTAATAAATGAAATAATTCTGTAACACTGATTTAATATCACCGTTCTTTGCCATATCTCTCACGACACTCTTTGTAAAATACAAACAAAAAATATAAAATAAATAAACATATTAATACGGCTATCAAAACAATCAATACGTCCGTTTTTGTTGTGTTGTTGGTAGCTGTCGTAACGGAAGGCGTAGTAGAGTTTTCGAAACCTGTTAATGATGTCGAGTTTGCTACACTTGTTGAATTACCAGAAGATACAGAAGTTGTTGAAGTGGCTGAAGATACAGTTGTTTTTGAATTAGGAGGAGATACAGTAGTTGTTGAAGTGGTTGAAGATACAGTATTTGTTGGATTAGCAGAAGATACAGTAGTTGTTGAAGTGGTTGAAGATACAGTAGTTTTTGAATTAGGAGAAGACACAGTAGTTGTTAAACTACTGGAGGCAGCCGTTGAAGATGGTAGCGATATCGGAGAGGTTGTACTTCGAGCACTCTCATAGACTTGGTCAGATATCCATTTACACATCTGTCCTTTGCTCCAATGAAGATCGTACTTTTGAAAATTGCTACTCAAGGTTGCAAAGTCTATTATCTTGATGGTTGGCATGGCAACGGCCAAGTCTCGAATGCGCTGATTGGCTGTTGTTGCGTCGGAGATGGCTTGGCTCCAGGCTCTGATTGGGACCGTGGCAATGAAGAGTTGCGTCTTCTTGGACAACACCGCGAGGGAACCACTGGATGACAGGACGTCGTTGATGTTTGTCGGGAAGGTGGTGATGCCCAACATGAGGACGAGAACATCACTAGCTGAGAAACTGGACGAAGAAATGATCTGGTTGTAGGAAGAACTCGGCTGGAAGTCGCAAGAGTTGATAGAACTGTCTGCAAAGGTTTCGTCCGTGACTACAGTCAGTGGACTGGCTTTCCTCCAGAACGTGTACAGGTAATACGGTGTTGTTGTAACCGGCAGATCGATGTAGACTGGTGGTGGATTGAACAAATCCTCGCCGGAGGCTGGGTGGGCCCAACCACCTGATGGATTCTGGAGTTGTATGTTTTCGTCTGGAGGTTGGTAAGGTTGGAAGTTAAGGTCGTAGTTGCCGTATTCCAATCCGAAGTCGTATTGGCGCCGAACACGTCGATGCGGAACATTGTCGCTCCCAAGAACATTCATTAGAACTGGAACGTACAGACAGTTGTGCCAATTAGTTTAAAGATAGGTCACAAAAGAATGTATTCATATTCTATTTACATTTTCCGAATTGCTATTTCATTAAATTCAAGGTGGTAGCGTTTTTTTTTAAATTCAAATATACCTACAATGATTGGCATTAAAATTGTTCTTAATCTCTATAAAAACTGTTGCCTTCGCCGACCTTTATCAACAAATACATAGTATTTTTGTTATCGAACTAATAACTGAATTGCTTTACTTACCAACAACACACACCAATTTCATTATAATTATATCGATACGAAGGAAGCTAATGTCCGTATGGTTGGCTTGACGATACGACTTTGTAATGAGTGGTATCTACACTTTTGAAAGTGTAGCTTTCGAGGTAGGTGAAACGTTACCGAGACCGATACCAATGTGATAAGACAGACAATCAAGTACAGCGCAACCTCGATGAATAACGAGATACCAAGGGTCGGCCGAATGTTGCCTCCTGTTCGGGAAGTTCCGAAAAGCCGACGGCATGCTGGCTCATAATCAACCGGTTATGTTTTATGTATTATTTTATGTCATTCACTTGCCGATGAACAGGAAACGCCTTCATTACATCTGTTGCAAGATATAGAAAACTGAACACGAAAATGACAGCATTTAGTTCGTATTACGTGGGCTGTACTGTAAGTAAAGCAATTCAAATTGCACATGGTGATGGAGTTTCTCTTCCTCTTCTACACCGGTCAATGAGTTCTCATCCATGTAACATCCAGAATCTTACACATTTCAACTTCTCCACTTCGGTTTAACTAAGGACAGTTTTGGGGACATGATTTGATTACGAAAACAATTGAAAACACGAAATACGAAATACGTTGAAATACGAAAACAATTGGCTCTGAAAAAGTGGTTACTACAGCCCCCACATGTTTTACACTGAATATTATTGGAGAGTTGGGTTCAATGCTCGCTCCAAAGCGCCTCTTTTATTTAAGACAACATTGAGTCGTACCATTGTATGGATGAAGAGTTACTAACTCTATCACTATTTCGATTTGAACGACATATTTCAATTAATGGCATTGGCAACGTTATGACCAAACTTGCATTACTTTCGGTACAGCTCTTGTGCATGTGTTGTGTAAGGAAACAATATGGCACAAGAAGAACGAGATTGGTTCATTATGTAAAGAAAAGTATTTTATTTCTATTCATAGACTTAACTAATAATCGTACATGGTTCAACCCTTGGCTCTATACTCAAGGGTTCAACCCTATAGTAAGGGGAGCCACAACGAGGTCTAACACAAACGTTATACCGTTTGTTATACAGAGCACCACGTAGATAAACATGGGGAAGAGGAGTACAGAGAGACAAGGACACACATTGGCGTCGCGCACTGCGGATTGTTGTTGGATGGGGGGGGGGGGGGGATAACGCCAATAACATAATTCGCGTACTGTGTATTTCTTGAGAGAGGCTATTCACACGGTACTTTTGTAACACACACTTGAATCTAAGCGCAATCATATAAAGCTTATATGTTCCTTTTATGGCTTTTTGGCTTTGACACGGCATATGAGTCGGTTAATATTCGAGATCAAATATGGAGAACTCCATAATGTTATTATGATGTTCATGCCAAAGAAAACTGTATACATAACCCTTCCTTTCCCAGAGCGCACAAACATTCAGTTTGAAAATTGATCGAAATAGATCAAATACTTCCAATATCATTTGAATTGCTTCTTCACATCATTCATATAGGACATCTTACAGATACCTGATTCAGTGAGCCCAGCATCAGTGTGTGTAGGTCAATACAAGCTGGACAAGAAGCTGCTATGCTGAACCCTGTGGAAACCCCTGCATGTTGAATTGCAGGAATTCGAATACGATTGATTTTATTTGCTCCTTTCATGGATTGAACCATCGTAATCTTGAGTGTTATTATAAGGAGCTGTGCATAAAGGACGTTATGCGCTAAAAATGGGTTATATTAACCCCCCCCCCCCTCATCCCTGTCGCGCAGTGTCACACATTTCGAGACCCCCCCCCCTTTTAGGACGTCACAAAACTATCTCTTTGTCAGACTGTGAAATGTATCAGAATTTATCGTTCTTAAATTACAGATCACGACCTAACAACTGATATTAAGAAAATGTCTATATCAAAACGTCACGTCCGACTAGCTCCAGACCCCCTCTTCTCCCTGTCACACTGTGTCGCATACTGTTGAACGCCCTCCCTGAATCGTGACGTCCTTGATGCACAGCTTCTACATAACTACCGTCATCACTTATGTCAACAACTGGCGCAACACAGCACTTAGCACGACACTCCATGCTTGTTATCAGTATGATTGGTGATTGGCTGTTGTTGCGTCGGAGATGGCTTGGCTCCAGGCTCTGATTGGGACCGTGGCAATGAAGAGTTGCGTCTTCCTGGACAACACCGCGAGGGAATCACTGGATGACAGGACGTTGTTGATGTTTGTCGGGAAGGTGGTGGTGCTCAACATGAGGACAAGAACATCACTCGCTGTGAAACTGGACGAAGAAATGATCTGGTTGTAGGAAGAACTCGGCTGGTAGTCGCAAGAGTTGATAGAACTGTCTGCGAAGGTTTCGTCCGTGATTATAGTCAGTTGACTGGATTTCCTCCAGAACGTGGGCAGGTAATACGGTGTTGTTGATACCGGCAGATCGATGAAGATTGGCTGTGGATTGAACAAATCCTTACCGGAGGCTGGAAAGGCCCAGTCATCTGATGGAGGGTGGTACTCTGTTTCTTCGTCTGGAGGTTGGTAAGGTTGGAAGTTGGGGTCGTAGTTGCCGTAGTCCAATCCGAAGTCGTATTGGCGCCGAACACGACGATGCGGAACATTGCCACTCCCAAGGACATTCACTGCAACTAGATATCAATTCATAAAATAATATATTAGATTGTTTGTTTAGTCGATGATTAAGGTGATCAGGGGGGTGATTCCTGTACGCATTTTCACTCTCTTATCGTAAATTTTAAGACAGCAACCGTTGTTATGGACGTTAACATTGGAGTTAACAGAATTTACGATACGATAGCTAACTTAAGAGACTAAAAACGTACAGGAAAGACTCCCCAGAACCCCAACGGCGGCGTAAGAAACGGAACGGGAATGTTGAATTTAAGAAGTCAGTGTGATGTCCATTGACGCAACGGGTGACCATGGTCGTCACAGTGAACTTCTCAAATTCAACATTCCCGTTCCGTTTCTTACGCCGCCGTTAGGGTTCTGGGGAGTCATTCCTGTACGTTCTTTCTTACGTATACGTAAGAAAGTTAATGTGTGTTAATTTCGTCTTGCACCGCCGTTACGTTAACGTTGCGTCACTGTTACGTCAATTGTAGTTCAACATTTACTTTCATTTCAGTTATATTAGAGCAGCGTTACAGTTTAACCACGCGTTTGTACTTACCAACAGCCAGTACCAATGTCCACATCGTTATGTCTATACAACAATATGTGAAACTTATCACTATCGCATTTTATTATCGCGTGTCGTGTTTGTTGCTATTTCAACGCTAATTATAGTGTGTGACCGTTGCTTTCATATTTAAAAGAACTAGATAAGACAGGTAATATTAAATGCTTGAAAAAAATCTTGGAGAGAATTACAAGACAAAGTACGTACTCAATAATTCGTATTCGGTTCTGGGGGTTCCTTATTCGAGCTCACAGCATTCCACCTAAAAACCAACTTGTTCCTTTTTCAAAAAGTATTAATTATTGAACATGGTGACTAATCGACTATTACCATAGAATTAGTAATCGCTAGATAGAAACGTAACTCAACTGGCCTTCAGCCATGGTTATACCTTGGCTTCCTTTTACAGGTTTTAGTAAAATAACTCAGGGCAAGATGTTATATCTTTATTATTTTGATGGTATTATTTTGGTATAGTGTTGTGGTTCCTTGTTATGATTTCTTGCCACAAGACATTTTACTACTACCTTTAGAGATAGCCAGGGTATGGCCTATAATAAAGACCAGACTATCCATGCAGCTCAGTACCGGGGTGCTGTGACAATATATTGTGGTACTAGTCTTGAGACTGACGATGGCTCACCCATAAGTGAAGGACAGAATGCCCATTGGGTTACGTTTCTATAGCGACGCTTATTACAAATTCTTTGCTTTTCCCCCGGGCCTCCATGTGATTGTGTCTATGTTCGTGACGGCAGGTACGATGGGCCCGGGCGTGGGAGGACCGCAGTTCGCCGAGCGTCAGGGATGTCTGTTCAGCCTGGACGCAGTCAGCAAGGCGGTGACGACGCACGCTGCTGACGTCAGCATCAGCAACGGCATCGCCTGGAGCGCTGACGGCAAACTCATGTACTACATTGATTCACTCACGGCCAGGGTGGATGCTTTCGACTTCGACGCACTCCAAGGGACTGTTTGTAAGTTGATGGCAGTTGTAACCGACACTATGATTCTAGTAAAAAAACCCCGATGGTTTGCCACCTTGACGTGGTGGTGGTGCTTCAGGGGCCAAATCACATAACGGGCTGGTCCCAACTAAGAGAAGTTCAGGGTCGACCTAGTCCCATGCCCTCCCCAAATTCGCGGGCCCCTCGGGCCGGCCTTTCCCCTCGAGATGGTGATCCACCTGAAATCGGGTCCCACCGGCCCGAAGCCTCCCCCCGATCCGTCCCATTTCCGGCCTGACCTTCCCACCAGTGCTGGACTCTTCCGGGCCGGGCCCCCTTTGATTGACCCCTCCCCATATCCACCCTTTTATTCAACAAAGTTAACAGAATCTTAATGTGCACAAAATGACATCACTGTCGACATACTACTAGTAAAAACTAACCTACATAACGATAATCATGATAATAATTTTGTAACTAGAAGCTTTGCTAGAAGCTAACAAACATAAAACTCTTGTGTATATAACAAAAACGCTCTTTTCTCAGAGCTCTGTCAAATTTAAACAGTTGATTAGGACTTGATCATGGCAATAACCTACTGGGAGCCAGATAATCATGCTCTGCTAAATCATAACAGTTGTAATTAGAGTTCATTCTAGGAATGCCTTTGGTTGCTGTAATGGAATGGTCCTAACCAACTGTTTTATTATAACATGCTCTTATGGTCAATCTTTCAATACTCTTGCTCAATTTTAAAATGTTTATTAGGAGTTAGGACTCTATTGCCACGGCAACAACCAAGAAAATTCCTTGAATGACCGTTTAATTTTAATTTTTAACTACAGAGGTTTAACTTTTAGCAGAGTATTAAAAAACTGGCCATTGGAATTAAAAATTATTTTATTTTAAAAACTGAAACTAGAAATGTGTTAAAATGCCAAAAGGTTGTCGTTCAGGAAGCTTGTGCCATTTAATCCTTGACGATCCTGTTTCTGTAGCCATGCTCCTTGAGAGAGACTCGGTTTGGTACAGAGGAGGGGAAATTCATCCCCACCCCTCTGACTGAACTCAGAGTCACCTATCAAGGCATATTCTACCGACCTTCCGTCGACCGTCGCGGACGCCACGACACAGACAACTGACGTCATCAAGCCCCCGCATGTAGAGAGCCTATATACTGGGGGAAGAGAGTGGCCAACTCGTGGGCGCCATCTTGTTGTACTCAAGTCATGGGCACCTGTCAAGGTCGTCAAAGTCTCTGGCTCTCTAGCCACAGCCAGCTACTTGCCCACTGTTTGAGTGAAGCAAGATGGCGGCTCCCATAAAACGGCGCACCCATTGGTTAATTCTTCAACCAATAGAAAACAGTCACCCAGTTGGCCACTCTCTTCCCCAGTATATAGGCTCTCTACCCGCATGCAGGAAACCCTCCCGACAACCCGGCCTCGTTTAGCTCGATTACAAGACCAGCCCCGGCCGATAAATACCCGATCAAGACTGTTATATAAACAACGAAACACAACACACGTTTTTTTCTCAATTATTTAAGTCGACAACGGTTCATTTTCATGTAATTCTTTTCACAACTTTCAAAAGTCACGATAAATTCCAATGATTTAATTTAATTTCGTATTTCGCGCGCGATTTTTGGTTGAAGAAATAGGTACTAGATGGCAGCACGTCTTGGTATATATCACCACGCTAGATGGCAGGAGAGAGCTAATTGAAATTAGTGGTGGACAGTTTTGCTATTTCATTTTATTGACATATGCCATTTTTTTGCAAACAAATGCATGTGTAGCAGAGAAGTTTAACTTTTAATGCTACAAAATATAGTATAATTAGGAGGTAGGCAAATTGTATAAGGACATTAAATATTTCAGGAGGAAAAGACTCGTTCCCTGTTAATTTTTTACAGTGACTTTTCGACCGACAAAAAGAATATGCGAGTTTTTCATGATTTCGGCTTTAAGCTGACAGTTCGAAGTGTTCATATGGTCCGATTGTTGTTAGTGAAAATAGTTCTGGCTGAATTTGGTCATTAATTTGTTTTAAATTGAGTATCTTCTTCAAGCTGACGATGATTAAAACTCCCCTACCGATGACGTCGTCGCCAATCTTGACGTCCGCGATGGTTGAGGGTAGGTTGGCACGTCTTGATTGTGTCCTGTTGGGTGAACCAGGACTTGAACCACGTCTCAAGATCATCAAGGATAAAATGACGTGTGAGAGATATTTACTGGCGAGCCCCAACCTAATTTCATTGATTATTTATTTCTATACTTTTGATTCACACATTTTGTCTTGGAAAAAGTATGTTTTTATATGTATAGGTATTTTTAATTTAATTAGTACCTACCACTTCCCCTATTCCTTTTAAAAAGGAATTGATGGGAGGAAATACTTAATTAAAACATGTGCAGGGGTGATTCTGGGGCTTAGCTTTAGGCCTCGGTAAGGTAGGAATACTGTTCTTGCACTTTAGAACACTCTCACGGACTTTGGTATGGTATAGAATCAGCATGAATTATTTGACTCGAGATCTTGATGTTTGTTTAACATTTTTGAAGAAGTAAATTCCAGATTAAGTTAATCTTATTTTGCTCATTTTGATCATGAATGATGGTGATATACGATGACTACTGGGTATAGAATGGAACTTGGGAAAGAGGCAGGCAGAGTTTGATTCTTCTTCTGTTTCAGCCAAGCGCAGGACAGTGTTCGACTTCCCCGCCAACAAGGTCGAGGGGTTCCCCGACGGCATGACGTCAGACTCCGAGGGGAAGCTCTGGGTCGCGTGCTTCGGAGGCGCTCAGGTCCGTGACGTAGCAGCAGTGACGTAACTACAGGGTGGCTGAGCTCTTTGCATAGGGTTCGACTTCCCCGGCAACAAGGTCGAAGAGTTCCCCGACGGCATGACGTCAGACTCCTAGGGGAAGCTCTGGGTCGCGTGCTTCGGAGGCGCTCAGGTCCGTGACGTAGCAGCAGTGACGTAACTACAGGGTGGCTAGGCCCTTCGCATAGGGTTCGACTTCCCCGGCAACAAGGTCGAGGGGTTCCCCGACGGCATGACGTCAGACTCCGAGGGGAAGCTCTGGGTCGCGTGCTTCGGAGGCGCTCAGGTCCGTGACGTAGCAGCAGTGACGTAACTACAGGGTGGCTAGGCTCTTCGCATAGAGTTCGACTTCCCCGCCAACAAGGTCGAGGGATTCCCCGACGGCATGACACCAGACTCCGTGGGAAACTCTGGGTCGCGTGATTCGGAGGCGCTTAGGTCCGTGACATAGCAGCAGTGACGTAACTACAGGGTGGCTAGGCCCTTCTCATAGGGTTCGACTTCCCCGCCAACAAGGTCGAGGGGTTCCCCGACGGCATGACGTCAGACTCCGAGGGGAAACTCTGGGTCGCGTGCTTCGGAGGCGCTCAGGTCCGTGACGTAGCAGCAGTGACGTAACTACAGGGTGGCTAGGCTCTTCGCATAGGGTTCGACTTCCCCGCCAACAAGGTCGAGGGGTTCCCCGACGGCATGACGTCAGACTCCGAGGGGAAACTCTGGGTCGCGTGCTTCGGAGGCGCTCAGGTCCGTGACGTAGCAGCAGTGACGTAACTACAGGGTGGCTGAGCTCTTCGCATAGGGTTCGACTTTCCCGCCAACAAGGTCGAGGGGTTCCCCGACGGCATGACGTCAGACTCCGAGGGGAAACTCTGGGTCGCGTGCTTCGGAGGCGCTCAGGTCCGTGACGTAGCAGCAGTGACGTAACTACAGAGTGGCTAGGCCCTTCGCATAGGGTTCGACTTCCCCGCTAACAAGGTCGAGGGGTTCCCCGACGGCATGACGTCAGACTCCGAGGGGAAACTCTGGGTCGCGTGCTTCGTAGGCGCTCAGGTCCGTGACGTAGCAGCAGTGACGTAACTACAGGGTGGCTGAGCTCTTCGCATAGGGTTCGACTTCCCCGCCAACAAGGTCGAGGGGTTCCCCGACGGCATGACGTCAGACTCCGAGGGGAAACTCTGGGTCGCGTGCTTCGGAGACGCTCAGGTCCGTGACGTAGGAGTAGTGACGTAACTACAGGGTGGCTAGGCTCTTCGCATAGGGTTCGACTTCCCCGGCAACAAGGTCGAGGGGTTCCCCGACGGCATGACGTCAGACTCCGAGGGGAAACTCTGGGTCGCGTGCTTCGGAGGCGCTCAGGTCCGTGACGTAGGAGTAGTGACGTAACTATAGGGTGGCTAGGCTCTTCGCATAGGGTTCGACTTCCCCGGCAACAAGGTCGAGGGGTTCCCCGACGGCATGACGTCAGACTCCGAGGGGAAGCTCTGGGTCGCGTGATTCGGAGGCGCTCAGGTCCGTGACGTAGCAGCAGTGACGTAACTACAGGGTGGCTAGGCTCTTCGCATAGGGTTCGACTTCCCCGCCAACAAGGTCGAGGGGTTCCCCGACGGCATGACGTCAGACTCCGAGGGGAAACTCTGGGCCGCGTGCTTCGGAGACGCTCAGGTCCGTGACGTATGAGTATGAGTTTACAAAAATGTAGGCGTTAGAAACGTGTTAAACTCGTATTGAGATCTGGATATCTCTTTTCCAGATTTATTTTCCCTGTGGGATTTTCTAGTGATAAATTCGGAGTTTTACGTTTTTTTACAAAAAAAATTGATAGAAAGTCCAATGTTTTGTATTTTCAATATAAATCATGATCTGCTGCAATTAGATCATCCCATGCAGATCATCTTTGCATCTTCCCATGGAGGCTGTGTTAATGCATCGTCTACTTCTAGTAGGTGAGCTCTTATTTAATTGATAATACGATTCAAAATTGAGTGACGACAAAAATTTTAATTTTCGTTCTAATCTTTTGCTGTTAGAAATTTTTGCAGTTAAACACCAAAATAGGTGAGAACATTTATTTTATTTTTCAAATCCCACTAATCTTCAAAAATCCACGGGGTATTCAAGTGGTATACTGGGGGAAGCTTAGGTACACTCAAACCAATAAAAATCGGTACTCGAAAAGAAAAGGATTGGCTGATTAAGGTTTGATGGCATCATCCCATGGAGGCTGTGTTAATGCATCGTCTACTTCTAGTAGGTGAGCTCTTATTTCATTGATAATAACAAGGATTGATTGTCAAGGAACCTGACCAGCAGCCAATCCTTTTCTTTTCGAGTACCAATTTTTATTGGTTTGAGTGTACATTCGAGCTGTGGTACATCCTTAAGACATCTGTCCCCCTGCCGCAGGTAGTACGTATCAACCCAGCCACAGGCAGCCTACTCGCCCGGGTCGCGATCCCCGCTCTTCAGGCGACCTCAGTGGCGTTTGGCGGCGCCGACTTGGATGAGCTGTACGTCACCACGGCCGCCTGGAACCTGGATGCCGCGCAGAAGATCAAGTATCCAGACGCAGGGGCAGTGTTCAAGGTCACAGGTCTGGGGGTGCGAGGCGTGGAGGCGGCAGCCGTCAGGATGTAGCACAACACAGGGGTGATACCATGTACTTGCGATGTAAGAATGAAAGATTCGTGATACAGGAATATATTCGACCTCCAAAATGTCAAGTCGAGCGAACAATTTCTAATATAAAATTTCTGTATAATACGATTTAAAATAAATAATTAAGTGGAGTTGCAAGTCTGTTTATATTTTAGAATACTTTTTTTAACATAAATGATAATTATTCAATTCTACTATATAACATGATAGTTTTTCTGTTAATATCCTTGTTCCTTACTTCCCTTTGATGCAATACCAACTTAACTTTCTTCCGGTAGTGACTGACTGTAGTTTAATGTTGGCTGTTTTTAGTGTTCGGAAGTTGCAACACTGGTACTCGCTTAGAAGTAATGGAAACGGAATTGAATGGATTTTATGTACGACTTAAAATCGTATGTGAATCTGGCCCATGAGAAAATATATCGGAGTCCTCTGAAGCTCACGGCTTCGATTCCCGCGGCCGTTCTTCCGACTGTTGGTTCTTAGTGGTTTCCCTAATTCGAGAAGCAATGCTGGGAAGGTTAAAATGTCCTCCTTTCACCGTCCATCATCACATCATGCAATAACAAATGCAAATACAAATGTTAATGCAAATGCAAATACAAATACAAATGAAAATCACATAATTATTCATCATTGAAGAACCACGTGATTTCAAACACTATAATAAATTATTTGTATCTCAATACACTTTTCTGAACTTTCACTACCATCAATACACGAAAACGTGTGTGTTTTGATATAATCATAAGAGCTGACCCACAAATACCTGCACTGTGGCTACGCTTGTTGTCACGTGACACGAGGAAAAGAGGGAGTATTGAACGGCATGGCGCTCGATCACGGAGTTTCATTGAATCTACTCAACCTACCTGTTGAAAGTGGATGAAATAATACAAGTTGAGTTATCCTTTAACTTTCCTCAACAACTTATTCATGCAGTAAAACATTATTTAATGGGCCTGGGTAAGCGAACGGAAAACGCACTGTTCTTCGATTTTTTTTGAATAATGTTGTCTTCACACTAACAGAATATTAAGTAATCAGATAGTACAGCGACCCATTACAGCTTAATATACTAAATAATGCCACATACTGGAGTTAGTACTTTATGACACCTGGACCCCTATTCTCGAAACAGTTATCACGTCATAGTTATGATATGACAAAAAGTCATAATATTAACATGGTGAGAGATAGGACACACCTCCTTATGATTTCATAACTCGGAGTTATGACGTGAGAACTGTTTTAAAAATAGGCCCCCTGGAACTACCACCATAAATATCGTATTTCGCACTTTATACAATAATGCAGTATACAATAATAACCACTACCCCATAAGCTCTAAAAGAGCTTGAAAGTAAGAACACAAAACTTATTATAAAAAAGTTCCAGAAAGAACGAATGCGCTGAAGTTTTAGATTTTATTAGTTGAAGAGACCTGGCTGGAATTTTCACACGGACAATTTTCATGGGGATATTATGAACTTCAAGCCACTTGATGGAATAATGAAACTTGAAAGATTCAACCGTTTTTATTTAGATTCCATGATCACACATCAAGTAGTAAATGAGCGACTAATTACCTACTCTGTCCATGCTCTAACGCCAATGTTCGAAACACGGGTTAAAAATAACAGACGTCAATGCAGCGTCCAGTCGACTCTCCGGTAATAATAGACCAGAGGTGGGATTCTATAACTCCATTGCGACCGCTCAGCAATTTCTTCCATAAGGATTAACATTGAAATAATTGCTAAGCGGTCGCAATGGAGTTATAGAATCAGGGCCCAGACGTCGCGCCGCCCCGACGCTCGGACCCCCCCCCTCCCCCCTTCAGTCTCCAGAGACTAGACGTCTGGTTGAGCGAGTGAAAGAAATTATTTTTAAACTTTTTATTGAACTCTCAAGACAAAACATTTTTACTTCTCTAAAGATCCACCGAGGCTTAAAAATAATAAAATAAAACAGGCTATCTTTATTTGATTAAGGACATTCCAGAGGGCTTAATTATGTAATTCATATGTTCATTTAATTTCATCAGAGGCTTTAGAATAATGTTTGGTAATATGTTTACTTTCCTAATGGTGAACAAAATGGCAATCGCTCTCTAAACTGTCATTTTTCGAACTGATGAGTGATTTCGTTGAAAATGGAGTTGATGTGACAATGAAAATTAAAAATCATTCTTTGAACAACGAAAAGCTCTTTTCATTTTGATGTCCTAAATGTGTCAAGCTTTTTTTATAGTTATGAAATGCAATTAATTTAAATTGTAGATGCAAATCTAAATCATATCTAAATCTAAATCTTTATGATATCAAACGATGAGCTTGGTGAAAAAAAATTGCAAAAAGTGCAACACATCTAAATTTAAGTGATGCGTTTAATAATGCGTTTGCTAGATACTTTATGATACAACGAATCAAGATATATTCTTCAATATTGTCGATGCAATAAAACAATCATGCATCAATGATTGTATCATGTTGTATGTTAAATGTGCAACTTGTTGGGTTTTGCTCTCAACATTTTTTGAACGATGAAAAAACAAATTTCAAAGAACAATTCATTCCCTACAACACAGTCAACATGCAACAAACCACCACAGTACCAAAATTAGTGGTGATCATTTTTGTGGTTGTAGTTATGTATGGAATTATATAGAAGATTGGAATCAAATAATTTAGCAGCCACGTCAATATTTTGCCATGTATTTAACAATCCGGAACTCTTTTGGAAAAATAGAATATTATTCTAAATATATTACAATTTCATTAGAATCGATAGACTCAGGTATACACATTTATCAATATTGTATAAACACTCACAATCGCTTCATCATGAAAGCTACTCAAGGTCTCTCAAATATGAATGATATTAATGATAATGAATCTTATTAGGTACGTGTACTAAATATCACCGGATGCTTCTAATACTTTTATTTTATTCAAAATACGTAGTAAGACATCAAGTTTTTTGGCATTGGTTCAAGATAATTGAATAAAGAGTAGGAATGAAAGAACAATGCAACCAAAAAATGTATTATTTCTTAGCAAATGGCAAAATTCCAAAACCATATCACAATGCTTACAGCCAACACTCACGTTCAATTTATATTCAATGAACAATGATGATTTCACGAAAATACATTCCAAAAAAATTGGTGGTTGCACGTTTCTTCGACCCTTAATTCAAATTACATTTTGGAATTTACTTGCCCCATTAAACAAAACTTGCGACTGGGAATGATTTTATTTTACAATTGTTGGAAATATTTTACTTCAATGTTTTGAAACATAATGCTGTTTGGTAACAGTCAGTTTTGAAACTCAAATTGGAAGAAATTGGTTGTTTTAAATACGTAATTAATTGCATACACAGGAAGAAAATTAAGCATCTTTCGAAACAAATTTGTACCTATTTGTGAATTTGTGAATATTATTAATTTGTGAATATTTTTCGGTAAAAGCTATACTCATTAATTCTGCTCTCAGTAGGAATAAGAATTACTATTAAAATATTATTTAGACTATTTTTTATAATTTAAAAAACCCAATGAGAAATAGTAAAGATGTAATAAGATTTGAATAAATGCAAGACAATGAAAAATACAATCATAAAAATGAAAAATAAAAATATATGCTTATGAAACGTGGGAAAACGAGCATTGATCCTCGTTTTAAATTCGAGTCCTGGTCGTGTAGCCCAGGAAAATGGGATTGTTTTAGAGTCTAATCTAATTTCTACAACCTATATTATAACCTGAGCATGAGGAATTGAATTGGGCGGGGAAATTCCCAACTCACGCCTCTGAATTGGAAGATGGTAATTCTATCTGTACATGCATACAAATTATTCCTAATACTCGAACCAGAAGCCTTGATGCGAGGCCTCGCATATTTGGTACAAATATCATCAGAACAATGAATGACACAAATAGTAATATAACTATTGATACGAATGTAACGAAAAGAATGTCGCCATTTACAACGGTATATAATTTTATTGTTGTTGGTAGGTCAGCAGTTTTAATTGTATCGAGCTTTTTGGATGAAGTCTTCTTATCTGTAATGAGATTTTTCTTGGACGAAGATTTTAAAGTTGAGGATTTAACAGGCGATGATTGAGATGTCGAAGATTTGCCAGGCGAATATTGAGATGTCAAGGATTTGCCAGGCGAGGATTGAGATGTCGAGGATTTGCCAGGCGAGGATTGAGATGTAGAGGACTTGCCAGGCGAATGCGCATTGAAGATATTCGCCCAGGCCACCCCGTCCTTTGCGTGGGCAAGTTCAACGGCAGCAGGGGCAGGGGCAGGGGCAGCAGCAGGGGTAGAGACAGCAGGGACAAAGGTCGGGAGGGATGTAGGGTCAGGGGTAGGGACAAGAGGGGAGGCCAGCATCCCAGCAGGGGTAGTGGCAGCAGGGACAGAGGTCGGGAGGGATGTAGGGTCAGGGGTAGGGACAAGAGGGGAGGCCAGCATCCTGGCAGGATCTGTGACGACAGTAGGCCGCTCATTTGATGTAACCCTGAAACATAATCTTAACTAAATATTGCTGTTATTGGTGAAATAATTACAAAATGTGGGGTTGGAATATTTTTGAAAACAGATTAGACTGTTGTTTCAGAACGTGAAATAAATTTGAGCTTGATCAGAATAATTGCTTGACGAGAGCGGAGGGGAAGAGATTAGTGTAAAAAGTGTGGAGGTGAAGCTATGTACCGTGAATGTGGCACCATACTGGATGCCGGTAGAATCATCGCCAGCAGCCATGGAGACACCAAGCACATGAGCAGAGTCCTCGCCATCGCCGATATGTTCTGGAACAAACAGTACACTGAGTACTTGAACTGTGGCACAGAGCATTGCTCAGAAGCAATTCTTTTTTCCCCTGAATTAAAATTGTGTTCCACAGCGAGAATTTTACAAACAACTCAAATTAACACAATTTCGTCAAGAAAATGTCACCAAGCTGAAATAAGTAAAAATTACTATCAGGTACCTACTAAATTTCTAGATTTCCCGTAAAAAATACTAATAAAATTATTAAAACATAAAACATTAGGTAACTAAAAATTGATTCTGTTCAATTGATTTCTTGATCTCAAGAATATTATCCACAAAACTTTTCATATTTCAAAATTTGAACTAATCACTTCCCATATTTTAGTATTGTATAATATTGAGGCTGATGTTTTCTTCGAAATCATCAACCCCCTTCAATAAGATGCTTTGTGTTGTCAACCATTATGTAAGACAATCGATCAACTTTAAAAATTGCATTTTTCTATCACAAACATGTCTCAATTTATACAATACTTTGTGCAAAGATATTATGAACAAGTCCAGTTTTTCATTATATCTATGCTTTGGGTGTTTGCAAAGCCTAAACCACCCTAAACGATGTGTGTGTTTCCAAATGGACTGCCAGCAAGTTGCTAACTAGGTGTTATATGAAACATTTATGTCGAGTATTTAGTCACGCCACTCTGCAGACAGCTAATTATACAAACATAGCGCGATCCCACTATGAGGTACATGCCAATAGCGTGGAGCATCTGTAAAGCGAATAAAGAGGCGTTTACATCAAAGAATATTATGTTACATTTTGATATCTGAAATAATAGAAAGTACAGCTTTTTCCCCATTAGTTTGGATGTTATTTCAAATAAAACTATTAAGACTTCACTAACTATTTATATTTATTAATTTTATTTATTTTTATATTTTTGTTTATTTTATTATAATGTAAGTATGTTTACATTTTGCTCAAATGAATAGCTTACAAACTATTTTGATTACAATTACGTGCTGTTCCTAATTTTTGTTATTCAAAATTTAGCAATGTCTAGTAATATTTTATTCCGTTGGCGGCATTGTAATGTGAGTTTCCATAATTCTTTATCATAACCACAGTTCTGATTTGACGTTGATGGGTCGTTCTCCGTTGACGCGAAGTTATAAAAGACAGCTCCGATATGATTGCACCGAAGACGAGCTGTGAGCAGTGATAAGTTTCGAATCAAAATATACAAAATATTTGGCGCATCGTTTTTTAGGGCATTATAAGTATATTATATGTATAGATGAATATTGGATGTATATTTCATATCTGGCCTATACTTTTCAACTATTTATATACACGATGCGCCAAGTATTTTTTGATTTTCGAATAAAGTTTTGACTTGGCAAATTATCAATACCAATGAAATCCTAATGCACCAACCAACTATATTTGTTTTAACTGAAAGTAAATTATTAGTTCCGATAAAAGAAATGTGGTTGTTGTTAAGTTATGTTTGTTCGATCGACATAACATTGACTTCCTTATCTGTGTGATCTATCTGGGCCTGAGGAACACAACCCAGTAATTCAGTCATCCCTCTGTTGACAAATAACTATGGGGTTTGCTGTAGGCAACTTATCGAGCTTCGCTGTATGAGTGGTGGTATCATGATATTCTGTAAGGGTGAAGAATTATCACGACTTAATGCGTTGTCTGTACATACGTAAATTAGAAACAAAGAAAACATGTGAAACTATTTTAAAAGTATTTAAATATATCGTGAATAACTCAATATTATTAAAACATTTTAAGCATGATAAAATAATATAAACAGATATGACTCAATGAAGAATACAAACAAAAACTACAGTTGCATGGTATATAGAATTAAAATGATTTTTATAATATTTGAAACACAACAGAATAACATGTATCCAACATGATGATCTAATTCAGGTTCCAAAATTTTATTTAATCGAATCCTATTAACAATTTAATTATCATGTCAGGAGATGTTACATCATAGTCTAGGGTATTCTTCTCCGCAACCGACTGGCCAAGTCCATCACGGGGGGGGGGAGGGGGGGGGGGGGTCCTAAATAAGAATATATATTTGAGACTGAATTAAAACAAATAGGCGTGATTGATAATAAAATTGAATATGATTTGATTTGCAATTATGATGAACGAAAAGTAGTATAAGAGATTTAATCGAAGTTCGTCACTTTTTATGTAATCTTAAAAAATTACGAAATTAACTATATAAAATGTTATGCTTGTTTCCACTTAATAACTTATCCTGATTATTTAATCGTTCGCATATTCTCTGCACACATGAAAACATCAATGAACAATACAATATTATGTAGGTGTACCAACTAAAATCTTTTGATAAAATGCTAAGTTGTGAAGTCAGCAGAAAATGTATATTCTTGCTTGCTTGATATTTGTTTATATAGTCATATCAAATGAGAGACGTAATATTGGAAATTAGGTCCAATATCAAAAGGTAAAAATAAAATACACTCTGGACAGAAATGTTCCCTTGTGCCCTCCCCCCCCCCCCCCCCCCGCATAACCCACCCCAAAAAAGTCAGCAATGTTGGTTTGCCGTGATTCTAGTCAAGGTCTCCAGTGGAAATTCCATTACTTTCTTCACTGCCAAATGGATTCACGGCTTCCTCCACTTGGAAGGTTTCGAAGAAATTGACTATTTCAATGACAATTTTGTTTCTATTTAATATCTCTCGAAATACTTATCGGATTCAAACGAAACTTTTTGCTTGGCAGTTCGCTTGAAATTATGTACAGGAAAAGTCAAGTTTCGTTGAAAATTGTGCTAAATTCGCGATGTTTATAGACGCGAATTGTAATGCAACTTCGGAGCTCCGGATTCCATGGCCAAATATTGTTCAGGTCGATTTGTGAAAATTAGTTTCACTGCCTACTAAAATTTATTTTCACCGCTCAATTGAAATTGACGTTTAAAATTAAGAGGTCAGAAAAAGCGATGTTTTCACGAATAACTCGGTAAATACTGAACAGAATGTCGCGAAAGTGTTACTATAAATCAAGTAACGTAATTTTGTACATTACTGGCGAGTTTCAACTTGATCGGTGGAAAATTCAAGATTTGTATAAAGAACCAAATTTTCAGCCACGTTGCTACGGGGACGACGTTCTTCTCTTTTAAGCATATTATAGTAAAGGATAGGCGTGATAATTGATAATAAAATGGAATATGATTTGATTTGCAATTATGATGAACGAAAAGTGGTATCGAGATTTAATCGAAGTTCGTCACTTTTTATGTAATCTTAAAAAATTACGAAATTTTCTATATAAAATGTTATGCATGTTTCCACTTTATAACTTATCCTGATTATTTAATCGTTCGCATATTCTCTGCACACATGAAAACATCAATGAACAATACAATATTATGTAGGTGTACCAACTAAAATCTTTTGATAAAATGCTAAGTTGTGAAGTCAGCAGAAAATGTATATTCTTGCTTGCTTGATATTTGTTTATATAGTCATATCAAATGAGAGACGTAATATTGGAAATTAGGTCCAATATCAAAAGGTAACAATAAAATACACTCTGGACAGAAATGTTCCCTTGTGCCCCCCCCCCCCCCCCGCATAACCCACACCAAAAAAGTCAGCATTTATTCACATGAAATGTTGGTTTGCCGTGATTCTAGTCAAGGTCTCCAGTGGAAATTCCATTATTTTCTTCACTGCCAAATGGATTCACGGCTTCCTACACTTGGAAAGTTTCGAAGAAATTGACTATTTCAATGACAATTTTGTTTCTATTTAATATCTCTCTAAATACTTATCGGATTCAAACGAAACTTTTTGCTTGGCAGTTCGCTTGAAATTATGTACAGGAAAAGTCATGTTTCGTTGAAAATTGTGCTAAATTCGCGATGTCTATAGACGCGAATTGTAATGCAACTTCCGATCTCCGGATTCCATGGCCAAATATTGTTCAGGTCGATTTGTGAAAATTAGTTTCACTGCCTGCTAAAATTTATTTTCACAGCTCAATTGAAATTGACGTTCAAAATTAAGAGGTCAGAAAAAGCGATGTTTTTTTACGAATAACTCGGTAAATACTGAACAGAATGTCGCTAAAGTGTTACTATAAATCAAGTCACGTAATTATGTACATTACTGGCGAGTTTCAACTTGATCGGTGGAAAATTCAAGATTTGTATAAAGAACCAAATTTTCAGCCACGTTGCTATGGGGACGACGTTCTTCTCTTTTAAGCGTATTATAGTAAAGGATCTCCGTTAACGTTGCAGATAGCATTGTTTCTGTAAGGAGGACAACTTTCCCTCTCCCTCTTCCCTTCCCTCTCCCTTTACATCCCCGATACTTCCCCCGATACCGATACTTCACAAGTATCTGCGTTCCCGAGAACACGAAGAGCGTAGCGAGCGTCACTATGCTACTCGTATGGCACTATCTCTGTTTGCCTTTTTGTTTGCTTTTTGTAGGCAATGCCCAGGTTACACCGTTCAACTAATCGATCTTAATTTTGCACGCACACTTATGTCATAAGAGGTCACCACAGGTATAGTTTTTTTTTAATAAGATCCTGTTATTGGCTGAAAATTGAAATTCGAACCGGTTGATCAACTTTGAGTTTTGCATGGTCATTGGAACCAACCAAATAGGTTTCATAAGACCAACGTTTTAGGTTTCATTAGGTTGTTAAGGTAATGCAAGCAATTTTGCTTCATTTTGTAGACACTTTTTTTTGATACGATTGGAGACAAAATGGGTTGACGAAATGATTTAAAATTTTAATCGTGGTTAGATAAAAGACAAATTTAGGGCTATCCCTTGGTACATTTTGATTTTTTTGTTTTGTTAAGTAACTAATAATCAGTGGATGTTTGGGGAAAAATTAGCTATTTTCTTGTCCCGTTGGGTGCCGAATAAAATTAAATTTAAAAAATGTGCCAAGTGAAAACCCTAAGTTTGTCTTTCATCTAATCATGATTAAAAGTTGAGATCAATTGGTTTACGGGTTTGGTCTACAATCGTATCGGAAATTTCATCGTTTTGCGCGGTTTTGTTGAATTACCGGCGCCTAATTAACAAGGCACCAAGTAAAAATGAAAAAGTTCCACTTGTATACTGTCAGACTAATCATGTGAACATCCTATCAAAGTTACACCCACTTATGAAACAATTTTTCTCTCTCAATTTTCTAAAACGGCCGAGCGCTTGTATCACCTTAATCCAGTTTATTCTAGTTTTGTAGAATAGTACACACACATGAAAATTAATTTCATGCAGTACAATTAGCTCGCTTATCAACGCGTTACACAGAGTGTTTCCTAGTATACAAGTTCAAAATTCGTTGTTGAACAAAAATCGGGCCGACGAATTCTATCTACAAACAAGTTGTAAAAAGTACCCCATAAAAAACACTCCGTGTAAAAAAACAACCAAGTCTCTTCAACTAAAAAAAAATACGAAATCTAAAAAATACTGCACTGAAAAGTAGTGATATCAAAAAATGAGCCAAGTCAAAACTTTATTTGAAAATCAAAAAATACTTGGCGCATCGTATACTATATAAATAGTTTAGAAGTATAGACCAGATAGAAAATATACATCAAATATACATAATACATATAGTATACCTATAATGCCCTAAAAAAAACGATGCGCCAAGTATTTTTTGATTTTCAAATAAAGTTTTGACTTGGCTCATTTTTTGATATCACTACTTTTCAGTGCAGTATTTTTTTTTAGTTGAAGAGACTTGGCTGTTTTTTTACACGGAGTGATTTTTATGGGGATATCAATCCTTTTTTTAGTTTTTTCTTAGAACTTGTGACGTCATATAGATTGAACAATTACTAAATAAAAATTCATGAGGTGAAGGTTAAATCAGACGCCAAAAGTGCACACGTGGTAAAAATGTGAGATCAATCGGTTTAGCCGTTTAGGCTGTGGCCTGTTTACCGGATTTGAATTCCAGGAGACTACTACTACTACTGAGATTATTATTATTATTACTAGGAAAACGCTCAGTGTAACGCGTTGATGAGCGAGCACAGAACATGCAACATCCCCATAGAAACGATGCACGACAGGGCAGAAGACGATTTACTCTGCAATTTTTCAATCTCCATAATACACTGGATGAATAACAGATCCATTGTGTCGTGAAGTCTTACCTACATACCTTCGAAATCTCTTGTGACATCCCATACTAAACTCGTAAAATTACAATTAATACTTGACTGATTGGGCTTACAATATGTAAAATTAAATATTAAGTTGGTCTTGATCACCATGCAAAATTTGAACATAATGTGAACATTTTTATTGTCGACCAATCAGAAGACATTATTTAAACTTAAACCAATTAGAGGATTTGGCCTTCGTACTGCATCCGATTTTATGCGCTAGCTCAAAAATGCTTTCATTTTACTATACATTGTGGATAGCTTGGCTGCTCTACAGACCTTGCCTTGGAGCAGAAGCTTAAGGTGGCTCATCCAATCGGGCATGGTCTCAGATTTTCATAATTTTTTGTCTACTTATTGATAATCATGCAATACACAATCCCTGAAAAAATTAAACACTTCTCGTGTCTAGTTTTTGAGATAAATTGAGTTTTCTTCCCCATGTTATCTTATGGTAGACAAGTAAAATTGTGTCACATTTAGGCTAATAATGAAGATCTAATTTTTATGTAGTCCCAACTTTGATGAAAAAACTTTTTTTCTGGTATATATATGGATATCCTATTAGGGAAAAAATTGAAAACAATACCAACGTGTGCTATTTTAGAAGTTATAAGCCAAAAACGCAATGATTTTCCTATACCTCCTGTGTTAAAGTTTTGTTCATTCTCGGAAGGCAATAATTTTAAACCTCTCTGTAAGACAGGAGCTGCAAGTTAAATGACATTTTATGATTTGTTTATACTTAAATAGAGTTCAAATGTTGGAAAAAGTAATTCATGACGGTAATTTCAAAAAATAAATATTTTGGAATGTTCGATCGGTTGAGCCACGTTAAAGAAGGCAGGGATGACAATTTAGTATACATTTTTCAAGATTATGGAATAAAATGACCTTAAAATTACAAAACTTTTGAAAATGACGACAGATTATATTGAAAATTGGCAAAAATATCTAAAATGTTGGTACCAATGACCACGCGAAGTTTTAAGTTGATCGTTCAATCGGTTCTAGTTTAAATGTCAAAAATCACATGAAAAATAGTTTTAAATTTGAGCCAATAGGAGAATTTGGCTGAAACTTTTTATGATTGGGTACAATGTTGGTTGCAATGTTTTTGCCAAATTTCAAATTGATTGATGCAACCAATCGAAAGATAATTTTTTTAAAATATGAACCAATCACGGGAGCCCGTTCAAAAACGATCCCAGGGACCGCATAGAGTACTTTAGTATGTGTATAAAATTTCAGGTCGATTGCTTGAGCGGTTTGACCTGGGCTGTGACCACAAAATAAAAAAATAAAATAAAAAAAAAAAACACACAGAGAAAGTGCCATAAGAGTACCGTGGTGACGCTCGCTACGCTCGCTCAATGAAAACCGCCCTAAAACACGGTTTTCACGGCCCTCTAGCTCGCAAAGGGCGTAACCAATTGTTCCCAAATTTGGTATATGTTGTAGGGTGGGCCATAGCTCGAAATTAAGATATTTCGCAACAATGTGAGATTCCCCAATTTTAAGATCCAGTAGGCCGAAAATGCCACTTTGATGCCTACAGTAAAAGTGGGTTTGCTCCAGCCTTTATATGAGAGTGTGCGCGCGCCGTACGACTTGGCTGGCGTGGAGCGACCGCTCCACTAGATTCCCGTCACATTTATGATAATGATGTTTGCAAGTTCTTCATCCATCGAGAGCAGAAATGGCGGAGGCGAAAGCCCACGCCCGTAAGAGTCCATTCCGCTTGGTTATTTTTATTGAAGTCCTCGGCTAAAAGCGCCACCAACAGAAATAAACAACGATTCTTAATCTGCGTTCGCTCAAATATAAATGCCGAAAATACTCAAAGCGTGTGTCATAAAAGCCTTGCCGTGTAGGTAATGGTGGAAATCCATCAGCCGATGCACATGGAAGTGCAGTAAAACGAGATATATCTGGTGCAGACGTCAACACGGGGCCGCGTGTTAGACACTAAATCAAATGCGACTCCACACGCATGCGCGAAGCAGTGCACTCTGGGAGGTGAGTTACAATGTCGCCCATTACGAAGCAATTACACTGCAAACACAAAGTGTGCATCAAAACTAACTCCAGTGTACAATATTTTAGGTCGTATTTTGTATAAAACAGTCCCCAAAAATGTCAGCCAGAACGACTATTAATTTTGCATGAAGCTGTTTTGTCTGACCTAAAACATTGGATCTTTATTTAATTACGCTGATTTGGCTACTATTTTACAGTGTAGTGTAACATTTTTTCTGAAAGAACCCTTAATCTTAATCTGCTTCATAAATATACTAGTTATTTTCACTCACAATAATATAGTGACCGTTTCCGGAACGATTCGAGACAAATTACAGTGGAGCTGTTTTCGATGCTCGCTGCTTCGGCTCGGTGTCTGTTTTTACAGTGTAAATGTTTCAGCTGCTTACACCCTGACCAACTCTAGAGACAGATAACGCGTCGATGATTTTGAATCACCTAAAGCAAGTCCAAATCAAGGCAAATTTAGGAGCACACGTAGGCTCATTAATAGTTCGTAGCAACCACGACGGGTTGGTAAGCTTGCCAAAACATTTTACTTCGTGTACACTGACACATTGAAGATAGCCAATAATTTCAAAGTTCAAGATTCAAGATTTCATTAGAAATTATCTCCACAATTTGCTTGACACATCGTAGACTACTAACGAAGCATGTAGCACGTAAGCGCAACAAAGCCACTAATTGATACTGATGTCACCGCAGGAGGCATTGTCATTGTTGATGACGTAATTCGTTACGTTCTTGAGTGCACCTTACTTAACACAACACGCTCATGTAACACGGCAGACACCATCTATATCTTTCATCTATATCTTTCAAAATCAATTCCATAAAACTCGTCAGTGGGCATGGAGAGAAAGTTCCATTCGAACTCTTTACACTCAGGCGTAATACTGTGATATGGAGGTCTATTCTAGAACATTTTCCCAATTCCATTCTGATGGAATTCGATATTTAAATGCTATACAATAGGGCCCCTACTACAACTTACAAAAAGTAGAAGAATCTTTAAAATAGAGAAATAGTGTGAGTGGTTCAAGATGGACACATTAGTGACAAGAACTGGTAAAGTAACCAAAACCACACGACTATCAATAAATCATATGATCATAACGTCAATCATTTTCGAAATCAAGTGAAAAGTGACGGACATCTGAAAACCGCACAGTTTTCATGCGCTTTGCCTTCAAGAAGATTGAAACGCTGCAATAGACTTAGAGGATTTGGCGGTGTCTCAGACTAGTTATTATAACTAGTCCGTGGTGGTGCCCACCTAGAGGTTTAATTAGGAAATCAAACAACTGACCAATGCAGGTAGGCGGGCTTATAAAAACCAGCAAGGTAACCATGGTAATATTGGAAAATAGCTATACTATGTGATAATCTGACAGATAAAATGTAGAAATATTGAAAATAAATTGCTCACATGATATTTTATTTATAATAACTATTAAAACTATTTTTAATTACAAACTCGTATAAATTATGTTTAATGATATTGAGGACAAATTTTTATCCAAAAACGTTCTACTGTCAATATCATTCTGTCAGTGGAGTTTGTTCAACTCAAATAAGTACTTACCTCCCTTTTAATGAAGATATAACGACATTCATAGAGAGAGTTTAATGTATTATGATTACTATTGGCAATTAGTAGATTGTAAAACAGTACAATTCTATAAGAATACAACAGTATTGTTCACCCCAACAAAATGTCGAACATTTTCGATAATGAAAAATCTGGTATGCGTTCATGCCGTTTTAGGTGGATGAAATCTATTGGTCAATTTCCACAATAACAAAATAATCGCAAAAATGATAAAAACAATGTCTAAAAGATATTCTGACTATGAAAGTGGGCAAATAGTGGAGTTCTATCAATACGTGGGCAAACGAAGTGGCAAATGGAAACACTGGGAACTTACGACCCAATTGCAATATCTCACCAGCATGTTTTCGTATTTTGTAAACCGCAACTAAATCTGTCTGGAGTCTTATCGGGCTCAACCCGAGCGCCTTCATTGTGCTGTTTCCACGCTCATTGTGTTCGGCCCAGTCGCGATATTGATGATGAGGAATCTCCTCGCACAGGATTTGTTCTCCTCGACCAACAGGCCAAGAGATGCGAGAACACACACAAATATTGCTTCGAGAGAGATCGCCATTGTCAGCTCAAGAATTGTTTGCTCAACAAAATGTTATCTCAGAAAAGTTTTGCAAGGATCATTGAAAGATTCTGGAGATGTATTTTTATTACCTTTGTATTGCAACGCTTTCGTCGGCGCGTTCTATTGATGACAGCAATGAAATAAAACAACAATCTAATAACATACGAATTTGTTATCACCGCTAGTGAAAATACTTATCTAAGAAAAATCATTGTTAGCGTTTATAAAAATATTGTAGTTCTATTTATACATTTTCATTTTGATTGGAGAAGGTCCACAGATTGTTTTGTTTTTAGTCATGCTTCGTTCGAGAGAGTTGGTAACATGACATCAAGTGACATTTGTCGTTATGGTCCGGCACAAAAACGGCACAAACGAGACATTTTCAAATGTATAAAATGCATGTTACTTGTGCAATCGCACAGACAAAACCGTTTATCTAAATGAGACGAAACTCGGAGAGAATATTCATAATGCATGCAGTTATGACCCTTCCTCCCCATTATCCTTTTTTCAGATTATCTTAACAAATAAAATATATTAATGTACCGGATTTTGCAATGAAAATTGGTGAAAATTGCTGAAATGTGGCTGTAGTCGAAGTAGGAATGAAGTTAGGTATCGAAATTTGAGGCCCGATAGGTCATCCACCTATTCTAAATGAACAATACTATCTGTCGTGGAGGTCTGCAGTGTGAAAATTAGGGCCAAACTGTGGCGGATATGAACAAGTTCACAATTTTTCGGTCAAGAATGAATCACTGAATTGGGAAAATTCGCACTCAGTCCATTGAGTGCAGTAGTTATGTCAATATCGGTATTTATATTTCTAGTCTCGTGGTACTGAACGAAACACTCAGAAGTTTAAGGGTCGCTGAAAGTGTGTATTATGGAGATTTTCATAAAAACGCGTTCTCACATTACGAAAAATGTTTAGCAATGGTGTTAAATTTTGCATATAAAGTGAGTGAGGAATAAACGATTCAATATTTGTTCGAGGAATGAGTAAAAATCCCAGGTAAAACACAACGATGAATCTACAGTGTTTCACTCGCTATTTGCACAAGAGATTACAACATAAATGAACCTTGTAAGTACCAAGCACATAGCTGCTAAGCCGGACTTGATTAAAAAAGTTGAAAGATTGAAAGTTACGGTTCAGTTACGAGCGTTTTGTGCAAACTACAGGACGCTTTTGGGTGAATATTCCATTGTTAGCGACATTAATTTAGATCAGTTTGGTTCACGCGATTCCGTTCAAATTCTCCGTGACATGCTCTGGTCAATAATACACAAATGACAGAAGAGCGATTAATAATAAACAACACAGAAGTATTTAATGAAAAACTTCGTTGGACTTTCACAAACTATTTTATTATTTATAAATGCAATATTTCGTCTACTTTCAGCAAACTTCATCAGGCATTTGACATAACAACAGATGGATGGTTGTAGAAAAAAATTGAAAAAGTAAAAATTGTTTCGTAAAAAAATTGTTTAGTAAAAAGTAAAAATTGTTTCCTACAACCATCCATCAATTGTTATGCCAAATGCCTGATGAAGTTTGCTGAACGTAGACGAAATATTGCAATTATAAATAATAAAAAAGGGTTTTGAAAGTCTAACGAAGTTTTTCATTAAATAATCTCCAAACTAAGAACTGGAACTTTGATTACACATAAGTACTTTAACGTGTGCAAATGGCACATAGATATGAACTTCAGAATAATAATAGTATTATTCTGAAGTGTCAATTATATTATTACTAATATTCATACTATGAATATGAATAATAATAATATAGATAAAATATGAAGGAGCAGAAATGAATTGGCATCGTATATTGTAACAATTCCAGCAATATGTTTCAGTACTTTATACTTGTCAGTATACTGTGTAAAATCCCATCGATTTTTTTTCACTTTCAAATTCAACAAAATATTGTATTAATTATTTTTATTCTAACACGTATTTTTAATTATCCGATACTTTTAAAGTGAACCCAAATATTTTAGTTTTAACTTCTCGCCACAGCGTTCTGAACTTCTGGGGTTCTTATTCTAGAACACGATACGAAATTAAAAGTTGGGCTCTTTTAATTCCCAATTCAGCTGAAATTCGATTCACAGCCATATAGATTTGCATTGCATATGGAATCGAATTTCAGTAGAATTGGTCTCGAATAGGCCTCCCAAGGAATGATGTACTCACTATTCGAACACCATGTAGAGCATCCCCTCCGAGCTGTACGTCTCCAGTAGCTCGACGATGTGCGGGTGCTTCAACATGTGACATATCGTAGCCTATATACGACATATGTAGCGTGTCAAGTGCTAAGAACAAGGTACTCACTATTCGAACACCATGTAGAGCATCCCCTCCGAGCTGTACGTCTCCAGTAGCTCGACGATGTGCGGGTGCTTCAACATGTGACATATCGTAGCCTATATACGACATATGTAGCGTGTCAAGTGCTAAGAACAAGGTACTCACTATTCGAACACCATGTAGAGCATCCCCTCCGAGCTGTACGTCTCCAGTAGCTCGACGATGTGCGAGTGCTTCAACATGTGACATATCGTAGCCTATATACGACATATGTAGCGTGTCAAGTGCTAAGAACAAGGTACTCACTATTCGAACACCATGTAGAGCATCCCCTCCGAGCTGTACGTCTCCAGTAGCTCGACGATGTGCGGGTGCTTCAACATGTGACATATCGTAGCCTATATACGACATATGTAGCGTGTCAAGTGCTAAGAACAAGGTACTCACTATTCGAACACCATGTAGAGCATCCCCTCCGAGCTGTACGTCTCCAGTAGCTCGACGATGTGCGGGTGCTTCAACATGTGACATATCGTAGCCTATATACGACATATGTAGCGTGTCAAGTGCTAAGAACAAGGTACTCACTATTCGAACACCATGTAGAGCATCCCCTCCGAGCTGTACGTCTCCAGTAGCTCGACGATGTGCGGGTGCTTCAACATGTGACATATCGTAGCCTATATACGACATATGTAGCGTGTCAAGTGCTAAGAACAAGGTACTCACTATTCGAACACCATGTAGAGCATCCCCTCCGAGCTGTACGTCTCCAGTAGCTCGACGATGTGCGGGTGCTTCAACATGTGACATATCGTAGCCTATATACGACATATGTAGCGTGTCAAGTGCTAAGAACAAGGTACTCACTATTCGAACACCATGTAGAGCATCCCCTCCGAGCTGAACGTCTCCAGTAGCTCGACGATGTGCGGGTGCTTCAACATGTGACATATCGTAGCCTATATACGACATATGTAGCGTGTCAAGTGCTAAGAACAAGGTACTCACTATTCGAACACCATGTAGAGCATCCCCTCCGAGCTGTACGTCTCCAGTAGCTCGACGATGTGCGGGTGCTTCAACATGTGACATATCGTAGCCTATATACGACATATGTAGCGTGTCAAGTGCTAAGAACAAGGTACTCACTATTCGAACACCATGTAGAGCATCCCCTCCGAGCTGTACGTCTCCAGTAGCTCGACGATGTGCGGGTGCTTCAACATGTGACATATCGTAGCCTATATACGACATATGTAGCGTGTCAAGTGCTAAGAACAAGGTACTCACTATTCGAACACCATGTAGAGCATCCCCTCCGAGCTGTACGTCTCCAGTAGCTCGACGATGTGCGGGTGCTTCAACATGTGACATATCGTAGCCTATATACGACATATGTAGCGTGTCAAGTGCTAAGAACAAGGTACTCACTATTCGAACACCATGTAGAGCATCCCCTCCGAGCTGTACGTCTCCAGTAGCTCGACGATGTGCGGGTGCTTCAACATGTGACATATCGTAGCCTATATACGACATATGTAGCGTGTCAAGTGCTAAGAACAAGGTACTCACTATTCGAACACCATGTAGAGCATCCCCTCCGAGCTGTACGTCTCCAGTAGCTCGACGATGTGCGGGTGCTTCAACATGTGACATATCGTAGCCTATATACGACATATGTAGCGTGTCAAGTGCTAAGAACAAGGTACTCACTATTCGAACACCATGTAGAGCATCCCCTCCGAGCTGTACGTCTCCAGTAGCTCGACGATGTGCGGGTGCTTCAACATGTGACATATCGTAGCCTATATACGACATATGTAGCGTGTCAAGTGCTAAGAACAAGGTACTCACTATTCGAACACCATGTAGAGCATCCCCTCCGAGCTGTACGTCTCCAGTAGCTCGACGATGTGCGGGTGCTTCAACATGTGACATATCGTAGCCTATATACGACATATGTAGCGTGTCAAGTGCTAAGAACAAGGTACTCACTATTCGAACACCATGTAGAGCATCCCCTCCGAGCTGTACGTCTCCAGTAGCTCGACGATGTGCGGGTGCTTCAACATGTGACATATCGTAGCCTATATACGACATATGTAGCGTGTCAAGTGCTAAGAACAAGGTACTCACTATTCGAACACCATGTAGAGCATCCCCTCCGAGCTGTACGTCTCCAGTAGCTCGACGATGTGCGGGTGCTTCAACATGTGACATATCGTAGCCTATATACGACATATGTAGCGTGTCAAGTGCTAAGAACAAGGTACTCACTATTCGAACACCATGTAGAGCATCCCCTCCGAGCTGTACGTCTCCAGTAGCTCGACGATGTGCGGGTGCTTCAACATGTGACATATCGTAGCCTATATACGACATATGTAGCGTGTCAAGTGCTAAGAACAAGGTACTCACTATTCGAACACCATGTAGAGCATCCCCTCCGAGCTGTACGTCTCCAGTAGCTCGACGATGTGCGGGTGCTTCAACATGTGACATATCGTAGCCTATATACGACATATGTAGCGTGTCAAGTGCTAAGAACAAGGTACTCACTATTCGAACACCATGTAGAGCATCCCCTCCGAGCTGTACGTCTCCAGTAGCTCGACGATGTGCGGGTGCTTCAACATGTGACATATCGTAGCCTATATACGACATATGTAGCGTGTCAAGTGCTAAGAACAAGGTACTCACTATTCGAACACCATGTAGAGCATCCCCTCCGAGCTGTACGTCTCCAGTAGCTTGACGATGTGCGGGTGCTTCAACATGTGACATATCGTAGCCTATATACGACATATGTAGCGTGTCAAGTGCTAAGAACAAGGTACTCACTATTCGAACACCATGTAGAGCATCCCCTCCGAGCTGTACGTCTCCAGTAGCTCGACGATGTGCGGGTGCTTCAACATGTGACATATCGTAGCCTATATACGACATATGTAGCGTGTCAAGTGCTAAGAACAAGGTACTCACTATTCGAACACCATGTAGAGCATCCCCTCCGAGCTGTACGTCTCCAGTAGCTCGACGATGTGCGGGTGCTTCAACATGTGACATATCGTAGCCTCGCGCTTCAAATCTGAAACAATCCATAAGCGTCGGGTCAGCCACACGTCAATCCAGTCAAATGACGAGGCATCAATCGTGTGTGCGTTGTAACCAGTACAGAGGGTGGTGATGTTATATCATAACGAGTCATGGTGAACGAACTTGACATCTCTACAGACAGAGGTTCACGTTGTAACCAGTACAGAGGGTGGTGATGTTATATCATAACGAGTCATGGTGTACGAACTTGACATCTCTACAGACAGAGGTTCACGTTGTAACCAGTACAGAGGGTGGTGATGTTATATCATAACGAGTCATGGTGAACGAACTTGACATCTCTACAGACAGAGGTTCACGTTGTAACCAGTACAGAGGGTGGTGATGTTATATCATAACGAGTCATGGTGTACGAACTTGACATCTCTACAGACAGAGGTTCACGTTGTAACCAGTACAGAGGGTGGTGATGTTATATCATAACGAGTCATGGTGTACGAACTTGACATCTCTACAGACTCAGGTTCACGTTGTAACCAGTACAGAGGGTGGTGATATTATATCATAACGAGTCATGGTGAACGAACTTGACATCTCTACAGACAGAGGTTCACGTTGTAACCAGTACAGAGGGTGGTGATGTTATATCATAACGAGTCATGGTGAACGAACTTGACATCTCTACAGACAGAGGTTCACGTTGTAACCAGTACAGAGGGTGGTGATGTTATATCATAACGAGTCATGGGGAACGAACTTGACATCTCTACAGACAGAGGTTCACGTTGTAACCAGTACAGAGGGTGGTGATGTTATATCATAACGAGTCATGGTGAACGAACTTGACATCTCTACAGACAGAGGTTCACGTTGTAACCAGTACAGAGGGTGGTGATGTTATATCATAACGAGTCATGGTGAACGAACTTGACATCTCTACAGACAGAGGTTCACGTTGTAACCAGTACAGAGGGTGGTGATGTTATATCATAACGAGTCATGGTGTACGAACTTGACATCTCTACAGACAGAGGTTCACGTTGTAACCAGTACAGAGGGTGGTGATGTTATATCATAACGAGTCATGGTGAACGAACTTGACATCTCTACAGACAGAGGTTCACGTTGTAACCAGTACAGAGGGTGGTGATGTTATATCATAACGAGTCATGGTGAACGAACTTGACATCTCTACAGACAGAGGTTCACGTTGTAACCAGTACAGAGGGTGGTGATGTTATATCATAACGAGTCATGGTGAACGAACTTGAAACATCGCCACATCGCCACAATAATCTGTCCAACAGTAAAACTTTTTATTTTATTGAAACGGGGACGTCATGGAAACAAAATAGAAACAATACAAATTAACCGGGTTGTTTTTGTAGAACGAATAGGACGTGTTTTTTACAGTGTCCTCGAATATCGGACGATATAGTAATTTACAATTGTGTTATCAGTGTTTTACGCCCCGTCTAATCTCACAGGTATTACACCAGCATTTAAATATATATAAGATCGGAATAATTTATGTATTTTCTTTCGGTAATCCAAAATATCCACCAAATTATAAGTGAATTTTTTATTTATTTTTGTACACCTCAGTATTATTTGCAATATTTGCATAATATAAATCAAAATGTAACATTACTTCAGTCGTTGTAAAGTACACATTTAAAACAAAATAATAGAAAAGTAGGTATCCAAAATGTAATTTTTTTTTAGGAAAAACAGTTCTTTTTATTGTACTTGCAACTGAGCAACTGAGATGGTATCTAAGAATGCTTTTACTTGTTGCAAATGTGCAGGTAGTTTGATTATTGTCAAGAGACGAAAAATCAAACATATACCATGATAACAATATCAACCTCTTATTACAATGAAAAGATGCAACATTCATTGTTTTTGTATCGTTTGTTATACAATAATACATTACAGCATCTCTCATAGGGTAATGACAGAATGTACATTTACATGTACGCAGATACATTTTATTATGTTTAGGGTCGTCAGATGTGGGGTTGCCTATGGGGTCGATCCTGTTAGAGATTTTCATATTCATGGCTCTTTTGAAATGTTCCCAACTCTTTGTATTCCTGTACCCATGATGCACCTTGTCATCCTCTATAGCAGGAAACAGGAAGAACAACCCCAGTCCAACATTTAATATTAGCATCCAAACGAGGTGATGCATTCGGGGTGTTTCACCGTCATTATTATTGGACCCCCTATCCATCCATTTCATTTAGTACCTTTTTGTAACCTTTTATATTGCCTTTAATAAATGTCTTGTTACCACCGTCATCAAGCTATTTATTTCCGAAACCGACCATCGTAGCTCGTAATATTTTATTTTGGAACAATCCTATGTCCCCTTCTGTGCTCAATTCTTGTAAACGATTTAGCACCAAACAATATCACTTATCAGGAAAACCCTTATGATGAAAGTGGTTTTATTTGCGGATGATACGAGCGTGATTGATGAGAGGAATATTGTTGCACAGTGTCAGCTTTCCCTGCGATCTGGTGACATGTATGATGATCTCAGCCGGACGCGTGAAGAATGTGACTTTTAGTCACTAAATAAGAATGAGTCAGCGTGCACATCGCCGACAGAGTCATTGGTTTTCTGAAGAAACTCTGCTTAATCCATTGTATTTACTTGCAGTGCGGGATTCGACGCAGGACCATGTACAACAAAAGGGACCAAAGCATCCCATTTCTCAACGCACTACTGCGTACACGGTACAGGGCGACGCCGGCCTACTTGGGACAGCGCCTTCCGCACGCGTACACGAATCACCACCCCGAACAAAGCATTCCATTACTCAACGCACTGCTGAAGTCGAGATATAGGACGACGCCGGCAAATGCAGCTTCCAACTTGGGACAGTATACTTCGACGCGTCTGCCATACGCGCACGGAGTAACGCAAATAGTGTATTACACAGCTGCGCCGGACTCGACAACTGCACCCGATTCCGCAACAGCTGTGGCCGACCACGTGGCACAGCAGCGTGAGTACATTGCAACATTTTATCCACGAGATAATAGCTGATTTCATAGCTGCGAGAGACAAGACACTCATCAAATCATCAAACAGTATTTAGCGAATCGGAGTGAACCTGCTGGTCAGGTTCATGGACAAGAAATCCTTGTTGATGAATGAAATCAGAGCTCACCTACCACAGTTAGATGGGTTAGCATAGAGTTCATCGAATGATGCCATCAAATCTTTTTCAGACATTCCGTTTCTCTCGAATCCCGTTTCATTCTTTGTTGGTTGTTCTTATAACCAGTGGCGTAGGAACCGGGGGGGGGGGGGGGGGGGAGGAGCAAGGGGTGGAATGCCCCCCCCCCCCCCCCCCACAACTTTCAGGAAAGAGGGGCAAAGGGGGGCAAAAAATAAATTGAATAATTCTTAAAAAGTAGTAATTAAAGAATTAAAATTATTAAATCAACCACTGCAGATATTAATCCGAAAATTTAACATTTTATAACAAACATATCAATGTTTGAGGTGTGAAAGTTTCAAAAACATTTATTTCGTAGGAAAAAATTACAGCTGTTCGAATTTGGTTGTCGAAAAATCGATTATACGGAACTCAAAGAGCGCACAGCACATTCAGAAAAAGTCCCAAGGCTTTGACACCTTTATTTTCAACACTACTGATGATATCAGGCTGAAAAAATCAAATGTTATTCAAAACATATGACTTTCTATTGTAAACAAATTTCAATACATTTGAGTCAGAATCAGTAAAATTTGAGAAATTATCTCCATATAACATAACTCTCGTTACATTGATTCAAATTAAATGAAATATTTACACAATCGTTAGTAGGTAATATATTTAAAATATCATATGAAATTGTCCAGCTTGATATCGTCAGCAGTTTTTAGTAAACAGCGTTCCGGCCATTGGACATTTTCTGGACGCGTGATTTTTGAGCTTCGTATAATCGATTTTTCGACAACGAAATTCGAACAGCTGTAACTTTTTTCATATAAAAATTATGGTGTTAAAACTTTAACAAATTAGACCTTAGTGTGTTTTGTATAATTGGTATAATTTTCAGCCCGATATGTGCAGCAGTTTCGTCACGGTGATGTCTCGCCCGCTGGACTTTTTTTTGGGTCACCCGGTATATTTGTCCTTCTTTTTATGCCACTTCTTCAGTTATTGTAAATCCAGTTCCGTACACTGTGGACTTTTGCAGTGTTAAGTAGAACAATGATTCAAAGAAGCATGTTAAATTTTTAAAGCAAAAGTAACCGTAACGTTTTACTTTGAAAATAAAGTATTTGTATGTATTCATAACATAATGTTACTTATTTTGAGTAGCGATTGTAACATGTTACAAATTTATTTTGTTTCCAAAAAGTTTATATAAGAAGGTAAAAAAAACACAAAATATTTTGAAAACGCCTATTGGAAGGCAATTTTGTGTCTTTTCAACTTTGTTCCGTTCATTTCATACTTATTTGTGTATTATTTATGACGTAACAGATCCCCAGATTTTTAAAAAGTAACTGTGAAAGTAGCTGCTGACTTTAAGCAAGTAACTGTAACTGTATCGGTGTTCTTTTGATATCAGGTAACTGTAACCATGTAACTGTAACCAGCTATCTTCCTAGCTGTAACACTGCTGGAATTTTGAATAACTGACACTTTGATTTGACTTTGTAACACTGATAGGTACATTTAAAAAGTAACTTTGAAACTCTGGATTTTAGTAGTGAAGGTAAAGTATTAGTAAGTAGTAGCATAGCCATTGTACTTTTAGGTAGGTACTTTGGCAATTGGAGTCATCATTGCAGTTCTTCGATTTAAAATAGCATTTCTACGCCATCTGCAAACTCCAAACCTCCAAGCCTTTTGTGTGGTTTCCTGTTCGTAACTGAACCACCAAGATTGACAAATTAACGTAATTATAATCCCAATAAAAAACACTCCATATAAAAATACCAGCCAAGTCTCTTCAACTATAAAAAATAGAAGAAATCTAAAAATTCAGCACTGAAAAGTAGTGATATCAAAAAATTAGCCAAGTCAAAACTTTATTTGAAAATCAAAAAATACTTGGCGCATCATGTATATAAATACTTTAGAAGTATAGGCTAGATATAAAATATAAATCTAACATCTATACACTATGCCCTAAAAAACGATGCGCCAAGTATTTTTTGATTATCAAATAAAGTTTTTACTTGGCAAATATTTTGATATCACTACTTTTCAGTGCTGAATTTTTAGAGTTCTTCTATTTTTTGAGCGAGCGAAGCGAGCGTCTCCTTTTGGCTCTTTTGGCACGGACCTGTTTTTTTTTTTTTTTTTTTTGATTTTTTGGCTGCTACCTGGAGCAATGGAAGTTGCACCGTTTCACCGATCAATCTGAAATTTTGCACACATGTAGAGACAACCTTTTCTGTTTGCTGACCCTAATTTTTTTTGAAATCCATTGATTGGTTAAAATTTAAATAAACATCTCCTGATAGACTGAAAAATGAAAATGGACTTCGACCAATGTGATCGACCTTATATTTTGCATGGTCATTAACACCAACATTGTCTCTTATTTTACAAATTTTCAGCCAAATCCTCCCATTGGTTAAAATTTAAAAAAATATTTCATGTGCTTTTTGAAATTTAAACCAGAACCGTTTGACCGATCAACTTAAAATTTTGCATGGTCATCGGGTCCAACATTATCTGTATTTATGAAAATTTTCAGACTAAACTGTGTTTAAATTCAAAAGTTATTGACAGTTTACGGATATTTTGCGTGTTGCGGCTATCATATTTCTCGAATGTCATATTTCACGGCATCTTCGAATCTTCACTTCAAGGTTGTTAGAGCAGAAACTTTCAAGCGTATATTATGAAACTGATATGACCGTTTAAAAAAAAATTGAACGAAATCCTGTGATTTTTGGAAATTAACAAGGGATCGTTCAATCATAAAGGTTCAATCGACCAACTTAAAACTTTGCGTGGTTATTGGGACCAATATTTTAGGAATTGTTGGATATTTTCATACAAGTCTGTGACGAAATTCAAGTATTATTGGCTTTTAAGGACATTTTCGATAAACAGAATTTCGGTTCGAGGTGTTGCGCGTTATCCGTGCTCGCTCATCAACGCGTTACTCAGAGCGTTTTCCTAGTTTATAGTTGAAGAGACTTGGCTGGTATTTTTACACGGAGTGTTTTTTATTGGGATATCACTCCTTTTTTCAGTTTATTTTTCCAACTGGTAATAATATATATTGTGTCACCAATGACTATAATAAAAATACGCCGTTGTGATTTTGTTCGTTTGGTGCTAAATGTAAGCTTAAAATAATATTCCATGATGAATTGCGAAAGCATCGTTCCAATCGGTCCAGCCGTTCTCGAGTTATCGCATCACTTCCGGTTTTCAAAATGGCGGCTGACATCACTGCCACCTAATATTTGTATCTATAAATGGTATGTAACATTATAAGCCTTCTGAATATGTAGTTATTGTTATAAGAGATGATTTTAGTCAGATTTGGCATTTTTATGACGTCATTTCCGGTTTTGGTAATAGTACAGTTCTATTTTGACTATTGATATTTCATAAAGATGACCGTCTGAATCGATTGGCGCAATTTTCGTTTCGATCGGTTCAGCCGTTTTCTAGATATGACGTCACATCCGGTTTCAAAATGGCGGCACAAAAAATTCGTAAGGGCAAGGTATCATCAGACGCCAAAAGTGCACATGTGGTAAAAATTTCAGTTCGATCGGTTCAGCCGTTTAGGCTGTGGCGGTGATAGCAACGTTCCTTGATATCTGAAGATACCTTTTAAAAAGGGGTGTAATTTCACTGTTTTCATGGCCCTCTAGCTAGCAAATGGAATAACCTATTATTCCCAAATATGGTATATGTTGTCAGGTGGGCCATAGCTCGAAATTAGATATTTCGCAACAATGTGAGATTTTCCAATTTTAAGATCCAGTAGGCCGAAAATGCCAGGTTGTTGCTTACAGTAAAAGTGTTTGGTCTGCTCCTCAGTTTATTAGGCTTTTACGGTATGGTGAGTGAGTGTGAGCGTACAGTACGACTTGGCTGGGTGGAGCGACCGCTCAACTAGATAATTGCATTATTTTGAGAAATTAAAAGTTGTGAACACGTAATGGAGCTACGTAATGGAGCCTTTTTTGTGTGGTTTCTTTAGAACGGGACAGCAAGATTGAAAAGAAATTGAAGCGTAAACTGGAGAGAGAGGCTTCGAGAAACACGGAGAATAAAGAAAGCGAGAATACACTCCAACTGATCGACTCAGAGACAGACACCTGCCCAGGGGTAAGTCCATTCACACAACGTCAGAGATAGAAGGCCAGAAGTACATTTCAATGATTCTTGAGACCAGTCATTCTGTCCCCATTCAATCATATTTGTAATGGTGACGTGAGTCAATGTGTAAGACTTCAATATAATTGTATTTGTTGACATCAGTCATTACATCATTCCAAAAGTGTACAACGCAAAATCGAGAAAATTGACTTCCACCATAGACATTGTATAGCGGTCTATGCTTTCACCATTCTATCTCTGCGGTACATTACGTATCTCTAACTCAAAAATGATATTACTAGCCCTTTAACGGGTATGCACGTATCTCGTACGTGCTAGCATTCTACATATACAGAGAAAAAAAATATTTTTATTGCAAAAAAAAAAAAAAAAAAAAAAAAAACAATTTTAAAAATTTGTTTAATATTTGATAGCTTTATATTCTCATCATACAAAAATATGCTTCCTAACACATCGCAAAAAGGATATAGAATTTTTACCTCTACCTACCTACAAATAAACTCACTGGTTAAAGGGCTAGAGATGACAGTTCATACACCCAGATCAATATTATGTTAAATTAGGCATTAAAGATTTTTTTGTAACCTAAGACATATCTCTCTTTTGTATTTCAATATGTTTCTTTTTTTGTAGGATATTTTGTGTATTGTTTATATTGATTTCTTTTCTTTTCAGCATAAGTTTTAGTTCCGTTTAGTTTTAGTTTAGTTTTATTATAAGTTTGTTAAATGTTAGTTTGGTATACTGACTGGATTTGATATGAATTATATGAATTTGTTTATGTGTAGTACTCCTGCTGATAAGCTTAATTTATTTTATAGCTTAGCAGGGCATAGTGCATAATATTTTGTATGTGTAATGTGTATGTGTATGTGTATGTGTAAATAAATAAATAATAAATAAATAAATAAATAATATAAATAATAAAAAAAGTACCCATCAATTAACAAAATAAAAACTGTAATTCGTAAAAGAAAAGCTGATTGACTGGTTGTGCATCATCCGAATATGCTAGATTTGTATTCATGTAACAAGCAGGTATATTAACGCTTCATCTGACTCTAGTGTATGTGAGCTCTGACTTCATTGATAATAACAAGGAATACTTGTCATTGTCAAGGAACCTGACCAGCAGCCAATCCGATTCCATCGAATACAGTGTTTACTTTGTTGATTGGACATGGTTAGACCCGCAAGGTTCATCACAGGTCGCTGGGTTCTATCTTCACACTGGTACGACCTTAATATTGCAATTATTTTTAACGGCATTTTCCCCTGGTCGCACTAGTTCTGCACTCAGTTTGAAATTTGTATGGAGTTTTGTATGGTGACGGCATTTCAGTGCAACCCTAGTGCCCTAGTGCCATTTTATTAACTTGACCAAAGACATTCCATATGCAAAGATATTTGAGTTTCAATCACCGTAATGAAATTTATGATTAGGCACCTGTTGCAATTTCTTTTACTTGTGATGTGGAGACCGCGCCGACAAGTGCCGACAAGGAGTTCCTCCCTTGTTTCTTTGTGTTGATATTAACCTGCATGGAATTTCTTTGTAAAGAAATATATATGTTTTTGTATGTGCTCTACTCCTTTTAGGATCATTATTTGACATTCGCTGTCTTGTCTATGTTTGTGTGATTATTCTATTTAGTTATCTAGTCGGATTTAAACCATAAGCTATTTCATTTCATGGTAATCCTTGACAAGTTTGTTTTTTGTACTCTTCTCCGTTTATGCTCACTATTTGAAATGCATGTCCTAATTCACACCTGGGGTGCGATCACATAAAATGATAACTTCCTTGTCACAGTGACAAGTCGCATTGAGTGAGAAGCTTGTCACCGTGACATGGAAGTTATCATTTTATGTAATCCCGCCCCAGGTACGAGAAGTAATGTTCACTGTCTAATCAAACTTCTGTACACGGCACAAAAGGAAAGAAGGAAAAAACGGCGCATTTCCTCGACCCACCCACTCGAGGAAAATCTTTTCATATTGCAGTTGGTATTTATTCACATCTACCTTTCTGAGGTTATCAGCGAAAAACATATTTCGTTCATCAAAGTGTTTTCTTTTGTTTTGTCTTCAAAACAATTTTTTAAAAATCAGAGATCGAATCGATCATTTCGATTTCAAGCCTCCTGAACCTAATTTCAACGCTGTAAAATATATCGATATTATACATATTATTGTGTATTTTAGGTATGTGGTTTTATTAATTGAGTTAAATGTGCAGGTGCCACCGCGACCTCGGGGTGTACGGGAGCGTAGAGAGACGCGAGGAGAGTGTAAGTAGAAACTCACTAACAACAATACCAGCAGTGCATCATTTGGGCGTAAGCATAGGCAAGCCCGGCTTAGACACCTCTTGAGCTTACTCACCTAAATATACTTAGGGTAACCATAAGGTTTGTTTTTAAACAAATGCTCATAATTGTGAAGAAATATGTACTCTTAGGTGACCAAATATCAAATCGACAAAAATTATTGTCCAAAACCCATAAAAATAGTCAAAATTCACATTGGAATTTCAAAATTTTTCCCAGGCCTGTGCGACCCGGACCCGCATATGTTCGAGGACCATTCCACCCCGACAACCCATTGTTTCGTTGCCAAAATACAGTTTTTCCTAAAATACACTACCTATACTTAAAAAAAATGATACTTTTAATATTATCTGGATGTTATTTTTTATTCACCATTTGAATTACAACCCTAAGAGAGGGAGAATCTGACCAATGGAATGTGATTCAAATTTTTACATTGACAGTCTTATGGGAAATTTTCCGATCTTTCATAATTTCGAGATCCTCAAAAAATCGGACGGCCATTTTGGGCTCCAGGGCTGTCCAATGTGTCAAAACATTTGTATTTCAGTGAAATTATAAAACTTTTGACAAGTAAGGTATTGTTCCTGTAAATTAAACGATGTTTCAAGAAGATACGTTAAAAAAATTTAAGTCTAATCAAAGTTGTATTTATTCAAGAAATTAAAGATGGCGTCGGGTAAGCTCTGAAATAACCGCCATTTTTATCGAATTTGTGTTTCAAGGTTGCAGTTGCTTATGCAACCAGTTTACCAGTTTACCAGTACCAGTAACTTTGCTCATGACCAAAGCCAACTTCAATATGGTTTAAGATTTTGGGGCGCTTCTGCCTCGGTCAAGAAAGTTTTCTAAACAAAAACGACTTCTTACTGGCTCAGGCGGCAGAACATCCTGCAGAGATCTATTTTACAATGGGATCAATATCACAGCAACCTCTGAATACACGCATCATATGGGAATAAAGATTGTTAATCACATGCCTCAAAGGTTTAAACTCACTAATGAGAGAGTCCGCCAATGTTACAAACATAACGTAAAAGTGGATTTCAACAGACATTCCTTTCATAATAAGAAATGGATTTTTCCAATGTTCTTTTAATTAAATGTGTTCTATAATGTGTGCTTGTAATGTTGATGTTCTCATGTAATATGCCTCATATGTAGACAGCATTCTTGGACATATGTACAAGTGCGATCAAGTATAATGTAGGCCTAAAAATAATTAAATAAATATATAATATAGGTTCATATTATGGACATTTAACTTAAAAATCAATAGGTCACGAAATTGACACTTTAGGGGGTGGGTGGTGGAGACCTAAAGGTTTCGATATCTGTACAATAGCCCATACTCGCTAGAGAAAATTGGTTACTTGCATATACTAATAAAACTGTGTTCTGCTCGAAAACATTCACATGTAGAAAAAAATTTACTTCACTATATTGATACAAGGGAGCGTTCCTAAACACTCGTTGTGTCAACAGTGCTCCAAAACCGATCTAGCGAAAGCTTCACAGACATATCCAATGAATTCGGAAGAATCAACGGGCGCACCAACAGGCCTCTGGACGACACGTCGTGGTCTGAAGACACTGTGGACTCGTTTCGAATGCCCAGGCCATTGGGCGACGTTGGAGCACGACAATGTGCGAAGGTAAAGAAACGCTACAAGTAATATTTTTAGAATTTGTAAATAATCGATCAAACCAGGTAAAAATGGCAGCAAGAAGTGATCGGTGTGCAAAACGAGAATTTTGTTGTCATATTCGAGTTGGTCGATTGGTCGACATGGTCGATTTAAGACGGCTGGGTAGTGAGTTTGATCTTGAAGAGGTTTCTACTAATCGATATTTATCAATATCTTTTACCAATGTTATTGCGTATAAAAGAAGGCTTTGTGCGAATCATCAGAAGAGTTCAATGAAAATAATGCTAAAGCTTGGAGTGATTTATTAGTGTTATTTTGTCCTACAGACGTTTAGTGCCTGAAAATAAGTAAAAAATATGTCACTAAACGTCTGGAGGAGTAAATAAAATTAATAACCCATTTCAAACTCTCACGCTTTCTACTCATATGGTGTCGCATGCCATATTGAATTGACATAATTTGTCCATCATACTTCAAATGTCCCCAATATTTAAAGATGGCCGCCACGGGTGACCTAGGTGAGATACGATGTGCCTGCCGGTCTGAAAATGTTTGCTTAGACATCTAGTGTATGATGTCACACATGTGGGTTTTGCCCTGTCACACAGGTTTTACAGCCCGTAGTATTAGCGCTTTCACATGTATAGATTTTCGACAAGATTCTGTGATTGGATCGTCGGATACGATTGACCGATCAACTTCATCTACTTTGCTACTACGACCCACAAGATTAATTGGTTGTTCATCGAGATTACTTGTACTTCTTTTACAAATCCACATATGTACCTATTTCATGCTACATTCTACGAGAATGCCCTCTTGTGTTCGAGCCCCGGTTCGGGTTGATAAAAACTGACTGTGTTTCAGACTGTCGAGGAGTCGAAGGCAGCAAAGACGAAAAGAACAGATGCCAAGATTTTGAGAGCACGAGAGCGCGAAAGGAGACTTCAGATTGAGGTCGAGACGTCGAAGGCGACAGCTTTGCGAGAGCTGGAGAAAAGACTTGAAGCAAAGGAGAAAGCTTTGCGTGCGATGGAGCACAAACTTCTGATGGAGGCCGAGAAAACAAAGGCGACAGCTATGCGAGAGCTGGAGAAGAGACTTGATGCAAAGGAGAAAGCTTTGCGTGCAATGGAAGAGAGACTTTTCATAGAGGCCGAGAAAACAAAGACGACAGCTATGCGAGATATGGAGAAGACGGAGAAACCGCGGACACGGATTGTACTGCCGCTGGTACGAGAACCAGGTGCCGATCCACTCGAGGGTCCACTCGAGGGTCCACTCGACTCGAGGGTGAGTCCATTCAAACAACGTCAGAGGTAGAAGGCCGGAAGTACATTTCAATGATTCTTGAGATAAGCTTAAACCAGTGTTGGGGAATAACAGTGGTAACATGTTACTTTTTTCAAGTAAAAGTAACTGTTACTTTTATCCCGTTATACACTTTTGAGTAACTTTTGTGAAATATAACATGATACATTTAATTCATCCCTGAGTAATGTAAAATGTCAAATTCAGTAAAAAAAGGGGTAAAAATTAGATCTAGAAGGCATACAAATACAACAAATTTATAAAATACCTCTGGCCGAGCCTTTTTTCTTGTCTTGTTAGCCCTGTTAACAATTTTCAGTTATCAATCACAACGTTATTCAATGCCTTCAATTGCAAAAAAATTAAATTAAAAATGTCTATAGTCCATCAATCTCGAGTTACGCCACTGCAATAAGTAGGTAAGTTTAAATGGTCATTCAAGGAATGTTATTGGTTGTTGCCATGCCAATCAGTTGTAATTTAGCGAGCATTGAAAAACTGGATGACAACAAAGTAGTTGCAGACATTTGGCACACAATGATCTAGGTAACAAGTGATTGCAGAGTAGTGTCAACCCAACGCCCAACGTAGCTTACTTTCGTGTTCAAGGATGGCAATCCTGTTGGGACATGCACAATGTAGTCCACATCAATGGACTATACTCATTCTTATGGAAGATTGGTGTATTAGTGTATTTGCTTAAGCCCGTATCTCACGACGATCCATTGCGTCTTACGGTCGGACCGAACCAATGGTGTGCTTGCGCAGTAGCCAGAAAATCATCTCGAAGGGTCGCACTAGTTTTAATAATATCTTTGGTCGCACCGAATGCTATGATTGGGGATAGAGAAGTTTCTATTTTTGAGACATGGTATGAATGAATTGGAGATCACGAGACCGAAAGTGACCAATCGGAATCGTTATAGCTGAAGATCAAGCTGTGTTGCAAGTTTTGATGTTATGTCACTGTGATTGCGCTGTGTTCTTGGTTCTTTTCAAAATGCTTGATGTGATCAAAAGTGTTAAATCATTATGAATAAGTCGGTAGAAATAATTTACGATTCGCTGAGGCTTCTTCACTGAATCCTGGGAATATCTCTGTGATGGCGTTGGCCGTGTGATAGCTACTTTCGCTCAAAGGGAGTGGAAAAAACCATTGCTCGGTCCGACCAAAAGACGCAATGGACCGTCGTGCGACACCGCCTTTAGCGCCTTACTAAGTCGGAGAAGCATCAGTCCAAGGTCACCGTTATCTCAAATTGAATAGCATTTCACACTAGCTTTGGCATTAGATTAGAAATGTGTACAAAACACAGAATAGAGGATCATGTGTGTGTTATGTTTTGATGATGGAAAACGCAAATATTAGTGTGTAGTTTAATTTATTCCAGTTAAATTTGCAGGGGCTGAAGAACTCCGCAGCGCGCGTTAGACGACGAGAGAAACAGGGTACGTAGAAACTCACTAACATCAATACGCACATGTCAACCTGTTATTTGACGCAATTCACCAGTTGAGACCGCGGAGTCGTCTTGTTCTTCATCGTCTTTATGTTCATCCTCTTACCACTAGATGGAGTCAGTCACCAGATGATTCACCAGATGAGACCGCGGAGTCGTCTTGTTCTTCATCGCCTTTATGTTCATCCTCTTACCACTAGATGGAGTTAGCGACATGCCAATCTTGTCAAACGTTTTGCACTAGACGTCTAACTAACGTTTCAATTACATTTAACTGTTTACATCATTTTAAAATACCTGATTAGTTTTGCCGATAATTCCCTCCAACGTTTAGTTCATCCGGCAAGGCTCCAGAACTAGTTATGTTGGTATTGAGTCTGTATAAGGAAGTATTAACCAATTCATTTCGAAGAACCATTATTGTAAAGAAAACATATTACTGTAGGTTATTAGGGGACCGTTCTGTATGGGGTATATACATATTCTCGATATTGTTACCAGAGTGTTTCTACCTACTAGTTTATCAACAGGTACCAGTGAGAATGCACATGCATTTAATGTGCCAGACGCAAGTGCAAACGCCGCGCTCAACCGAGTTGGAAGCGACTCCGCATCAACCTCGGTGAGTTCTTCAAATTACAAGCTTTTAAACGCTTCTCGTGCATTGTTGAGCGATTTCATCGTTTAAAATATAAACAAAGTTAAAGGCTAAGCAATGTTTCAACTGTTTCAAGTTTTATACAATGCTAAACGTAAAGCGGCTTCAAACGTGTATCTCAAGAATTTACCTTGTGGAGAGGACAAGTGCAGTAACTTTCACACGTATATTAAATAGCATGCAAGAATGCTCGCTTATCAACGCGTTACACAGAGCACTTTCCTAGCCTGAGTTTTCGGTTGCAGGGATCTGCCCGGAAGACCGGAGGGGATATCAAGTCGCTCTCGCCCCCTGTCCCGGCTATTAGATCGAAGATGGTGGAACCAAGCTGTAAGTATACTCCCATTTAGAATGGGTATATACTTGCCTAGGTCTGTGGATGGGGACGGCTAGCATTTTGAAGCCCGTTGATGTCATTCGCGGGGTTAGCGGGGGGAAACTAGGGTATAATCTACTTACTGTTCATAGCAACCCAACCAATACAGATAGCAACCATGCGGTTTTCACTGATTAGTAGAGAAAACATGCATCTTGGGCTATTAAATGGTTATTTTAAAAGTAATTGGGATTTTTTATTATTATGACAAGGGCTAGGATGTTAGGACATTTCCTTTTTTTTCAGACACATCTAAAATGATATATAAATATATTTCATGTGTTCTTGATTTCAAAAATATGTGTTTCATTTTGCCAGAAAATGTCTTCTTCTCAATTTTTTATGAATTCAGTTATTTTCTTGCTATGTTAGGCCTTTTTGTCAATTTTTAAATTATTGGGGAAAATAATATGATATGTTTGTTGCAAGTTACAACAATTTTATGAATACACAATTCAGAAAATTTTCATCCACCATTTGGATGGCCCTCAATAATTGACACTTGATACATTGACACATTCATACAATAATTTAAGTTAATTTTAATATATTACTCCAAGTCCAACTCCTAAACCGATAAATCGAATAATATTTTGAAGAATTTACATACCATAAAATTTGAATGGTCCTTTTTCGGGATTTTGTGGTCCTTTTTTCATAGTTTTAAGGTATACTATTTGCTTGCCTTTTTGAACGTTTTATAGGTCCTAAACATCCTAACCCTAATTATGACTCATATACTTGAGTCATATACGACTCGTATGCACAAATGATCACAAATTATGCATTTATGAGTCCCAATAATGAGGAATCTAAGCAACTTTTAAAATTATCCATTCAATAGCATCCCTAGCTGCATGTTTTCTCTACTAATCAGTGGTTGCTATGAACCACCGTGCTATGATGAACAGTAGATGATACCCTATTTCCCCCCCCCCCCCCCCCCCCCGCTATGGCCGCGAATGTCATCGACGGCTACAAAATGCCAACCATCCCCAGGCATCTTAAGAGTTAGAGACGAGCGTCCAAGCTCAAATAAAGGCACACGAATCTCATCATTAGGGCGGATGGGCCAAGATTTCAAATTTGTCAAAAAGTCATTGGTGTCATTATCAATTAATCAAATTATATCAACCTAGTAGAGTAGCATCACGGCAGAGAGATATATATAGATATACACTTACACTATAGCAGAGGTATTCTCACTCCACCAATGAACGTGAAGCCTTTTCGACATGAGAAATATTGGAGTATCCCGGCATCGTTAGCGCATATATCAGCACTAGTGGTAAAAATATGAACTAACTGCTAAATTTACCCATTGAGCCGTCGTTGCATTTATATGCTATGCACGATGTTCTTTTGTTTTATATCAGATATTTACAATTAAACTATAAAATTAACTATAAAACCATTAAATATCGTCAAATAACAGCTATTCTGCGTGCCAGCAGGCACATCAAGTGAAACTATGAATTAGCGGTTGAGCCATCGTCAGAGATTGGTATCAAGTAGTTCACTCTTCACGCTATAGACGTCGCTCAAATCACGGGGTCCTACCAGATTTCCCCAATCACAGGGTCTAAAGTAGGGTTTCCATGACCGGAATTATTTTCGTGACACGGAACGATTTTCGTAAAATGGCGGACATCAACCAATCACAAGACAGAGAAAAAATCGTAGCGAAATAATCGTCCCTAACGAAATTAGTTCAGCTAAGCTCAACTATTTTCGTGTCGTCGGACGATTTCGTGAATTAAATAGAATGTGCAAGAAAGAACCACTAGTAACAATCCACATTGTAATAATGTGTACTCACGTTTTAGTTTGAATAATACGAAGACCATTCAAATCCATTTTCATAGATAGTTGTGTCTAATTTGGCAAAGATAATTACTTTGAACACAACCAAAACACAACTTATATAACCTAGAAAAATGCTAGGTCGTCCACTAATAACTTCCCGAGCCCCATATTCTCAACCAATCAGAGAAGTTAAAAGCGGTAGTTCTGGTTTTCGCCACCAGGAATATTTCTGTGCTGTGTCGTGTTCTTTCACGTCACGATTTAAAATCGTTTCGTATGACGAAAATAATTCCGGTCATGGAAACCCTACTTAAAAAGGCTTCACTGCGGTCAATGTTATCAGTATAGGAGTGAGACAACCGTCTCTACTAGTATGAATGTAGTAATGATGTCCATGAATCTTGGTAGCATATCAAATGAAAACTTATGTTTAGTACAATTAATAAAAATATGTGTTTTTAAAGTTGACACAGAGGTCAAAGGGTTCAAAAAGTGGTAACATCTCATTTTTGAAGTCTTCCAGGACAAATGCGAGCTTCATCCCTAATAAAGATAATACCATCCTTTTTTATATGAATCGATCCGACATGAACCTGTTTATAACGTAGCTATCTAAGGTTCTCCAAATTCTAAGCAAAAAAATCTTAAAAATGTAATTTGTTGAGCGAGCGATACCACGGTACTCTTATGGCCCCTTCACTGTAATTTTTTGCCAACACTGCCCAGGTCAAACCGCACAACCAATCGATCAGAAATTTTGCACACATACAAACGTAATCTAGCTACAGTTTGTTCAAATCTTCTTTAAGACTATGGTGGATCCGCTACTTGCACCAACACAACTAAATGAAATCACCTAGTAGGCGGGACATTCAAGTTAGGGGATTCACTTTGGAACGTTTGTGTTGGCAAAGTTTGAATTCAGGCGGAAGGTCTGGATGGTGCTGCTAAGCTACACCCTAGCGGCGTTTTAAGCGTAAATTGAACATACTGTATGCGGTCTCTGGGATCGATTTTAAACGGGATCCTTTGATTGGTTCAAATGTTTCATAATTATCTTTTGATTGGTTGGTCCGAATGGTTGGTCCGAGTCAATTAGGGGGCCGTTCTGTGTAGGGTAGGTGTATGCAATATGGGTCTTATATTATTACCTTTGCTTAAGACCTTCACGATAAGCAATATTACGAGGTTGATATTTCTAACTATCTGCTTTTGGTATCAACAGATTCTAAGCGCAAGTCGTCGGAACTAAAACTGGCCGAGATATGTGCAGCAGCTTCTGTCGAGGAAATGAAGAAAGTCTCCTCGGTGAGTCCATCACATTACAAGCTTTTCAACGCTTCAACGCTTCTCATGCATTGTTGAGCGATTTCATCGTTTCAAATATA